>JAUMHM010000071.1:29893160-29910660 GCA_032362435.1 Melikaiella ostensackeni | reverse complement strand
CCCCTATAACATGCTGTATACCCAAAAAACCGTTAATCTTTCTAGATCTTGGATATGAACCTTTTGTTTCGGTAAGATTGATAGTCAAGATGTGAAACTTTTAGCAAAATTTTGGGATGGAAGATATTTTTTTTAATTTAAATTTTACAAGTAATCACGAATTTTTACAAATATTACAGTTTGCATGTGATTGCACATTATTGTAATTTATTTTATTCGATTGCGAAAATACATTTCCGCCAGGGTCTCTTGAAATTTGCGAAATCTTCGAAATTTTTGTGAAGTCTTTTGACATCTTCTGAAATCTTTTGAAGTCTTTGTGAAATCCTCAAAATATTTTATGAAATCTTTAAAATTTTTGTGAAATTTTGAAATCTTAAAATCTGATGTACACTTAAATGTCGAGTGGTCAACCCCTCGGATTGTAACTAACTTAAACTTTCTCTTCAGTGCGACTTTGAAGGATGTGCCTGGGCTTTTTACTCCGAATTCAAATTGAAACGCCACAGAGAAACACACTTGAAGAAAAAGAATTACGTCTGCGAAGTGGCGGGTTGTCAACGGAGGTTCACGACAATTTACAATCTATGGAGTCACAAAAAATTGCACCAGCGTCCAAATCGAATAGTCTGTCATGTGCCAGCCTGCGAGCAAAAATTCCAAACCAAAAGAGCTCTCGAGATTCATATGAAGTCTCATGATCAGAGCCACGCACCTTATGTCTGCAGGCATGAAGGTTGTGGAAAACGTTACTACAGTAGCAATGCCTTAATATCACATCAACGTTGTCACAGTTACAAAGATACGGATATCAAGTGTTCGTGGCCAGGCTGTGGGAAAGTATTTGACAAACCTTGTCGTCTCAAGGCTCACACGCGATCCCATACTGGATGCAAACCCTATCCGTGTATGTTTCAAGGCTGTCAGTGGGCTTTTGCTTCTTCTAGTAAGTTGAGGCGTCATCAGAAAAAACACACTAATGATCGCAAGTTTGTTTGTGAAGTTGCTACTTGTGGTAAAGCATTCATGAGATCTGAACATCTGAAGGAACACAGGTCAGTTCAATAGCCAAAAGTCTTTCAAATCAATATGTATATCACTTTTTTAAAACACCTATCTATTGTTTCAGACTGACCCATAAAGAAGGAAGATACTTCCAATGTCACATGTGTGATTCTCGTTTTTCTGCCAAGAGTAGTCTCTACGTTCACATAAAGAAACACCAGTCAAAAACTGATCCTCCTAAAAAAGATGCATCAGATAAAAATAAAAATCCTTCCAAGGAATCTGTTCCTTCCTCAAAACAAAAGAACTCTAATTCTAGTAACGAACTCGCCCACGAATCCGAGCTTCAGACTAAAATAATAAGTTGCGAGGCTGTTTCCGAAACTGATCATATCAAGAATCCACCCACAAAAGAACCAAAAACTCTTCACCAGTGTCCAGTTGAGACTTGCAAAAGGTCTTACACCTCGAAAGCTACGCTTCGATCGCACTTAGTAAAAATGCATGGTACCGTGGAAAAAGAGGTTGAACCTGCCAAGACTGTTTCCACTGATTCATTTGCTGATACTGATGATAATGCAGATTATATCGTCTACACCCCCTATTCCATTTCTCAGAACGATCAGATGATTATGGTTTCACCCTATGATGCTGTAATTTTCAGTTCCTCTCCTGAGACTAATGTTCATCTGGAACCGGAATCTCCTAGGCTAACTTCCGTTTTAAAACGGAAGCAACCCCAGCAAGGGGAAAAACATCGTCGAAGAGACCAAGGATCAGCGAGAACTGGATTAACATACGCTGATTATTTTAAAGTAAAAGATCACAATAGAAACTCTCAATCTGCTGTTGGTGCAACTGATGTCATTTTAGGCTCTGCTGATCTCGGAGAAGGTCTTCTGCTGACTGAAGATCTTCCTTCTTCGTTGTACTTTCAGGATGACCTTGGAGGAACCGAATGCCAGGTTCTTTTACTTGATTCAGGAGTTGTATGTGATTTCGTATAAGATTTGACGATATTGAAGGAAAAAGAAAACTTTAAAACGAATGGCCAAAAATAACGGTAAAATAGTTTCCGTATGAATGTCCCCTTATTCAAAAAGGGTGCTTTCACATGAAAAAAACTATTATATCATTTTCGGTCAAAACCGTTCAAACTAAGTGAAAGGCTTTCAAAGTAATCTTATATTGTAATACTTGAGAGAAGAAATCATTTCATTTGATGAAATGTATACTAATGCTTTAGTAGATTGTAAGATTAGTGTTTATATACTTTTTATAAAAAGGACGAGAAATATTAAGTTCGTGATAAACGAACTGGCTAGAAAAAATAGAAGAGATATATTGTTTAATACTATTTTTTTGTCCTTGTAGAGACTTTACTGAGAATGTGAATATTATCAATTAGTTAAACATTTTTCTATGAAAATTCATCTGAATGTACAAATGTCAAAAAAATCGACAAGTTATCTGCGCATACTGTACAGGTTTTTAAGAGCGTGAAAGAGTCACACATTTTAAACATGTGTCCTAATCTTTGTAGTTACTTGCAGTAATACAATCAAACCTATAAAAAAATTGTATTAAGCACTTAATGTTCAAAGAGAGATTTCTGTGATTTTAGCTATTACGTAAAGATATTAAGGTACGGCCCTTTATAATATTAAGTTTCGCTTGAATTCTTTGAAGTCTGTCAAAAATGTCTAACAATTTTCTTTTGTTTTTCTACACTTTTTTCGAATTCTTTTGTAAACTTAAAGAACAATTTTTGAAATTATTGGTTGTGTGATGCAGAAGACATTAGATCTATAAACAGTGAGGAAAAAGTAGAATTTTTGGTTCCAAAAGTTCCAGAGATATTTCTTAACGTCAATTAAAAAATTCGTTAATTTATTTCAGAGGACAAATCTCGAAAAATCATAATAAAAGAATAAAAATTAATGGATAAAACTCACAATCTGCTATATATGACATTTTTGAACATTGAACAATTTTTTTCTGCACGATCATTTTTTTATGTGAAAAATAATATTTTGAAGAAATAGATTGCTATTCAACAACAATTTTCATTGTTATTAACAATTTTTACGATCAAATGCACTTATATCGCATTTTTGAACACAGGCTGCTTTTTTCTGTTTTTTTTCATCTCAAGTATAATATCTTGATATAATAGATTGCCATGTAGCAACATAATTATATCATTGTTTTTCACAGTTCCTATAAACAAATTCACTATTTTGGCATTTTTTAAAGTTTCTTCTTGATGAAATCATTTATTCTTATCTTAAGAATCATATTTTGCCGAGAAGAACTTTAGTTCAAGAAAGGCCAAAACAGTGAATTCATTTATTACAATTGTTAACAACAATGACGATTGTTGTTGAATCACCATCTCTTGTGTTGAGACATTATTATTGAGATGAAAAGAAATTATTCCGAAGAAAAAAAAATTGTCTGTATTCAACATTCGAAATAAGTGAATTTGCTTCTAAAAATGACAGTCTTTCTCGTTTAGTTCATGTCTTGATCAATATTAGTAATTCAAATTAATTTAACGACTAAATCGGTATAAATAGTGCATTCAATCACTGAAAATTCAGCTAATGCCAATTTTATCCAGGGACATAAATATGAACAAAATTCTAGTTTTTCTAAATTTTTCAGCTTAAAGAAGAAATTAGCTAATTTTTTTATCACTTGACCTATTTGAAATTTAATAAGTTTCAATTAAAAAAAAAAAAAACTTTAACATCGGTTAAGAAAATGCCTTTGGAACTTTTTGAACCAAATATTCCACTTTTCTTCTCTCTGTGCCAGTGTTCGATTTAAATAAACATATCTTTAGTTATCAGGAAGGAATAATCGAGTAAATTAAATATTACTTCTTGTTTGATTGAAGTAGCAAAACCACATAAATGTGTGTGCTTTTTAATAGTGTAATCTGCGTTCGTAGTTAAATATTTGTATCCCTCATGTAATCGTTTGGATTTGCAAATGCTTTTTGAATATTTGTTCTAAGCACATTAAACGTACATTTTGCATAGTATAACAAGTTCCATTCATGTCAATTAGTTCATGGATTTTTTCCAAGACTTTATGAACAGGGTGGCCAGTGGATTAGAAAACTGAAACCTGAAATTCAAAATGCAAATTGTTTTATTTTTAATACTTTTATTTAAAACTAAACAATTTAGGATATTTTAGTTTCAAATTAGGTACATTGTTTGAAATTTAATCTTTGCACGCGCAAATTTGAAACAAAGCTTTTGTTTCCAAGATTTGAGTGGCTACCCTGAAGAAGAAAAATTTGTAAGACTACTTTAGGATAAAAGCTTTGAATAGATTTTAAAGCGATCTGTGATCCGAAGGCTTGACTTTTTTAAAGCCTCATACCACACGTGTACATCTCATCGTTTTAAATCGTTATTTTATTAATAAACGGAAATGTTGATATTTTTCTAAAAAATAACTGAGCCCTTTTTATTTCAGACTTTATTCCTTTATTCCCGATTCTTTGTAAATCGTCAATAACAACTATTGATTGTGGGGAATGTTACACATCTCAAGAATCTTACAATTAGGTAATCGTGATCTCAAAAGTTGATTAACAATCTACGGCTTAATTTGTTCGATAATTCTCAATGATACTGACGTAATATAATTTCGTCGCTTATTCAACTTCTTTATTACATTTTTATTTTTTCCTTCCACTTTTTGTATCGCGATACAATAATTAAATTCGCTAATTCTCTTTACAGATGGAATGGGAATTTTTTCCTTCATCTTTACATAAAAATTTTATAAAAATAATAAAGACTATTTTTAAAATACAAAATAGGTATCACTAGTATGAATAAATGGATATTGAATAGTGAAAGCAAACTGCCAATAACAAGTGCAGTTTGTCGCAGTCTTTTGGTATAGAATAGTGAAATCTTGAGCAGATTAATCTGAACGCGTTACTGTAATTGTAACTGAAGATAAAAGTAATAATACTGCTGATTTTTCAGATAATCAACTCTACCTGTTTCACGGAAATCGACTGAACATTCTCCAATTTGGCATCGTCTATCTCCCGACTACATTTCCTTTCCGTCAGCCTCGCGGCGAGACAAAATAGGCAGTGTACAATGATAAGAAAAACTGTGACGCCGAAGCAAACTCCTAAAGTCATGCCCGGCTTTTCCCAGTTGAGAATTGGATAAATAAAACGATTCCCAAGTTTGTCGACGCCCCCGGCGGCAAAATAAATCGCCGAAAATATCACATAGGATAGTGCCACGAGAAGGCACCACCAGAAACTAATTACAATAAAGGGTACTTTAGCAATGCACAAATCAACAATCATTAAAAGGCTGTTGCAGACATGTAACAAAATGTTGAGGAAATCGACAGCATGAGTTTTGGGATCGAAAACAGCGCCCCAATAAATAATTGTCACACAAATGGCCATGGAGGATGTGACGACGTACAGGAACCAGTAAGTTCGTTCTAAAATACTTAGATTTAAATTCGCTGGATCGAAATTAGCTAATTTTTGCAGCTTCCATCGACGCGAGACTATGATGGCACCGAGGAGTGATTGAGTTATTCCTAAAATCAAATCCCAATTTGTGAGGTAAATGGCCCAAAGGTGGTTATTTCCATGTGGTTCGTAACTACCAATTTCTAAAATTGAGCAGAAGATAATTGAGGCCCAGGAGAGGAAGATGATCCATCGGTAGACGAGGTACCAGGGCTCGACTCTTTCTTGAAACCTGGACTCCGAGAAGAGACGGGCATGTGGTTCCGTTTTTAGACGAGACCATTTTCGAGAAACACGATACCAGAGTTTGTTCACCATTGCTCGTCGACCTGCAAATAGAAAATAGAAGATTAGGCGATTGGAAGGTTTGAAGAGGGGTCAAAAATATTTGGAAATTGTAGAGTGAGATTAAGTCGTTCGGGAAAATCGGAATCATTGTCAAGGACAATAGAGTATATCTTATTATTTCGTTCAGACTTCAGATTATCGGATAAGATGTAAGATAAGGAGGTTTAAGACTAATGATTGTGATAGAGCTCTAGAGATTGAGATTACAATTTGTAGTATGTTGTGATTTTGAAATCGGAAAAAACATTGTTTTCCATTGTAGATTCAAGGTGAAACAATTCTAATTTCAAATGCGATGACAATTTAAGCATATCAAATCGAAAAAAATTAATGCAACCAGTGGGGAAATTACATCTATTAAAATTTTTTTTTCTTGTGAAATTAAAAGAGCACTGAAAATTAAATATTAGGTCGGATTGTGTTTTAAGAAAGTTGAAGGAATTTCAAAAGAATTAATTAAGGGATTCAATATTGTTTCAAAGATTTCAAGAGATTTTAAGAGATAAGAAAAAATGAATGGGATTTCAAAGAATTTCCTAAACTTATTCATCAGGATTTTGAAAGATTTCGTAGGATTTAAAACGTTTTAGGGTATTTTTAATTATTCTAAGGGACTTCATAGAATGTCAAAGATTTCAAAGAATTGTTATGGGATTTCAAGTATTTTTTAACGGACTTCAATAAATATCAAATATTTCTAAACATTTTATAATACCTTTATAAATTGCAGAGAATTTTATAGCAATGAAGGGATTTCCTAGGATTTCAAAGATTTCAAGTGATTTTCAAATATTACCGGGGATTTTACTGGATTTCAAAAATTATATGCGATTTTTAAGAATTTCGTTGAATTTCGAGAGATTTGGAAGAATTTCATAGAATTTGTATTATTTTATGATATTTGAAGAGATTCTAAGGAATTTCAGAGGATTTCCCAGATTTTTAAATATTTTAAAGAATTTTCAAGGAATTTCAACAATTTCAAGGAATATCATCAGTTTTCATGTAACTTCAAGGAATTTTAAGGGACTTTAGAGGACCTTTGAGGTTTTAGGATATTTTAAATGATTTCATGGGATTTTTTAATTGATTTCAAAAGCTCTGAAAATATTTTAAGCAGGATTTTTTTCCCAGGATTTTAGGAAATATCAGATTTCATGGAATATCACGAGGTTATCAAGGGTTTCATTGGATGACAAAGAATTTATAAAGATGTTAGGGTATTTTGAAAGACTCCAGGGAATTTCCAATTGCTTTAAAAAATTTCAGGCAATTTCAAAAGATTTCAAAGGATTTGAAGTATTTTAGGGTATTTCAAAGATACCAAGGAATTTTGAAGAGATTAAAAAATGTCAAGGAATTTTCCAGGACTTTAATGATTTTAAGCCGTTTAGAAAAATGTCATTCGGTTTTAAAGAATTTCGGAAGATATGAAAGGAATTCACAGGATCTATAAGTTTTTAAAATATTTAAAAAGATTCCAAGGGAATTTTAAAGGTTTCAGTGGGTTTTATGAGATTCTTGAGGATTTTAGTAAATTAAAGGGATTTGAGAGCAAAAAGATTTTCAAATATTTAAAGGTACTTCTAAAGATTTTGACGAATTTTAAAGATTTTAGAATATTTTCAGAGATACCAAGGAATTTTCAATAGATTTCAAGATTTTGAAGGGGTTTCAAAGAATTTGAAAAATTTCACGATATCAGGTAAGATTCCAAGGAATTTTCAAGAGATATCCAGAATGCCAAGGGATTAAGATTTCAAAGGATTCCAACAGATTTTGAAAGGATTTTAATGGATTTTATAAGATACTTGAGGATTTCAGTAATTTTAAGGGATGTTAAAGGCTCTCAATAAAGTATTTTAATAAATTTCCTGGGAACTCAAAGGATTTCATAAGACTTCAAATATTTCAAGGGATCTCAAAGAATATGATCAGTTTTCATGTAATTTCACGTGATTCCAAGGGATTTCACAATATTTTACTGGATTCAAGGGATTTTAAAGATTTGAGGGTATTTAAAAAAGTCCCAAGAAATTTCTAAAAATTATAAAAAATTTCAAGGTACTTCAAAATATTTCAAAGGATTTGAAATTTGCGGGTTTCTTAAGATATTTTATGAGATTTCAACGGATTGTAAAGGTTTGAAGTGATTTTATAATATGTCAAGGGTTATCAAGGAGTTTCATAAGATTTAAGAGTTAAATGCGCACTTTTTTGGAAAAAGTTGAATATGTCGAACCTGACATTTTTTCAGCCTGAATCGAAGAAGCACGCTTTTATTTTAGTTTCATGAGAAATAATTTCTTTCTTTGTGTTTATATCGTTCCAGAATTGTGAAAAATGGTAAAATTCACGATTTTGAAACCATAAAAAAATGTTTTCCCATGAAAGCAAAATAATAAGTCTCTTTGATTCAAGCTGAAGAAATTTCAGGTTCAACATGTTCAGCTTTTTCCAAAAAATTATGAATTTAACTTGATCCGAAAAAAAACATGTTTTTTGTTATATATTTTCAAAAAATTCTACATAGAACAGTAAATTTTCTATTTAATTTCTTTTTGTGAAAACTTTTCACTAGCAAAAACTGTGGATACAAAAAATTTTCCATAATTTTTGAATCAATAGGAATTTTGTTGTTGAATTTTTATATCCAAAAACCAAACAGAAGATATTAACCGATTTCAACTTTTTTTAGTTTTTTCGCATGCTAACACACAAGTTTCTTTTCCTCAGCACAGACGATTCGATTAATTTCAGCATTTTCACGCCGCCCTAATATTTAATTTTCAGTGCTCTTTTAATTTCAGAAGGAAAAACAATATTTTAAAAACTTTAGAATGTACAGTTTTTAAATAAATTTCGCGGGAAAATGAGGCCTTGCTGATTATCTCAGCGCACTTTCGTCTCAAGATCATACAATTGTTAAAATATAATTTCAAATATTCATTTTAAAACATTCTTTTTTCTAAGAAAACTCGAGTATTATTCAAAAAATATATTGTCTAAAATTCACACAACTTCCCCATTTCACATTGTAAGCATTCTAATACTGTAAGTCGAATAAGTTTAATTTCAAGGCATTGAAATTAGACCGAATTTAAAAAAAAAATATTCAAAATTATCCATTTTATATTGAGACGTTTAATTTCAAATCAGAAGCACTAGTACTTCATAAATTTGGAATTGAACAGTTTCCAATTCGAATAATATCAAATTCTAAAATCCAGGACAATTGAAATTTTTCATTTTTCAAAAGTATAAAATTTCAAACTGACAGCCTCAAAAAATTACCAATTTTGAGTTTGAAACGTTGCAAATTAAATAATTTGAAACAAGAAGTATTTTAATGATAGACTTGAAAAAAAGCTTTCATCACTGAATATATAAATGTAAATTGATACTTTATGAATTAAAAAATTTTTAATAAAAAAAATTAATAATTTTAGATGAAAACGTTAAAAAATAGTTTTGTTTAAAATTGAAATCCATCAAAATTTGATATGTTACTTCGAATTGAAAATCTTAATGGTTCATTTGAAACTGAAAATGTTGAAAATTAAATAGTTACAAACTCAGAAGTTCAAAGTTAAGGGACAATTTCAATTTCGAATAAATTTAATAATATAAATTGAAACTGAAAATTTTTTTAATTCCATTTTTTTCAGAGGGAACAAATTGATTCCAAATTGGAAGCCTTAATAGTTGAACCGTTTGAAATTGTAAACGGTTTAAATCGAATAATCTATGATATAAATATTAAAATTTTTGGGGCAATTATTTCACTTTTAAATCTTTCAAAATAATACACTTTCACATTTGAAAGACTTACTGGTTGATCCGTTTCAAGATTAAAATGGAATAATTTCCAAATAAAGGCGCTTTTAATTGAACAATTCTGAATTGAAAGCGTTAATTTCTAACTTAAAAATTAACTAATTTTGAATTGCAAACATTAAAAAAATTGGACAATTTTACATGCATGAAAAATATTCAAAATTATTTTAGTTTCATTTGAAATCTTTCAAAATTGTACGATTTTAAAATAAAAGTATAATTTTAAATTAAGGCATACAAAATTGTACAAAGCGTTAAAAATTGAATAATATTAATTTGAAGATATTATCCATTTTTAATCTTTAAACGCTTTCAAATTCATGTATTCAAAATATACGAAATGGAGGGCAATCAAAATTCAATAGATTCTAAATGAAACTTCAAAAATTTTACACTTTCAAAAAGGAAAGTTTCAGAGTTCAAATTAAAGATTTCTGACTTAAAAAATGAAAAATTATTTTAATGAAACCATTTTAGAACTAGACATTCCGAAATTTAATTATCTCTAATTTGAAAATATTCCATAATTGAAAAAATCCAAACTCAAGGCTATCCAAATTTAAAAAAAAATTCGTGCAATTTAAAATTGGACAAGTAGCAAAATTATTTAACGTTAGTGCCAAAAAATTATATTAAAGTTTAGGTTATTCTATTGTAAATAGAAAATTAAATTTATTATTCATTACAGTCTGTGAACGAAGGCCCTTTTGCAGACCCTCTTACAATGTAAAAAAGAAGACGAACCTGAATAGACTAAAATTATAAAAATTAAGTCGCGAAGACATGATAAATTTTTATTTAAAAAAAACAATTTGTAACAAGTTTCCCACTTTGAAATTTTTCTTAGAACTACATTCAAAACTGTACGCTCGATAATTGTAATCATCGTTCTATATATTTGATACTAATACTCTTAGTGAAATCCCATTAGCACGAAAAACCTTCCCTTATTTATCGACATCTCTGCTTTCAGAATAAATGAAACATTTTTTTTTAATTGACTCAAAATTACTCGATTAAAAAAAAAGAAAGTTTCAAGATAGATCGATATGAAGGATGAATTGGGGTGAGTTCAACATTAGCTGGGGGGATGAAACTTTTTTAGAAAAAAAAATGCATACTTTTAAGTTGGTGCATATTTTGTGAATTTTTCGAATTTTTTGGGGATGAATTGGGTTATGTTTCACATTAGGAAAGGAGATAAAACTTTTTTGGCAATCATTAGGCATTGAATGAAATGACTTTCTGTAATAAAATTTAGACTTTTGCAGGTTTAAAAAAACAACTTTTTTCTTTTTTTTCTTTTATCATAAACGTTGCAAAGTTCAGTTTCATTATTGGCTAATGGAATGCCAACTCTTATCCAATCAATTTTTTTTACTGAAAGTTTCCGCACATACCTGAAACGTTACCTAACAAGTGGTACCATAGAAAAGAAAATACAAGTATACAACACAGAAATATATTATGATTCTAAAATAAATTTAAAATAATTTAACAAAAACGCATTTTTAAAAAAGAAAAAATTGTATATTTCAAGTGATTCTGTAACTAATAATTGTATATTTACATCACCAGCTAATGTCTTGTTTTTTCACCTACGTTTTCTTCTTGATGCTCCCGCGCAAGCAATCACGAGCGAGCGACTAATAGACCACAATTATCTCCGTCTGTAATTTGAATTCGAGAGAGTGACAGCGGCGCGCGCAATTTCCGCCAGAAACCAGAATACATGCTGTTTTTGCAATTTTTTTTTTAATGAAAGAATGCCACTTGCTGGATAAAAAGAAATTAATTGTTAGAATACTTTCAGGTTCATCCAAAAATACTCGTGTTGAATGCCGATGCTGCGCATTTTTTCGCGAGAGCGCAAGCGCATTCGTTACTTTTCAAACTGGCTTTTCAACTTTATTTATTGGCTTTTCAACAATATTTAAAATTATAATTGCTAATTTTTCAAATAAGCGTGTAAAATTGTACTTCCGTTTAATTTATAAGTACCCATAATATTTTTGTTGATGAATACTGAATGTTTAAGGAAAACATTTAAAGAATATGACATAACGATGAAAAAAGTTATGAAGCTTTTGAAGAATTAATTCTGTTGATTTATAACCGGTATATATCATGAGGCTGGTACAAATTTATACCTGCTAAAATTTTATTTTTAATTTTTGGTCATCGATCCCCCCTAATTTGTTCGATTTCCGGAAAAAGAAATGGCCTATTTTTTCTTCTCAAATCGGTCAACATTAACTTTTAAAATTAATATGGGATCTTAAATGGAAAAAGCTCAGTTTTCGAAACAGTGGGAAAAAGAAGTACGTGTTCTTAACTTATTGTAAATTAGAGTTTATTCACTTCTTAAGGAATGTTCAAGGAATAATTTCCAGCCTATAAATTTTAAATTTGACTCCCCAACCCTCTTGCCTTGTGCCCGCAAAATGCCCCAAAAAATGCAAAATAGAAGTTTTATGTAAAATTCATGCTAAAGACGGTATTTTTTCGATTTTTTCAATAGGAATTATTTTTACTTGATAAGTGATAAGTTTTCAAGTATGTTTCAACTAGTTTTCAATTGTTTAAACAATTTTCTTTCCTGTAAATCGCGAAAATGTATTATTTTCGGATAAATGATACAGTTGATGAATTTCACGAGTAATATTTTTTTGTTTAACATGTTTTGTAATCGTTTAAACAATTTCTATTTGTACTATTTTTTTCCACTAAATCGTGAGAAGTTATTATTTTCTGGACCTCGTGACACAATTAACGAATGTTGATAGTAACATATTTTTGTGTAAGATATTTGGAAATTATTTAAATAGTTTTCATTTGTTTGAACGTTTTTTCCCCTGTAAATCATGAAAATGGAATTAATGATGCAGTTAATGAATGTCAAGTGTGATATTTTTTGTTAAGGACAGTTTGCAATTCTCTGAACATTTAATATCGCTTGCGCCTTTTCATAGGAAAAAAGTGGAAAAAATTCTTGTTTTTTCGAAACTCTTGGACTATGTCGCTAATATTCAGTATTTTCTTATCTCAACAAAATTGATCTAAAATAATAACTATCCATAACATACGGATAAAAATTGTTTTGGAAAATGATCATTGTTCAAACAATTAGGGTACAAGTTTTGAGTTAAGAAAATATTAAATAATAAGCGACAAAGTGTATGAGATTTTAAAAAACTATATTTTGCTCCACCATTTCTAAGAAAATGTGCAAGTTAAAGATAATTATTTCTTTCAGTAATTGCAAACTATCTTTCACAAAAAAATATCACTTTTAGTGTTCAATAACTGCGTCATTAATTCTAGAAAATAATAACTTTTTAGGATTTGGTGAAAACAAATTGAACAGATAGAAATTGTTTAAACAATTGCAAAATATGTCAAATAAAAAACATTACTCTTGGCACTCATCAACTGTGTCATTTATCCCGAAAAATAATAACTTTTCATGATTTACAGGTAAAATATTGTTCAAACAAACGATAATTATTTAAGCACTTGGAAATTAGTTTGAAAATACTTGAAAGCCTGTCACTTATCGAATAAAAATAATTTCAAAGTTAATAACAAGTACTTCTTTTTTCAATTTTCTCGAAAACAGCTTTTCTCATTTAAACTGATTTGAAAAAAATAGGGAAAATTTTAACGTGTGACAACAAAATTTGTTCCTCATTTCAGCTAAATATTTACTTTATCCTTGTCTCAGACAAATCGAATGCATATCATTCATCAATTAGAACAGGTTTTTTTATGTTATGCTTGGCGTTTTAAACATTTTTCAAAGATAACGTTTATTAAGACCTATGCTGAAATTTTTGTTCAATTAAATTATATACACATTTTGTAGAAAAAAAAAATATATATGTAAGTGGATATTTTAAAGTTCGCAGCCAGTGCTCCCAACGCGGGTTAGTTTTTGCGCGCTGTTTAAACGCTAAAAAATTTTTTTTGTTTATTATAAATAATGGCCTTTTCAACTTATAGAATTATCCATTAGACCAAAATAAAAAATAATTACAGAATAGTGATTTAATTATTATTAATTTTGCTCAGAATTGATTGAATTTGGTATAATGGATAAATCTGTCAGTTAAAAAGTCATTATTTATAATAAACAAAAAAAACATTTTTTAGCGTTTTAAACAGCGCCCTAAAGGCATTCAATCGGACGCCATGCGCGACGCATGCGCAGTAGAGCATGGAGCCTGCGTTAGGAGCACTGGTTCATACGGCCCTGACTTTTCACATCATAGAAACTTGGAACGGAGTCACGGTCATCGGAGGCCATACCCGAGACCGTCGCTAAATGGAGGTTCCAGTATACTATATAGTCATTTTTGTTGAAATTTTTTATCTAGCTCTGAAAACTTTGTTAAACACCTTTCAAGAATTAAAAAATGCTCATATTTCGAGGGGTTGACCACTCGACTTTTGAGTGAAAACCAAATTTCAAGATTTTGAAGATTTCAAACATTTTAGAAAATTTCAGAGATTTCGCAAAAATTTCAAAAATTTCAAAAGATTTCAAAAGATTTCAAAAAGATTTCGAAGATTTTACAATGATTACAAAGATGTCTGAAAGATTTCAAAGATTTTAAAAATTTTACAATGAATTCAAAGATGTCAGAAAGAATTTGACAAAGATTTCACAAAGATTCCATAGGATACAAATATTTCAAAATCTTTCACAAAGATTTCAAAGAGTTTACAAATTTCGAAGATTTCAAATCTTTCAGAGATGTCGAAAATTTCAAAGGTTTCACAACGATTTTAAAGATTTCCAAATATTTCAAATATTTCGAAGATTTCACAAACATTTCACAAACATTTCAAATATTTCACAAAGATTTCAAAGAGTTTACAAATTTCGAAGATTTCAAATATTTCAAACATGTCGAAGCTTTCAAAGATTTCATAAGGATTTTAAAGGTTTCCAAATATTTCAAATATTTCAAAGATTTCAGAAGGATTTCAAAAGACTTCACAGAGATTTCAAAGATTTCACAATGATTCAAAAATTTTAGAAAAATTTCACGAAGATTTCGCAAAGATTCCAAGAGATATGAAGATTTCAAAAAGATTTTAAAAGATTTCAAAGACTTCACAAAATTCAGAGATTTCAAAGATTTCACAAATATTTCAAAGATTTCAAAGGTTTCAAATATTTCAAAGATTTCGCAAACATTTCAAAGATTACAAAAGATTTCAGAAAGGTTTCAAAGATTTGAAAGATTTTACAATGACCTCAAAGGTGTCAGAAAGAACTTGGCAAAGATTTCAAAGATTTCAAGGGATTTCAAAAAGAATTTGATAAAATGCCTAAGAATCCAAGATGACTATTTTGAACTCAACTTGAATTCTTAGGCATTTCACTAAATTAAAAGACTTAAGGATGAATTAAAAAAAAAACTATCAAAAAAATCCATTTAACTGACTAAAATTGAGAGAATTTAGAAAAATTTAAAGGAATTCAAGAAGCTTTGATGAAATTCATGAGAATTTGAGGGCATTGAACAAAATTTTTAAAATAAAAAAAATTTCCAATGATCTGAATAAATTGAAAGTGAACAGCAAATTCAACGGAATTTAAGCGATTTTAACAAATCAAAAAATTAACAAAAACCAATGAATAAAATGAAATCTGAATTTTGAGAAATTTAAGGGAAATGAGAAGAATTCGATGCAATTTATGAAAACTCAAGTGAATTATAAAATTCGAAAATATTTAAAAAAATAATTGAATTCATTGAATTCGGTGTAATTCAGTGAGTGAATTTAGAAAAACTCAAGGAAATTCAAAAAGAATTTGAAGAAATTTCTAAGAATTCAAGGTGAGTTTATAAGACTGGAGGATGAATTCACAAAAACTATTAAAAAATAAAAAAATCCATTGAATTGACTAGAAGTGAGGGAATTCAAGAGACTTTGATGCAATTCATAAGAATTTGAGTGAACTGAACCAAATTACTTCAGCAGAATTCAAGTAAATTGAAAAAAATAAATTAAAAAAAACAATGAATAAAATAAAATTTAGAGTAATTTAAGGGAAATAAGAAGAATTCGATGAAATTGATCGAAATTCAAGATGAATTTAAAAAGAAAATTTAAAGGACCCCGCACAAAATATATGAGAAAATGTCTTCGATGGATTGTACTAACACTCATTTATTTTGTAGTTTATGAAACTAGAAAAAATTTCCCTAAAGGATGTGAATCAATTATGACTAGCTTTTTTGTGCGGGGTCCTTTAAAAATTCATTGAATTCCATTAACTTTAAGTGAATTTGGAAAAATTCAAGAGAGTTCAAAAAGAATTTGATGAAATGCCGAAGAATTCAAGGTGAGTTTAAAAGACTTAAGGGCGAATTAAAAAAAAACTATAGAAAACCCATTGATTTCAGTGGAATTGAGTGAATTTAGAAGAATTCAAGAAAGATGTAGGATAAATTTATAAGAATTCAGGTTGAATTCCAGAGAATAAATGAATTCAAATGAACTGCAAAAAATTTTAAAAAATCCAAAATATTTCATTGATTTCAGTAAAATTGGAGTGAATTTAGAAGAATTCAAAGAAATTCTAGAGAATTCAATGAAATGCATACGAAATCAAGATGAATTTGAATGAATTCAGGGTGAACTTAAAATAATTCAAGTGAATGGAACAACATTGTTAAAATCCAAAAAAAAATCCATTCAAATTAGTGGATTCTCTTGAATACCAAAGAATTCAAGAAAATTCAGAAATAGGTAGACCTGAATTCAATATTGGTTAACCTTTAGGTTCTTCGTTTTAATTTATTCAAAGAAAAGTGAATAAAGTGATCTTTTCATTTAAAAAAGTGACTATAGTGATTTTATATTTAAAAAGTGACTAAAAATTGATCTGAGAAAAAAAGTGACTAAAAATGACTTAAGTGACTGTGTGGCAGCCCTGCTCTTTTTCCAAGCCATATGTCTCATTTATAAGGGGGGTTAGGTTGGTGTCCGGCGCCGATTTTTTTGTCATTTTGCAGGTGAAAAAAGGTTCCCGGACTATGAAGAAAAATTTTTTCTGGGCAATCTTTCATATTTAGGGGTCGAAATCATCCCTTCTATATTTTTGAGTCTTTTGCTGTTTTAAGAGCTAAAAAGTGTCTTTTCTTTGCTGTTTTTAGAAAAAATTGCTTTAATTGATCCTGTGTTACAACATTAGCTCGAATTGTAAAAATACTTACCCTCTATAGTATCACAATTCTGAAAATCTACCCCTAGAATGCTTCGCTATATGACAAATAATGTAAGATTTTGAACTTCCTTGCTGCAAACATCTTGCTTTAATATTGACTTCTATTAAGAATCATTAATGATATTCGACTTTAATGAGACAACCCTTAAATTATGTGTAATCCACCCCTTTAATATTACCAGTGCACAAGAAATATTAATATTGCATTTCTGTGAGTAATGAATTTAAATATCTCGTTTGGACAAACAATAATAATAAAACTAATTTTTTGTTAACAATGACACTTGTTCTTATATTAATAAACCATTTTTATGCAAAAACTGCCCCTCAAAAATTGTACATGTTTTGTTTAGCAAGCAATGTTGTTGATGATACATATAACAGTACTTTTTAAAGAAACTTTATTTATGGTCAGGCACGCACATATATCCACTGGAAATTGCAACACACACACAAACCCTTACATACCACCTTGATCAGAAAGTTTTAGGACTTTATTTTTAAAATCAAAAATACAAGTTTATTCATCATAATCGATA
>JAUMHM010000071.1:29862319-29893060 GCA_032362435.1 Melikaiella ostensackeni | reverse complement strand
AATCGAACAAAGAGTTTAGGAGAAAAAAAAACTTTTCACTAAAATAAGCATTTTTCTATTAAAATACATGTAAAAATAGAAATTTTGACAATTTTTTGTTCAAAAACTGTCCATTTTTCTTAATTTTCTCTTTCGGATTATTGCTTTGCAGGTTCGAAAATACGAAAAAAAAATAGATTTAGAATTTTTCACAAAAAGCCATTTACTGTACATTTGGTGCGGGGTCCTTTGTACCAAAAGTCAAATTTTCAACCAAATATTTTAATTTTCCGATAAAAAACATAAATTTTCAACCAAAAATGGAATAATTCTATTTCAAATTTTAACAATTACTTTTCAACATAAAAATGAACGAATTTTCAACCAGAAAGTTAATTTTCCCATCACGAAAGATCAATTTTCAACCAAATAGTTGAATTCAACCAAAAAAGATTAATTTTTAACCTAATAGTGGAATTCTATAATAAAAAGATGAATTATCAACAAACAAGATTTTCTACCCAAAAAAGACAATTTTTCAACAAAATACATTAATTTTCAACAAAATTGATGAATTTTGATGCCAAAAAGACGAGTTATCTATAAAACAGTTGATTTTTCAACCCAAAATACGATTTTTCAACGAAAAAGTTGATTTTCTACCGAATAGTTGAATTTTCAAATGAATAGTTTAATCTTCAACCAAATATTTGAATTTTCTATCAAAACAATTAAATCTTTGAATAAAAGAAATGAATTTTACAACAAAAAAAGTTAATTTTCAATCAAATAGCTTAATTTTCCACCAAATTGTTGAATTTTAAAGCTAAAAGGACGAATATTCTGCAACCAAATAGTTGAACGCTCAACTAAAATGATGAATCTTCAACCAAAAAAAATTAATTTCTTACAAAGTAGTTCAACTTTGGAGCAAGTAATTGATTTTTCAACCATAAAAGACGAATTTGTAACGAAGGATGTAATAGTTGATATTTCATTAAATTCGGAATAAACAATAGTTGAATTTCACCAAAAAAGACGGATTTTAAACAAAGAACATTAATTTTTAGGTACAAAAGATCAACTTTCAACCAAAAATTGGATAGTTATATTTTTAGTTGGAAAAATTAATACTCAACTAGAAAACAAACAAATTTCAACCAAATAGTTAAATTTTCTATTGAGAAAATTAATTTTCAAGCAAAAATTAAACAAATTTTCAACACAGTAGTTAAATTGTCAACCAAAGAGATGAATTTTCAACCAAAAAATGAATATTTCATAAAATAGTTGAACTTTCAACCAAGTAGTTGAATTTTTGACAAAAAAATTGACTCTTTAACAAAATAGTTGCATTCAAAATAAAATGAATAAATTTTCAACCAAAAAAATGAACTTTTCTTCGAAGTTAGTTAAATTTTTGTATTGGGTTTTATTGAATCGATTCGCATTTAAGCAAAAAAACGCGAGAAAGAGAAAGTTTCTTAAAAACAGGGGAAAAAAGAAAAAAAATGTAAAAGGGGAAAAGGGGGAAATAGGGAAAGTGTGTGAAGTCTGAAATATGAAAGTGAATTTCAATCTTTCTCGTGTTTTCCATTTTAGAAGAATAAATTTTCCATAAGAAAGTAAATCTCATTTCGATCTTCAAGATTTCTGATTTAAATAAGAAAATGGAGAGATTGACCAAACAACATCTGATAATAAAAATTTTTTACTTTCATTTCCAGGTAATATTTGAATTTAAGTAATATATGTTTCATCATTTATAACTGTAGTTTTCCTGTAAATTACCCCTGATGAGGAAGTCTAAGTTGGCTTCGAATCATGTTGGTCCCCAGTAGTATAAAAAAGACGGAGAAAAGAAAGAGTAAGAGGTTGGTTTTGGTCGACTATTATTTTTCTCCCTCTTTTTTCTTCTCGTTGTGCATTTATTGTACATTTGTTTCCAATGATCCGAAAAAGCGGGTAGTCTCGAAGTCTATTTTTGATTTGTGAACTTTTTTTTCTTTTTTAGTACACAAAAATTTTTTCATAAGAAAGTAGATTTCATTTCGATCTTAAAGATGTTTGATTTTAATGAGAAAATATAAACATTACCCATACAAAATTTGATATTCAATTATTTTTTTTAGGGAATATTTAAATTTAGTTAATGTAGGTTTCATTATTTATAACTGTAGTTTTTCCATAAATTACCTCTTATGAGAAAGTCTAAATTGGCTTCGAAACATGTTGGTCCCCAGTGGTATGAGAAAGACGGAGAAGAGAAAGAGTAAGAGGTGGGTTTTGGTCGACTCTTTCTCTTTCTCCCTCTTTTTGTTGTGAAGTTATTGTACATTTGTCTCTAATGATCAAAAAAAGCGGCTAGTCTCGAAGTCTATGTTTGATTTGTGAACATTTTGCGTGTTCTTTCTTAGTACACAAAAAATTTTTCATAAGAAAGAAGATTTCATTTGGATCTTAAAGATGTTTGATTTTAATAAGAAAATGGAAAAATTGTCCAAACAACATTTGATATTAAATTCTTTTTTTTTTGAGGTAATATTTAAACTTAGTTAATGGAGGTTCTATTATTTATAACTGTAGATTTCCTATGGATTACCCCTGATGAGGAAGTCTAAATTGGCTTCGAAACATGTTGATCCCAAGTAGTATAAAGAGGAGGGAGAAAAGAAAGGGTAAGGAGGCTAGTTTTGGTCGACTCTTTCTCTTTCTCCCTCTTTTTGATGTGAAGTTATTGTACATTTGTCTCTAATGATCCAAAAAAGCGGCTAGTCTCGAAGTCTATGTTTGATTTGTGAACATTTTGCGTGTTCTTTTTTAGTACACAAAAAATTTTTCATAAGAAAGAAGATTTCATTTGGATCTTAAAGATGTTTGATTTTAATGAGAAAATTAAAAAATTGACCAAACAACATCTGATATTAAATTCTTTTTTTTTTAAGGTTATATTTGAATTTAGTTAATGTATGTTTCATTATTTATAATCGTAGTTTTCCTATAAATTTCCTCTGATGAGGAAGTCTCAATTGGCTTCGAAACATGTTGGTCCCCAGTAGTATAAAGAAGACGGAGAAGAGAAAGAGTAAGAGGCTGGTCTTGGTCAACTCTTTCTTTTTCTCCCTATTTTTTTCTTTTTGTTCAAATTGGCTTCGAAACATGTTGGTCCCCAGTAGTATAAAAAAGACGGAGAAAAGAAAGAGTAAGTAAAGTAAATGAAAAATGTTATATTTTTTTATGCAAAAAAGTTTCGTCCCTCTTACGTAACTCTTGTTCCGTTATTTTGTTACGTTGATGAGGTTGCCCATGTTACGTAATTTATAGCTTACATGTAAGTTAGCAACCACTTCACTTGTTACCTTGGACTACGTGACATCAACCAGTTAGTTACGTTGGAATGTTTACTGGATAAGTACACTGGAACCCCCATTTAACGGTCCTCCATTTACCGTGTTCGTGGAATTTCAGCCGGCTTGCATTCGTTGATGAGGGGGTCCAAGGACCGAGAGAGAGGTCGAGCGGGCACAGCGGAATTGAGCAGTTCCGTAGCCACAAAGCTGGCAGTTCGAACACTCGCGTGCATATTTCGCATTTATTTCTAAATAAACGCGGAAAATTCTCTCTTCATCAATTAGTCTTCATTATTAAAAAAGGTCCATCCTTTATGATAACAAAAATCTACATCTGTACAAAATGCATTCAATTAATATAGTGTATTTCTACTGGAAATGGTTCATACGGCCCTGACTGTTTGCATCGTAGAAATTCTTGGAAGAGCCTTACGGTCATAGCAGGTCATACCCAAGACCGCCCTTAAATGGAGGTTCCAGGGTACTTATTCAGGCTACTTTAGACAGAGGATGCTCTGAAAAGGAGAAATTTCCAAAGAAACTGATTAAAACTGACTTTATGCACCTGTCTCAAATAATTATAATAAGTTCAAGGTGTCCCAAGGTTTCAACGTTTTGACCCTTTTTTTGTTAGATAACAAATAACAGACTTGAAGCCAAAGAAGCTCCAGTTTGGAGTTATTTTCCTGAAGATATACCTAATAACCTAATAAAACAACGTAATAAAACAAAAAAATCTAGCTGAGATTAGAAAAAAAAGCGAGAGGTGAGAGCGTTTTTGGATTGCAGTCAGTCAAGACTGCACTGTGAACCGTGATCTGTGAACTGTGCTCCGAGATCTGTGATCTGTGATCCGTGATCTGTGACCTGTAATCCGTAATCTGTGATCTGTGATCCATGATCTGTGATCCGTGCACTGTGATCCGTGATTGTGCACTGTGATCCGTGACCTGTGATCTGTGATCTGTAATCTGTGATCCGTGATCTGTGGTTCGTCTACTGTGATCCGTGATCTGTGATCCATGAACCGTAACCTGTGATCCATAATCTGTGATCCGTAATCTGTAATCCGTGATCCGTGTTCTGTGATCCGTGATCTGTGATCCGTTATCTATGTTCCGTGAACAATGATCTGTGATCTGTCATCTGTGATCCGTGCACTGTGATCCGTGATCTGTGACCTGTAATCCGTAATCTGTGATCTGTGATCCATGATCCGTGATTGTGCACTGTGATCCGTGACCTGGGATCTGTGATCTGTAATCTGTGAACCGTGATCTGTGGTTCGTGCACTGTGATCCGTGATCTGTGATCCGTAATCTGTAATCCGTGATCCGTGATCTGTGTTCTGGGATCCGTGATCTGTGGTCCGTACACTATGATCCGTGATCTGTGATCCGTTATCTATGATCCGTGAACAGTGATCTGTGATCCGTCATCTGTGATCTGTGATCCGTGATCTGTGATCTATGCACTGTGATCCGTGATCTGTGATCTATGATCTGTGATTTGTGATCCATGATCTGTGAACCGTGCACTGTGATCCGTGATCTGTGATCTGTGATCCATGCACTGTGGTCTGTGATCTATGCACTATGATTCGTGATCTGTGATCCGTATCTGCGATTCGCGATCTGCGATTCATGCACTATGATCCGTGATCTGTGATCTGTGATCCTTGAAATGACGAAAAATTCACTTTTTCAGCAGTTTGTTGATCTACGTGCCGAAAATTACCAGGAGAAGAATATTATGAACAAAAAGTACAAGCCGCGATGAAAGTTCAAATGATAAAATGATGATGACATAGTCAGAGGAGCAAGGTCGTTTATATCGTGGTATTATTATTACGGTCTAGAGGTAGGCAACTTGAAAAAATTCAGAAACGTGATTTACTCAAGAATGTTTCAACTCCTTAAAAAGACTTACTTGCAAAATCGCGTGAGTCGAGAAGAGAATATTGCCATGAACGTGTCAAACTTCGAGATCTGGAATCTCCATTCCTGCATTCTTTAGAATTATCCCACTCTGTCTCGATTACCTTATACATTTTATCCGCACCAAATGTTTCGATCTTCAGACTTTAAAATGAAAATAATACTATTGGATATAATTGTATACAATATAATTTTACAAAATATAAAAAAATAATTGAGTGAAAAAGTAAGAGTAGAAGGGACTGGATACCCCAGCGAAAGTTTCGGATAGGAATTCATTTTAAATCATTCCGAATTATTCCAAATCGATTCAAAGCGGTTAAAAACTAATCCGAATCAACCCGAACTCGGATCAATATATACTGAATTGTCAATTCGAATGTATTCGAGTTCGGATTGAAACGGAATCATTCGGATTGAAAAATTGATTCGGATTGATTCGGATTAGAAGTTCAAATTGAACCGGAATAGGTTAAAAACTAATCCGAATCAATCCAAACTCGGATCGATATATACTGAATTTTCAATTCGAATGAATCCGCGTTCGGATTGAAACGTGTTCATTCGAATTGAAAATTTGATTCGGGTGGGTTCGTATTGGAAGTTCAAATTGAACCGTATTGAGTCGGATTAAGTTCTGAATTTGGATCGAACGAAATTGAGAACTTTGTTCAGAATGGATCGGATTGATTCGCATACAGATTTCGGAATGATATACTAAATTTTCAATTCGAATCAATTCGAGTTCGGATTGAAACGGATTCATTCGTACTGAAAATTTGATTCGAATGGATTCGTATTGGAAGTTAAAATTGAACTGTATTGAGTCGGATTAAGTTCTGAATTTTGATCGAACGAAATTGAGAACTTTTTTCAGAATGTATCGGATTGATTCGGATTGATTCGCATACAGATTTCGGAATGATATACTGAATTTTCAATTCGAATCAATCCGAGTTCGGATTGGAACGGATTCATTTGGATTGAAAATTTGATTCGGATTGATTCGTATTGGAAGTTCAAATTGAATAGAATTGAAAAGGATTAAGTTTTGAATTTGGATCGAACGAAATTGAGAACTTCTTTCGGATTGGATCGGATTAATTCGGATTTGTTCAGATACAGATTTTTGAATAATTCGGATTGGAAGTTCAAATTAAATCGGATTGAGTCGGATTAAGTTTTGCGTTTATATCGAACGAAATTGGAAACTTTTTCGGATTGATTCGGATTGGTTCGGATTGGAAGTTCAAATTGAATCGAATTGAGTCGGATGAAGTTGTTGGATTTGTATTGAACGAAGCTGAGAACTTTTTCGGGTTGGATCGGATTGATTCGGATTGGTTTAGATACAGATTTCGGAATTATTCGGATTGCTTCGGAATAATTTGGAGTTGAAGTTCGAATTGAATCGGATTCAGTTGGATTAAGTTTTCAATATGGATAAAAAGAAAATTGAGATATTTTCCGGATTGGTTCGGATAAAAATTTCGAAATAATTCGGATTGGGAGTTTAAATTGGATCGGATTGAGTCGGGTTAAGTTGATTCGGATTGCTTCGGAATAATTTGGAGTTGAAGTTCGAATTGAATCGGATTGAGTTGGATTACGTTTTGTTTTTTGATCGAACGAAATTGAGAAATTTTTCGGATTGATTCGTAATAATTCGCATTGGGAGTTCAGATTGAATCGGATTGAGTCGGATGAAGTTTTGGATTTGTATTGAACAAAACTGAGAACTTTTTCGAATTGGATCGGATTGATTCGGATTGGTCCCGATACAGATTTCAGAATGATTCGGAATGATTCGGATTGGAAGTTCAAATTGAATCGGATTGAGTCCGATCAAGTTTTGAATATGGATCAAACGAAATGAAGAATATTTTTCGGATTGGATCGGATTAATTCGGATTGGTTCGGACACAGATTTTGGAATAACTCGGATTGGAAGTTTAAATTGAACTGGATTGAGTCGGATTAAGTTTTGGATTTGGATTGAAGGAAAGTGAGAACTTTTTCGGATTGGATCGGATTGGTTCTGATACAGATCTTGGAATAATTCGGATTGGTTCGGGATAATTCAGCTTGGAAGTTTAAATTGAATCGGATTGAGTCGGTTTAAGTTTTAGATTTGGAGTGAACGGAATTGAATACTTTTTCGGGTTGATTTGGATACAGATTTCGGAATAATTTGGATTGATTCGGAATGATTCGAAATGAATTCCTATCCGAAACTTTCGCTAGGGTAGTCTTATGATAAGTGGATAAATAAGTTCCTCGACGGCTAGTTGTTCAACCAATTTTTTTTACTTTGTGGTCAGAAAATCTGTCGAGTGTAGTATGAAATGCTAATCTTTTTTTGCTTTGAATTTTTTGTTTAATTTCTAGCGAATTTTATATTTATATTTCTATGAAGTTAGTTCTATAAGATATAATTTATTTTCAGAAAAATATTTTTTTTTAACTATAGAACTTACCTTGAAATTATGATTTGAAAAAATTCACTTCACCTTACATTTGATACTTGAAATACTCTTTCCAAAAATTTTCCTTTACGAATATCGCGACATGATATTGTCTCGGCTCCCACAGATATAATGGTGTTAAGCGTCGAAAGAAAAAAATGCATGGCTCTTCTATTTTTAGGAAATAATAACTGGGATCTAATTACAATGAGGCAGACATAAAATAGTAGGCTTGGCAATATTTGTGCACGTGTCTGTAAATGAACGAATTAATGAATTTTTAACCAAGAAGAATAATTTTCTACCATAAAAGACGAATTTTCAACAGAATACATAAAGTTTCAACCGAATAGTCGGATTTTCATCTGAAAAAGATCAATTTTCAACCAAAAAGGAGATACTCGTAGTTCAATTTTCAGTAAAGAAATTTAATTTACAGTTAGAAAAATTAATTTTCAACCAAAAAATAGACAACAAATTTTCAATAAAATAATTAAATGTTCAATTAATGAGATGAATTTTGAACTCAAATGATGAATCTTCAACCAGAAAAATGAATTTTTAACAAAGGAGTGAAACTTTCAACCAGTGAGTTGAATTTTCAACCAAAAAATATGAATTTCCAACGAGAAATGTAATGTAATCTAAGCAAATAAATGAATTTTCAACAAAATAGTTGAATCCTTAGTCAAAACAAATCAATTTTCAACAAAGAGTTGAATTTTTAACCTAGAAAGATTTTTCAATGAATAAAAAAAATTTCAACCGTACTGTTGAATTTTCAAGAAAAGAAACGAATTTTCAACAATATATATAAATTTTTAACCAAATAGTAAAAATTTTCAATCATAAACGTAAATTTTCAACTAAAAATGAAATAGTTAAAATTTCAATTTAAAAAATGAATTTCCTGCAAAAAAAAATTTCTCTAACCAAATAGTCAAGTTTTCGACTAAAGAGATGAATCTTCACCCAAAAAATGAATTTTGAATAAAGTGCTTCTACTCTAAATCAAGTTGTTGAATTTTCAACCAAAAAAGATTAATTCTCAGGGAAGAATGTAATAGTAGATATTTTAATCAAAAAAGATAAATTTTAAACATTTTATTTAAAAAACAATTGGGCCCAACCAATAAAGACGAATTAAGAAAAATAGTTGAATCCTTAACCAAAACGGATGAATTTTAACCCAAAAAGATTAACTTTTAAACAAGAAGATTAACTTTTTACCAAAAAAGACAAATTTTCAACTGAAACAAGTTAATTTTTAGCCAAAGCGGATGAGTTTTCAACTAAATCATCAAATTTTCAACCGAACAGCAAATAAGAAAATTTTAAGCAAAAAACATGAATTCTTAACAAAAAATATAATTGTAGACTTCTCATTCAAAAAAGTAGATTTTTAGATTTTCTCATTGGGTTCTATTAATTTAGTTCTACTTCAAAAATTCGAATTTTAAACAATAAGATTATTTTTAAACAAAAAAGATTAATTTTTCACCAAAAAATATGACTTTTCTATCCGAAAAGGTGAATTTTCAAAACAAAAAAAAATAAAATAATTTTTTACCAAAGACTTGGATTTACAACCAAGTAGAACTTTCAAGCAAAAGAAAGCAGTTTTCAATAAAATAGTTGAATTTTCAAAGAGGAAAAATAATACTTCAACAAAAATGAATTGCATTTTCAACCAACTAGTTGAATTTTCAAGTCAATAAGAGAAATTTTTCAGAAGGTAATTGAGTTTTTAACCTGAAAAGTGGAATTATCAACAAAAAGAATATATTTTTACCCAGAAAGATGACTTTTTAACCAAGAAAGATGACTTTTCTACCCGAAAAAATGAGTTTTCAACAAAAAAAATAACTTTCAACCAAGAAAGATGAATTTTCAACTGAACAGTTGAATTTTCAGAAAAAAAATTGCAACACTTGCATATACAATCAAATCGTTAAATTTTCAAGCCAAGAAGACGATTTTTTTAGAAGAAACTTGAATTTTTAACTTTAAAAATTCGATTTTCAAGCAATAAAGTTATTTTCAACCAAAAAAGATGAATTTTTCACCAAAAAAGATGACTTTTCTACCCGAAAAGGTGAATTTTCAAAACAAAGAAATAAAATAATTTTCTACCAAACAGTTCAATTAACAACCAAGTAGTTGAACTTTCAAGGAAAAAAGACGAGTTTTCAACAAAGTAGTTGAATTTTTCAACAAAAAAGATAATACTTCAACCAAAATGGGTTGCATTTTTAACAAAATAGTTAAATTTTCAACAAATATTTCTTCAGTAGAATAGTCAAAATTCACGATTTAAAATAATTTATTTAAATTTAATGACAATTTACGATGTATAAGAATTATAGGTGTAAGTACTGAGTTTTAGAACCTTCTCCATCCATGAAAAAATCGTTAATAATAAGAAAAAAATTATTTAATCAAGCATAAACATGATTTTTCTCCTTTTTTCGAATTTAATGACAATCTACGACGCATACGGATGATTTTTTTTATTGCTGCATAGTTTTCGAAGGATAATTATAGTTGTAAATACTAATTTTAAGAGCCCTTTTTCATCTATAAAAAATTTATGTCGTACTAAAACAACAGAAAATTCGCTACTATTCGTTATTTTGGAGGTTTATCGTTGATGATCGAATGTAAGATATATTTTTTATTATCTGTAAGTTTTTGTGGGAGATTTCGGGTGCCAAACTACAACTTTTAAACCCTCTCTGAATTTGAAAAAAACATCTATATATTTTTTTTGCTCAACCTAGTGATTGTATACTTCGTTCTTTTTTTTGTAGCTCTTAATATTTTTAAATATTTTTTTTATAAATCAAAGAACTTTGAGTTTCAAATAATTGTTTTTTTTTACTGTGGATATTCCTGATATAAAAATAAAACAAATTAATCAATTTTTAAACTCTCTGATTGGTGATGACAAATGCAGTGCCGGCAATGGCGGCAATAGCTGTAAGGATTTTATAAATATACGCGTGTGTTCCAGCTCGTGGACCAAAAATAATCGTAGAGAGCAGTGTGTATGCAATGTAGAATTCTCGAATGACGTCGGCGATTTTCTCTCTAGAAAGAATTTTTTCTCGATTCATGAGAACGCGTCCATTAGCAATAAAAATGTTTTATTAGATATTCAAATTTTAAAAAAAGTTTTGCATTTAGTGACTGCATGAATGGTGTCAATTGAAAAAAGTGAATTATGGGGTGTTTTTGTGAAGCAATGCCCAAATGGTGGCTCATTTTAGTGATATCAAGCACATGTTTCGCCAGGGATGCCCAAATGTGAGTTTATTTTAATAAAAAAATGTTACTTATAAGAAAAATTACAACGAAATTCGAGATTTTTAGATTAAATAAGCGTTTTATTGTTATCAGAATCTCAAATTTCTGATTATATTAAAATAAAGAGATTTACAGAATCTCACTTTATTTCTTTTTGAATCACTATTTAATAAAGAAAATATTTTTTAGTGTAGATCAGTGGGCTGAGACACTTGGACGTGAAATTTGGGAATTGGCTAATGATGTAGCTGAACCAGATGTGTTGAAAGCTGTGAGTTTAACTAATTGGTTGAAAATTAATATACTTTGGTGAAAATTCGTCTTTTTTGGTAGAAACTTAATATTCTTTGTTGAAAATTCATCTTTTTGGTTGAAAATTCAACTCTTTTAGTAGAATTTTCATCCTTCTTGGTATAAAATTTATCATAATTTGTAATTTTGATTTAATTTAATAATAATCATAATTTAATAATAATAATAATAATTTAATAATTTCATTTATGAATGAATATTCAATTATTTTATATCCCGGAGTTTACTGTGTAAAGAACAAAGAGATTCAATAGAACTGAAAAATGTTGTATATGCATAGAAATATTAGAAATTTCATATTAGAAATATCTTCAAGGAAAATTGATATTGTTTAAAATAGCCTCAAGAGGATATACAGAAATGTAGATTACAGAAATTATTTTGAATATCAAGCTTTTGCATTCAAAAATAGTCTTATTTTCCGACAAAGTTTAAATTATTGCAATTTAAAGATTGATGCGCATTCTTCTTAATCCGATGATTACACAGCGGTACAAAACAATGAATACGAAGGTGGTCCCCAAGCCTGGAGATGAACTGATTGATGTAATAAGAGACAGTGTCGGGCGGATGCTGCACCGGAAGATGGATGCTGTTCGTTGCATTCTGCATGCGGCTGAGAAGGAATCTGAGACTTACGAAGCGCCTGAATCTTTTGAGGGCATGTCCTACATGAGTGGAAAATTCAGTAATGTATTTGGCGAGACTACAATCTTGCCGGAAAATTTGCGAAACATCTCCTATAGGTAAACTAGCTGAAAGGATTGGTGCAGATTGGGCAACAGGACCTTAATAATTATTTAATTATTTGATTTACAGGGAAATGACCTTAACACCAGACTCTCATTTTTATAACATTCCCGTCAATATAAATTATTCGTCTGTTCAAGTCCCAACCAATGTTTATGACTTGTCGCCGGAAGTGGCCGAAGCCATCAGTTGGTCGGAAGATTTGGACGAAACTTTCACACAGAATTACAGGTTCGATTAGAAGTTTAGCATTTTTAGGGTTTTTTAGACAATTTAAACACCTCAGACCTTCTTCACTAGCCGCGCTCACTATCAACTCCTATTAACCAAGCCTAATAGGAATGTTTACTTACCATTCCAACTGCCTATTTACTCTGACTACGGAAATATGAACGCCCATTGAGTACGCCTACTAGCAACGCCCACTGGCAATACTCGTCAACCACACCTACAGTAGCTTTCTTGGAAATACTCACTGATTCCGGAACGCCTCCCGGACTCTCATGGGAACGTCTACTAATCTATTAACCACACACAGTAGAAAATTTGACTAATCAGTCTAAAAGATCACGCTCGAATTAGAAATGCTTCCTGATTATACCAACGAGAGACATCCACTAACAATGCCGATTCACCAAGGCCGCGCCCAAATGCAACCCCCTCTAGGAATTTTAATTACCAACGCCCTACTTCAACTTTATTGTAAACACCTCCTAACTCATTAACGCCTTTCGGCCTTTCTTATGAATGCCTACTGACCGTACCCTCTGGCAAAATTCATTAACCACGCCCAATGTCAATTCATATTAACCACACTCATTTGGAATTTTTACTTATTACTCCAACTGCCTATTTACTCTGACTAAAGAAATATGAACTCCAACTCAGTACGCCCACAGCAATACTCATTAACCACGCCTATAGCAGCTTTCTTCGAAACGCCCACTGATTCCGGAACGCCATCCGGACTCTTTTAGGACCACCTACATACCTATTAACCCCACCCATTAGAAAATTTGACTAATAATTTAACAGATCGCGCCCGAATTAGGAACACTTCCTGATTATACCAACGAGAGACATTCACTAACAAAACCGATTCACCAATGCCACGCCCAGCCGTAACTCCCTCTAGGAATTCTGATTAACAACGCTCTACTTTGAATTTATTGTGAACGCCTACTAACTCCCTAACGCCTTCCGGATTTTCTCAGGAACGCCTACTGACTCCACCCTCTAGAAAAATCCATTAACCACGCCCATAAGCCGGATTTTTTCCCATGTCAAAAATGAATCTAGACAATAATTTGAAACAGATCCGATCCTGCACTATCATGGCAGTACTTTGGATCTACTACTGGGATGTTGAGGCACTATCCGGCAATGAGATGGAAAACTAGAAAAACTAAGGACAGTTCAGAACGCTTAGGAGTAGATCCATACGACTGTAGAATTCGAAGTTGGTTTATCGAAGCTGCCACTTGTAGTAAAGACATGGTTATTTTAGTTGACAACAGTGGAAGTATGACTGGAATTGGAAAATCGATTGGTAACTTCTTTTCTTAACTTTTCCTGACTTCTCAGATGACGTTTTTAAATACTATTGCAGTAGATGCTACTTTCGTATATTGTTTCTTCATAGAGAGTGTCTTTATTCTTTTAAGCAAGAAGAACAGTGACAGCTATCTTGGAGACACTTTCCAACAACGACTTCGTGCAAATTATGAATTTTTCCGACACTACACAGGAGATTGTGTCTTGTTTTAAGGATAGACTAATTCAAGCAACACCGGAAAATTTGAAGAAGTTCAATGACCACATGGTGCAGATGAAACCAGAAGGAATAGCGAACATAACGGAAGCCTTTATCAAGGCGTTTACTCTTCTAAAGAACTACAGAGAGACTCGAGGTTGTGGACCCCAGACTCCCTGCAATCAATTAATTATGCTCGTCACCGACGGAATCGCTAGCAATATTACCGAGGTATGTATGTACTATAATATACTGCAGTCTTCTCAAGTGGATAATATTTATTGGAAACCGTCAGCTAATGTAATGAGATAAAATCTGAGATCAATAGGGTTCAAGATTGGCTCTTTGTTTTCCCTCAGTGTTTCTTTCCTAATTTTTTTAATCCTCTTCTAAAAAATTGTCTTATTTCCTTCAAAATCATTTTGCATTTTTCATCTTCTTCCGTTTTGATTTTATCCTTGGTTTCTTTGACTTGTATCTTCTCTTTTCTGTTTTTATCCCTATAATCATTTTCTAGTCTAGTCCCATCCTGATTGCTAAGACTTTTAGTATTCAGCTTTCTTGAGTACGCTTGCTTTTTCTCGTTAACAGCCATGCGGATTTCATCATTCCAGCAAGTATCTCCAGTCTTTCTTCCTACAGTCGCAATACCGCACAGCTCAGATGCACTCTTAAATATGCTATCCCGTAGTATTATCCATGCACACTCTGCAGATTTATTGCCTAACTTCGTCTTCCAGTCTTCTCTATGATGTCATAAATATTTATTCAAATTTTCACGACGTATCATTTGCACTTCTGGTTTCTGCAAATTATCTGTTTTAACTCGCGCCTGCTTCAGCTTATTATTATTCATTCTTCTTCTCCTCTATACTTGACCTAGGTTCATTTTTAAAACTATGAGGTATGAGACCTTTGGGCCAAGTATACGTGTGGATCATTTTATGTCTGAAACCAGTATTTGTAATAAACAAGCCTTTTCCCAAGCATACTCTCATCAATTTTCCCCCGTTACCGTTCGCTTTTGGGGCTCCGAAATGACCAAGTACCCTCTTGGTACCTTCGCGTTACACATCAGCCCAGTCATTCATATCTCCGAGTATAATGATTCTTTCCCCAGAATCGCAGGTACATATAATATCACTTAACGAGTCACATAAGGTATCTTTTACATCATTATTGTCACCATCAACTGGAGCACAGCATGCTATAATGAGTAGCCTTTTGATTCTAACCCATAATAATCTAGGCGATATACATTCATGCTTTTTGACATGCTGTTTTGCTCTCTCATCCATAATCGGACCGAATCCCTGGCTACCATGTGATTCATTATCACTCCTGATCAAAGTTCTAGTCTATTTTTTCTCTTTCTTATCTCACATCCCTTCTTCCTTATTTCCGGTATAGATAAAATCACTTCCTTACGCGCATTGTATCCCGCAATTCCCTTTCCTTAAGATCATTTACACCTCTAGTCTTTTAAACACCCAGTTTCTATTCATCGTCTGAAACTTTTTCGAGGGCATGTCATTCGTCAACAGAAGCATTAATCCTATCCGAAGCTACATTATTATTTGTATTATTCATTATTTGAAGTATAAACCCAACTACGAACTTGAGGCGAGAAATTTTTTCCATAAGTATAAAATCATATTCAAACTAAGCAGCTAAAATGTCGTAAGGTAATGTATCCATTCATAACGTCAGACCCACCAAACTTTGGTCATTCAAAAGAAAATAAGTCAGAACCAAAAGAGTTATGATTGGTTTGTGCTGTACACTGAGGAGGGCACCAGTCTACTGCAGTTTGGTCTTTAAGATTGGAAAAGACCATTCATTACTTCATAAATGTAATAAGAAATCTCATCCCTGAATGAAACTTGACAAGCTTAGAAACTTCTACAAATTTCCATTAGCGTCCAAGAGTTTCCTAGTTTTCCGAAAGTTTCCCTTACATAACTAATGGACGTTCCTTCACGAAATTCATGGAAATTAAAAAAAAAAACCAAGAACCCATCGATCAAACCCGGACAACACACTCTCAAATGTCTCCATTTAAACTAAGAAAACCAAAAAATGAAAAAAGAGGAAGAAAAAAGAAGGAAACCCCCAAATCATCTTTCTTATTCGTCTTTTTTTATTTTCATTTTTTTCAAATCGCAATCAACGAAACATTTACAAAAAATCTGTCGACGTTTCGGTGTTCATTCAACACTTGGGTGTACCGAAAAAAGTCTCTCATTCGCAGTTATTGAAAACCGTCAGCTGATGTAATGAGATAAAATCTGAGACCAATGGAGTTTAAGTTTTGTGTTTTGTTTTGCCCCCTTGTCTTTTATATCTTTCCGGTTATGGTTATTTTATACGATATTGAAATTCAATTTTGTTTTTCCTATTCCAGGTATTCCAGACTTGGAACTGGCCAGAAAATGGTACCCTGATTCCCGTGAGGGTTTTTACGTATCTACTGGGTAAGGAAGTGACGAAGGTACGAGAAATACAATGGATGGCGTGTTTGAATAGAGGATATTATGTCCATGTTCATAATCAAGAAGAAGCACGAGAGCAAGTGTTAAAATACATTCCGGTTGTAGCCAGACCCTTGGTGCTTCAAGGAGTGGAACATCCGGTAAGATGGACTCACGCTTATGCAGACATCACGGTAAGATTTCAGAGTTTATTTACATTTCTTCATCATCTGGGTCAATCCAAAGATTTTTTCAAATTTTAGACCAACTCTTAGGAACAATATTGGCAGCCAAATTCATCTTCATCTAACTTAGCTTAATGAACTTTAAGGGTTTGATTATTATTATTGATATTAGAGAAGTAGAGAATAGAGAAAAGTTGTTTTGCACTTTTCTCAAAATTCTTGCACTTTCGGTTCTTAAGTGAGAACATTCCATTAGAATCCAGCACTTTCAACGTGGCTCTGGTTGGTAATGGAGCACAATGATCAAAAGACCCGTCTTGAGAAACATCTGAAAGGAAAAAACCTGGGCGTGAGGGTTAACGAAGATGCCATCTACATTAAACAGGTTTAAAATACCCGTCTGACCCCGATATCCTGGATTTTATTTATAATTTCGTTCCTTTTCGTATTGTCTTTTTTGAAGAATTTCTGTGTAGTCAGCGAAAAAAGGGTGAAACGCATGCCTACTGAATTGCAATCATCTTCAAAGTAACTTCTATTTGAGTGAAAAAAGATACGAAGATACCTAGAAGATAATCTGGCCCCTGATATTTAAATCATCAAAATTTAATACATGTAATATCTTTTTTCTTCAAAAAGATTAGAGTGTTTATAGGAGTATTTAGGCTTTTTCCTCCTCAGTAGACTTTCTCTTGTGTTTCCCAGATTCCTTGTATTGTAGCTTGTTGTAGTTTAGGGCTGATAGGGTAACGTATCTTTTTCCTGTTCTTGAAATCTTGAAATTATATCCTATCGGCCCTAAAAATTCCGGAATAGACATTTCAAAATAACAGTTTCTTGTCGTTAGATGTAGAAAAGAATTATAGTTACAAGTGTATTGTACTTGTAGACTGTGGTGGATTGTGTTTGTCGCTATTTATATCTAATTATGATTTTGATTTTCTCTGACAAGTAGCTAGACTCAAAAGAAGATGTGCGATCAGATGCATCGCTTTTGAATACAACATCCTATCAAGAATACAGTCTCCTGCTATCAGTCAGCATTCCTGTATTTGACCTGAAGGGAAACCGGAACAATCGTACAAGAAAAGCGAATCTTCTTGGAGTAGCTGGAACTGATGTACCAATTGAAGAAATAAGGAAGTTAACTCTACCTTTCAAACTTGGTGTCAATGGTTATGTTTTTATCGTTTCCAACAACGGATATGTAATTCTGCATCCGGATTTGCGACCTGTTTCGAAAGGAGTACTAAAACTCAACTACAACAGTGTCGATCTCACGGAAGTGGAGATTCTTGATGATGATAGTGGACCCAGGTAAAATTTGTTTTCGAAGTTGATTTACTTTCACAATTTTGACATAATCGTTTAATCCTGTTGATTATAGACAACCTGGGAAAAATGTATTGGATCTACGTCAAAGATTGGTGGATCACGAGAATGGTAGCATGAAAGGTGTATCTGTGAAACTCCACTATGATGACAATAGAAGAGTGACTCTGGAACGTCGTGACTACTATTATAGATCACTGCCAGGAACACCCTTCGGTATTGCAGTTGCTCTACCAAATTACGGAACCACTTGGATCAAGGTTTAAAAAAATTGGAATCAGTTAGCATGATCTTATCAATTATTATAATTCCCTGTTAGCAAGGATAAACCTCATTTTAGGTAGGTGACGAAATTAGCAAAACTTTGAGCAAGAAAATCAATATCTTGGATTTATTTGTTGGCAAATTGTGGAGGATACATCCGAGTTGGATCTATTGTCGATATCATTACCCGAAAGGTCACATGCATCGAGGAGAAAACGAGCTGAAACATTTCTTGAAGCATCTTCAAAAAAATAGTGGGTATAGCAAAACTAAAAGTGATCATTAGGCCAGTAGTTTAATTTTTTAAAATTTGTTCCTTACAGCAAAACCTGGTTCAAAATGGTTCATGCCTAGTCAGTATGAGGCCTATGGGAATGAGGTAGAACTCAATTGCGCGAGAAGAACTCTGGGCTCAGAATCATACTACTGCAATGAGGAATTGATGCAACTCTTAGTTTTTGATGCTAGGGCAACTAATGACAGTTTTACTGGGGAATTTCACTTGAGTAATCTAGCGAAAGACTACGAGGTCTTTCAGCGTTTTGTAGCCACACAAAGTGGACTTACGAGGTGGCAACCGATTAGTGATAGCAATCCATATTATGGAGACATTCAATTCGGAGATTTGTATAGAAGGGCGGTCAATGAGCCTTGGTACAAAGGAGCTATTTTTCAACATCAAGAAGACCCTGACAGCGTTTGCTTAGGCGGTAACTATGGAAGCATAATTTTTTTCCAAATAGAATTAAGCTACCTTCACTGTTTCTCAATTTTACCTTTCCTATCCTTCAACTCTCCCATTTTCCATCGTTTCTAAATATTATTATCTTTTTTTTCTTCCTCGCTTCCTTAGTTGCTACTTCTTTAAGGATCTTTCCCATACATTCTTCCATCTTCACACCTTGTTACTATATCCTGTTTTTACCTCCATTTGGATTTATATATTCTCTTTCATTCTTTAATTTTACCTCTATCTCTTTTTTTACTTGTTTGGCTCAGGCCTTCTTTTTGACTGTTTGGTTCTCCTGGCTCTCTTCCTCCTCTGCATTAACTTATTTTTGTTCTATTAGTTTTTTATCCCTGTAGTTATTTCTCACAGTTTTTCTAAACACATTTTGATATTTCTTATTCATTTCTGCTGCATTCCAAAGTAAGATCCGCAAACGGTCTTCCTTACTTTCCTGTTACTACTTTTTATGTAAAAGTCTTCCTTCCTCACTTCTAAACCAATTCTTCTTTCCTACTCTTTCATCTTCACCTTCACTATTTCACAATTTTACTTTCCTTTTCCTTTAACTCTTTTATTTCTTCCTCCTATTCTGAACTTTAAGGTATTCATTTATGAACTTCTTCTTCTTCAAAAATTCGTTAATAAACCATACTTTTCCTATACCTTTATGTTCCTCACTTCTTCATAATCTTCCTACATCTTTCTTTTACCTAAATTTTTAAAACTTTACATCCTTTCTAAATATTATTGTAATCTGATCATTTCCTTCCTCGCTTCCTTATAATTAGTTACTTACACCTACCTTACTTCATAACCTCCTTTTCTGTTCTTCCATCTCCGCCTTCCTTTTCCTTGCTTCCACATTAATTTTTAATTTCCTCTTTCATTTTTTATTCCTCCTCTACCCCATTTATTACCTTCTTCGATTTAGGCTCTCTCCTACCTATAGAGTACCTTCTTCTCTTTTCTCCCTAAATCTATTCATAAGCTTCCTTTCCTCCCCTCTGAATTTATGCTTCTGACTTCTCATTCAGATCTTTCTGATTTTCGTCCTTTTCCTTTTTACATTATGTGTTCGCAACGTTTCTTTTATCTGCTTTAGTCTCTTCACATCATACATCTTATACTTATTTTTGCTGCTTAGTTCTCCTTTTTCTCCTTTTTCTATAAATCAGTTTTTTCTTTGTCTATTAGTTTTCTTATTCCAGTAGTTATTTCTTACAGTTCCTTCCTTCCTTCCCATGGTTTTATCAGGCCAACTACATCGACAGTATTTAAACACATTTTGATATTTCTTCTTTGTTTCTGTTACATTCCAAAGTATGATCCGCAAACTACCTCCCTTACTTTTTTTTTAAAACCTCTTGTGTAAAAGTTTTCCTTTCATAATTTCTAAACCAATTCTTCCTTACTACTGTTTCATCTTAATCTCCACTGTTTCACAATTTTACTTCCTCTGTCCTCTTCCATTTTTTCCTTCTCCTATTCTAGGCTTTCAGATTTTCATTCATAGACTTCTTTACTCTTCTTTGAAAATAAATTAATAAACCATACCTTTTCGGTACCTTTATATTCCTCACTACTTCATAAATCTTCCTACTTTTCTTTTTTACCTAACTTATTAACATTTTCCATCCTTTCTAAATATTCTTGTTATCTCATCTTTTTCTTCCTCGCTTCCTTATAACTAGTTACTACTTTCTTAACTCCTTTTCCATTCTTTCATCTCCGCCTTCCTTCCCATTGCTTCCACTTGAATTGCTATTGTCTCTTTCAGTCGGTATTCTTCCTTTACTTAATTCATTAACTTCTTTGGTTCAGGCTCTCTACTACCTGTAGAGAATCCTCTTCTACTCCCTCCATAAATTTGTTGATAAGCTTCCTTTCCTCCACTCTGAATTCATATTCCTGACTTCCCATTCGGATTTTTCTGATTTTCGTCCATCTTTTCAGATAAGTACCTACAATTTTACTTCTTTACTTTATGTGTTCCTTACTTTTCTTTAATCTGCTTTAGTCTCTTTACATCATACACCTTATACTTCTTTTTGTTGCTTAGTTATCCTTTCTCTCCTTCTTCTATAACTCAATTTTTACTTTATCTATTAGTTTTCTTAACTCTGTAGTCATTTCTCACATTTTCTTCCATCATGTAGTTTTATCAGGCCAACTACGTCGACAGTCTTCAAATGAGTTTTCATATTTCTTCTTTGTTTCTATTGCATTCCAGAGTTTCGCAAATTACCATTCTTACTTTCCTGTTACCCCCTCTTGCATGAAATTCTTCCTTTGTAATTTATAAACCAATTCTTCCTTACTACTGTTTCATTTTAACCTCCACTATTTGACATTTTTACATTCTCTATCCTTTAACTCTTCCATTTTTTCTCTTCTTGTTCTGGACTTTCAGGTTTTCATTAATAGCCTTCTTCACTTTTCTTTAAAAATTTATTAAAATACCATACCCTCATATTTCTCACTTCTTCATAACCTATTTTTCCCCCTACTTTCCCATCTAAACTATTTTCCGTCGATTCTACTTTTCTTATAGGGGATCTTAGTCTCTTTTCCATAAGCTTTTCCTTCCTTCCTCTAACGAATGCTTCCTCTGTACATAGTTTTTCCACAATTTTCTACAGCATTTATCTTTCTTCTTTACTCTGTTACCTTCAAATCCTGGTCACACTTTTGTTCTTTCTTTTTTCCCTTGTTTCCTCTTTCCCTCATTCTCCTTCTCCTTCTCCTACTCCTTCTCTTTTTACTTCTCCTGACTTCTCATTCAGATCTTTTTGATTTTCTTCTATCTTTTTTGATAAATACTAACAATTTTCTTCCTTACTTTATATGTTCCTAAAATTTCTTTTATCTGGTTAAGTTTCTTTACATCATACATCTTATACTTATTTTTTTGCTACCTAATTCTCCTTTCTCCTCTTATCATCCTTTTCAACCTTTTTGGTTTTATTAAGTCAAAACGTTGACACTATTTAAATACATTCAGATATTCCTAAAACCTCTCCTTCTTACTCTGCTATTACCATTTCGTAATAATTTTTCTCCATCATTTCTCAACCTATTTGACCTCCCTACTTTCCCGTCTGAACTATTTTCCGTCGATTCTACTTTCCTTATACGAGATCTTAGTCCCTTTTCCCCAAGTTATTCTTTCCTTTCTCTGAACAACCTTCGTATTTTTATCTTTCCTTCTAAATTCGTGATCAATTTCTTTGTCATCAGGTGGGTTTTCTCTCTGCCATCTAGTCTGTCTAAATCCAGCTACTCGTAACACATTCCGCTAAAGCAACTCTTTTCACAACTTCTTCTACTTCACTACTTAAATGCTTCCTCTGCACATTGTTTTTCCACAATTTTCTACAGCATTTATTTTTCTTCTTTACTCTGTTACCTTCAAATCCTGGCCACACTTTTGTTCTTTCTTTTTTCCCTGTTTCCTCTTTCCCTCTTACTCCTACTTCTTCTCCTTCCACTTCCATTTTCTGATTGTTCTCCACTTTCTTGTTTAAGGACGTTGGATAAAGGGGACTTGAAAATTTTTTTTGGTTGCCCCCAATTATGAACACGGCTTTGACCCTATATTTATTTTTGAAAGTAGATTGTAGGATAAATAGACAAAACACCGACACTAAATAAAAAAGCGCGCTGTATAGAGTCCTTTTATAAACTAAACCTTACAATTAGGAAGCGAATTTCGCGATTTATTGCGAAACACAAGTTAAAAATACTTCCAACTTTTGAGAACTAGGCGGCGGAAGACGGCTGACGAAGAAGCAGGAGAAGCCGATTTAGCAGTGCGCTCACAAGGCGGTAGCGGTCACTTTTTGTACTAAAATGATAAAATCGCAGATTACCCAGATAATCGCGGTCGGTAATTTATCTTTATCCCCAAAACTAACTTTTGGAATATAAAAATAATAAACTAAAAATTTCCGTCATAAAAATGCATCCTGAAATTATTTTTTGCAGAAGTACAACGATAAAATACTATTTATAAAGTTATTTACTAAGTTCACAAGTCCTTTATAAATGCATTTTACTAAGTTTAGACAATTATTTATTGCTAACTCCACAAGTCACTTTCCTTTATAAATAAATAAATTTACCAACCTTGTGAAATTATTTATCTATAAGTACACAAGTCTTTGCTACTTATGAATAAATGAATAAGTAAATTTACCAGCTTTGCGAAATTATTTACTTCCAAATTTACAAGTCCATTTTTTATGAACAAATAAATTCCTTGACTTGTAACCTTATTTATATCCAATTGCACTTGTTTTTTCCTTTGAAAAGTTGGTAAATTTATTTATTTATTTATTCATTGAGAACAAAGACTTGTGTATTTATAAATAAATAATTTCACAAGGTTGGTAAGCTTATTTATTAATGAAGAAAATAGACTTGTGAATCTGTAATAAATAATTCGAAAACTCAGAGAATTTGTTTATTTATTTACAAGAAAGAGGCTTGTGAAGCTAGCAATGAATAATTGTCTAAACTTAGTAAATTTATACATTTATAAATGACTTGTGAACTTAGTAAATAACTTCATAAATAGTATTTTATCCTTGTATTTCTGCAAAAAATAATTTCAGGATGCACGTTTATGACGAAAATTGTTAGTTTTTATTTTTATATTCCGATATTAATTTGAGGGAAAAAAATGGCGGACGGCGATTCTCTGAGTAATCTGCGATTTTATCATTGTAGTACAAAAAGTGACCGCTGATGCCTTCTGAGCGCGCTGCTAAATCGGCTTCTCCTGCCTCTTCGTCTGTCATATTCCGCCGCCTAGTTCTCAAAAAAGTTGGAAGTATTTTTCACTTTTATTTCGCATTGAATCGCGAAATTCGCTCCATGATTGTGAGGTTTAGTTTTTGGAAGGACTCTATACAGCGCGTTTTTATTCAGTGTCGGTGTTGTGTCTGTAAAATATGATTGAAGTAAAGTGTGTTTGACACTCGCCATCCACTTCTCGGAAATTGTCTGCTCGGTGTTGATTTCAGCGTTTCAGAAAATGAATATTTTGTATCAAAATATTCATTTTCGCATAAAAAATGCAATGTATTTCATTACATGGATTCCAGGATTTCATCAGATCCTGAATACTTGGTGAGTTTTGTCTATTTATCCTACAATCTACTTCCTAAAATAAATATGGGAGCACCCAAAAAAATTTCAAGCCCTCTTTATCCAACGTGCTTAACTTTCCTCCTCTTCTTTCTTTACTTATCATTATTATTATTTTTAGCATCCCTACAGGTACAAAATAACGAGACCGAAAAGAGAGCCTTAATAACTATTTCCATGGGAGTATTTCCTAAGGATGGTGGACTTGAGGCACCAGCAGCTGTAGTTGGTTTCCAGTTGCCCATGAAGTCTCTTCTCGCACGCTTCCTAAATATAACTTCTCAATCCCCAAATCCAGAATTAAAGTGTAGTAACGATATCATAAATTGTTACTTGATAGACCAAAATGGTTACATTGTCGTCTCTAATGACTCTAAATACCCGGTTGGTTCTTTCTTTGGCGATATGCACGCTTCAGTAATGTGTTCTTTGGTGAAGCAGAAGATATTCACTCCAGTCGTGATCTACGACTATCAAGCCCTCTGTGAAAATATTGTAGGTCCTTTACAATTATTTCTGTAATCATTTTCGGACTCTACCTTCAATTAACATTCTTATTTCTTTCTACGAACAGAGCAAAGCAGGATCTGCAAATTCTTTGATGAATCCGATAGCTTACATGTGGAAACTTTTCTCTGGGCTTGTATTACGGTTAGCATGGTTTGCTCTCCATCTGGTGAACATGCCGGTATCTTTTGCTGAGAATTTTGAAGACAGTCCTGAAGCAGAAATTCCTCCATTACCATTACAACAAGAGCATGAAGTAAATGAAAGATATTCTTGTGATAAACAGAAGACTCTGTATATAATGGATCAGAAAAAGGCTAATAGGGGTGTTACCAATACGTCTGATCAGTGTTCAAGACCCTTCTTTGCCCAAAAAGTAAGTTATATTGAAGGACTGCTAGTTTATGCAAAGCGCATAATCGCAAAATATCTCAAAATTAAGTATAACTCAGAAGTTTCATATTATATAAAGATTGCATGCCAAATATACTCAATTTAATTATACTTTCTTTAGTTTCGACCTTTCATTGATTAATGATAAACCATTAAATAACTTCAATGGTCATTCATAATGAAAGAAAAAAAATCCTCATCAATTTGGATGAACAGTACATCATACATATATATTCTAGGCTTCTTTTACATTATAATATTCTAGTTTAAATTGATAAATTTGTTCATAAATTTGTTTTCCAAATTTCATCAAACTATTATTTGAAATGTGGTAATGATTTGAATTCAAATTTATTTGGCGCCATAATCTATGAATTGATCGTTTCAAGAACACTCAATTAGATTCTGTATCTTTCAGAACTCTTGCTTTCCGAACTGACTTGCATTCTTTGATTTAATTTTATTCTTTGTTGTGTTTGTATTTGAACGTTCTAATCAAATTTCAAGAATGTGATTTACGAATATATATGTCCGTTCTTAACTCTCATTGCCAAAAAGAATGTCTCACGGAATTGTTTAATGCAATATTTTTAAATTGGTAAGTTATTCTTAAATTGAATTTATGGCTAAGTTTCGACATAACCTCATTAACTTCAAATACTTCGAATTTTTTAACATTAAATTACAGTTTTATTTATATAAAAAAAAATTAGATTAGTCGAAGAGTTTTTTAGATATTCATTACATCTTCTTTTTCCGTTTTTTTGGTATTGAATGAAGTTCAGATTGGAAATTATGTCAGTTGGATATTAATGTTATTTTATTTATATACAACTATTATCTCGTTTGTAAGTATTTTTCTCACACAATTGTTGTATTAGAGATCTTACTAATTGTTTGAAAAATTTTTTTAACATAGTTTAATTTTTTCTTTATCTTTGTTATCTCAATTATAGGATTGTTTTTTTTTTATCAAAGGCATGAAAAGGGTCTATTCAGGACCGAAACGTCGCCATACTAATATAAATATATACTGTTTATCCAAATTGATGCGGATTTTTTTCTTTCATTCTGAATGACCATTGAAACCACTTAACGGTTTATCATACTCAATTTAAAGTCACATCAGAACGCATAATTTTATTTCCGTCGCATAATTTTGGAATTTTCGCATAATAGCGCATAATTTCCAATTTTTCGCGAAATATATTTGTAAAAAGTTTCAAAAAATGTATTTCTTAATATTTCAATGTTAAAATTCATCAGCAAATATAAAATATAACATTTTTTACTCATTTTAAATAATTTTTAAGAAATAAAATCATACGAAATTTGCATTTTGAACTTTGTGCAGTTTTTCCATTTAGGTTTTACGTCGGTTTTTTAAGTGGTACGTGTTAAAAGTTGTGCTTTGGCATTAGAAAGAAGTACAACCAAATTTTTTGAAATTGGTTAATGTCTTCTGTTCGGTCTTCGAATTTGAAAATTGAAAAAGATTTCCCTATGATATCCTGGCAAACTTTTTTGTGAATAAATTTTTTTGTGAACAACTATAAACATTTTTTTTACAAATTTTAAGCTAGTTGTAATGTTTTAAACATGTGCGAAAACAAGCTTTTCTTAAATTCAGTCAATTACAAATTTAAAAAAAAAATCTACATGTCAAATTTCTGGAGTTAGAATCAAAGAAACATGTCATTATTCTGTTTTTATGAAAAATAAAACTTTTTTTCTTTTTCAAATCGTTAAAATCATTTTTAAAAGGCTAATCTCACGATTGGCAAACGTTTCCACATAAATTTCTTTTTTGAGGCAATTGGAAGAACTTGCGTGAGGAAAATTGTTACTAAAAAAATAAATCCAAAGATATTGCAACTTAGAGGAAAGTCCAGCAGAAATTTGATCTATTAGACCAAGAGTGAATTTTCTCTTGAAGAAAATGCGTAATTTATTGCGTTATAAGTTTTTTCATAATGTTAAAAAAAATATCTTGAAACACTTTAAGTCCTCGAAATTTTCAAGTAAAAGTATTGCATTTTAACCAAAATAGATAAAATTTCATCCAAATAGATGAATTTTGAACAAAAAGACGAATTTTCAGTCAAGATGATTTTTTTTACTAAAAACACGAATTTTAAACAAAATACATGAATTTTTAACCAAATAGTTACATTCAACCCGAAAACATGAATTTTCATAAAAGAGTTGAATCCTTAATCAAAAAAGATTGATTTTCAACCAAAAAGTTACATTTTTAATCTAAAACAGTTAAATAAATAAAAAGACTAATTTTCAACAAAATAGTTGAATCCATAACTGGAACAACCGAAAAGAATAATTTCCAACAAATTTGTTGAATCAATAACTGAAACAGATTAATCTTCAACCAAAAAATGCATTTTTAACAAAGTATTTCAGCTTTCAAGTTGATTTTTCAATCAAAAAGATTAATTTTCTGCCAGAAAAAAACGACTTTTCAACAAAGTACAGAAATTTTCAACCAAATAGTTGAATTTTCAACCAAAAGGATTATAGATCTACTAGAAAAGACGAATTTTTAACAAAATAGTTGAATTTTCTACTAGAAAAGATGAATTATTAACGAAAAAAAACAAGTTTTCAACAAAATTGTTAAATTTTCAAGAAAAAAAATAAACTTTCAACTAAAATGATGAATCTTCAACCAAGAAAATTAATTTTTAACAAAATAGTTTAACTTTCAACGAATTTATTTAATTTTCAAGCAAAAAAAGATGATTTCTAAATAAAAAATGTAAAAGTTGTTACTTCTACTAAAAAAAAATTAATTGTGAATTAAAAATAGTTGAATTAAATAATTTAGGAATTTTGATAAGTTATAGGCTAAATAATAATAGTTTAAATACTAATTACTATTTCTTTTCTACAAACTAATTTCATTGAGGTTCCACATTTATTTAATTAACAGAATTTATATGTATGTTCATTCCCTAAGTTTATAAAATCTTAGGCAAATTTTTTTGGGGGACAAAAAAAACAAAGCGACTGTCGGACAGTATGGCGAAGAAAACGTCCTTGGACAAATTGATTTTCAGAAGAAAATTATCATCCAAATTGAAGTTGTTTTGTTTAAATGAAACCTAATGAAACTCCGCATCGAATTGTATAAGAAAAAAGTTTTAAATTTTGTTATTAACAGTGCATTACGCTAAAAAACAAAGTTTAAATGTTGAAAAATAGCCAAATAATGCATTTGTTAATTAAATTTGTTTAAACAATTATCAAATGTTAGCGATTCATAGCAAGAAGTCATTGCTAAATAACTGGCTGTTGAGTCCGTAAAGGAACTGGAATTTTATTTATAAATGCATAACATGATAAAAATTTGTTTAAACAATTGTTTTTAACAATAAAAATTATGTGTTTTCATCGAAATTTACTTAAAAAGTTAGAAGTTGGTTATTTACAATTGACTGCGTCGAAAGAACCAAGTTTGTACGTTCGAAAATAGCCAAATAGTGTATTTTTTAATCAGGATTGTTTAAATAATTATCCATTTTCATTGGACGACCAAATCGCTGCCATTTAAGACGAAACCATTTTCATTCACTTATTTGCTTATAACAAATTCAATAAATTTTTTTATATTTGTGTTGCTATTGGACGTCTAAGTATTTATTAAATACCAGTACACTTCAAAAGTCAAAATTTCTTTTCATTTTTGCTATTGAATAAAAAAAATAAAAAAACCGCCATAACAATTCGATGCGGAATTTTACTAGGTTTCATTTTTGAAAAAAAGTTCAATTCGGATAATAATTGTCTTTTGAAAACCAATTTGTCCACGGACGTTTATTTTGCACCATTGAGTGTCGGTTGCTAGGATCGTGAAGTTGGCCTAGTAGATTTTTTGGTTCACTAGAGTGGATTATTTTTTATTAAATGGAAGATTGCATTGAATTTTTAACAAAATAGTTGAATCCTCACCGAAGATAAATTTTCAACTTTTAAAGGATAAATTATTAACCAAAATTAGAATAATTAAATTTTTATATAGAAAAATTAATTTTTAACCAAATAAAAAACAAATTTTCAACCTAAGGAGTGAATCTTTAAAAAAAGAAATTTTAACAAAGTAGTTCAAGTTTTAACCAATTGGTTGTAATTTTGAAGCCAAAAATACGGGTTAACTATAAAACAGTTGAATTTTCAACCCAAAAACATGATTTTTCAACGAAAAAGTTAATTTTCTACTAAATAGTTAAATTTTCAAAAATGAAGTTTAATTTTTAACTTAATAGTTGAATTTTCTACCAAAATAATCGAATTTTCAAATAAAATATGAATTTTTAACAAAAAAGTCAATTTTCATAAAATAGTTTAAATTTCTACCCAAAAATATGAATTTTCAACAAGAAAATTAATTCACAACCAAATAGTTGAATTTTCAATTAAAATGACGAATCTTCAACAACAACAAAAAATGTTTTTTCAAAAGTAGTTCAACTTTGAACCAAGTAGTTGATTCTTAACCAACAAGGATGAATTTTCAACCAATGAGATTAACTTTCTACCAAAAAAGGCGAATTTCCAATAAAATAGATGAACTCTCAACTAGAAAAGATCAATTTTCATTTCAAAATAGCAATTTTAAACCAAAAAATAGAATAGTTACATTTTAAGTTAAAAAAATTAATTCTCGACGAAAAAAAAGAATTTTTAACAAAAAAAATGAATTTCTAACATTCAACCAAATAGTTGAATTTTCAACCGAAAAGATGAATTTCTCAACCAATAAGATTAACTTTCTACCAAAAAAGGCGAATTTCCAATGAAATAGATGAATTTTCAACTAAAAAAGATCAATTTTCATCCAAAAATAACAATTTTAAACCAAAAATAGAATAGTTACATTTTAAGTTAAAAAAATTAAATCTCGACGAAAAAAGAAGAATTTTAACAAAAAAAAAATGAATTTTCAACCGAAAAGATGATTTTTGAAACAAGAAGATTAATTTTCTACCAAAAAAGACGAATTATCAACAAGATACATGAATTCTCAACCAAAAAGTTGAATTTTCAATTAGAAAATACAAAATTTCAACTAGATAGTTGAATTTTTAACTAAAAAAGATCAATTTTCAACCAAAAATGGAATAGTTGAAAATTTGGGTTGAAAAAATCAACTTTCAACCAAAAATGAAAGGAATTTTCAACATAATAGTTAAATTTTCAACCAACCAAATTCACAAAAAAATGAATTTTCAACAAAGTAGTTCAACTTTCAATGAAGTAATTTGATTTTCAAGCAAAAAAGATGATTCCTAAACGAAAAATGTAATAGTTGATACTTCAATTTAAAGAAATTTTAATTTTGAATTAAAAAACAGTTGAATTCAACCCAAAAGAACGAATTTTCAACAAAATAGTTGAATCCTCAACCGAAACCGATTAATTTTCTACAAAACAGTTGCATTTTTGACCATAAAGAATGATTTTTAACCAAGAAGAATGACATTTCTACCATAAGAGATGAATTTTTAACCTAAAAAGACGAATTTTCGACCAAATAATACGGGAGTTGAACACAAGAAAAAGGGGTAAAGAGGGGAATAGGCGAAATACTGTGAAGCCTGTAATAAATAAATATGAATTTTGCTAATTTATAGACTAAAGAATAGTAGTTCGAATACACCAATGTGTATTTAAACTATAATTCTTTACTGAAGTAAATTAATTTTAAAAAATTGGAAATTTTCTCTTTAACAAACTAGTTTCATTAAGGTTCTACGTTTATGTAATTAACAGAATTTATATGTATGTTCGTTCCCTAAGATTATAAAATTTTGGTCAGATTTGGCGGGGGGGGGGGGGGGGGGG
>JAUMHM010000071.1:29815643-29842910 GCA_032362435.1 Melikaiella ostensackeni | reverse complement strand
GACTCTTTCTTTTTCTCCCTCTTTTTTTTTGTTGTACATTTATTGTACATTTGTCTCTAATGAGCCGGAAAAGCGGGTTGTCTCGAAGTCTAATTTTAATTTGTGAACTTCTTGTGGGTTTTTTTTTAATACATAAAAAAAATTTCATAAGAAAGTAGATTTTATTTCGATTTTTAAGAAGTGATTTTCACAAGTTTGCTTACTTACTTTCTTAAGATGATTTGGGGCTGAGTGTAACCCTCTCAGGAGCCAGTTCGGTACAAGCACAGTAATTCCAGTGTAATAAAATTGGCACACACTGTTTCGATATTTACAAGTTACAGTCTCTCGAAGGTGGCACAATATTATCTTTATTGCCAATCGTTGGAATTTACAGGAAGAATGTTTACTAACAAAGGTGGTTCGGAATTTCCGTACATAGAAACTGATCGTCGTGTAGATGACCGGGGTGAAAACTGACTCCTGGTGTTTCTTATCGCTTTATATAAATTGGACTTTAAGCTATTTCGTCAAATGGTCCCGCACCGTATTCGATAACCACTCTTGGTAGGTCACCTCGAGCAGAGGATTTGATAATGAGTTTAAGGATTCATCTAGGATTTATTCGTTTTCTGCCAAGAAGTTACTTCGTCAAATGGTCCCGCACCGTACTCGGTAATTGCTCTTGGTAGTTGACCTCGAGCCGAGGATTTAGTAATGAGTTTAATGATTCATCTAGGATTTATAGGTTTGCTGCCGAGAAGTTACTTCGTCAAATGGTCCCGCACCGTACTCGGTAATTGCACTTGGTAGGTATCCTCGATCAGAGGATTTGCTAATGAGTTTCAGGATTCATCTAGGATTTATTGGTTTGCCGACGAGAAGTTACTTCGTCAAGTGGTCCCGCACCATACTCGTTAATTGCTCTTGATAGGTGATCTCGAGCAGAGTATTTGATGATGAGTTTAAGGATTCATCTAGGATTTATTCGGTTTCTGCCAAGAAGTTACTTCGTCAAATGGTCCCACACCGTACTGGGTAATTGCACTTGGTAGGTATCCTCGATCAGAGGATTTGCTAATGAGTTTGAGGATTCATCTAGGATTTATTGGTTTGCTGCCGCGAAGTTACTTCGTCAAATAGTCCCGCACCGTACTCGGTAATTGCTCTTGGTAGGTGACCTCGAGCAGAGTATTTGATAATGAGTTTAAGGATTCATCTAGGATTTATTCGGTTTCTGCCAAGAAGTTACTTCGTCAAACGGTCCCGCACCATACTCGGTAATTGCACTTGGTAGGTATCCTCGATCAGAGGATTTGCTAATGAGTTTCAGAATTCATCTAGGATTTATTAGTTTGCTGCCGAGAAGTTACTTCGTCAAGTGGTCCCGCACCATACTCGTTAATTGCTCTTGATAGGTGATCTCGAGCAGAGGATTTGGTAATGTGTTTGAGGATTCATCTAGGATTTATTGGTTTGCTGCCGCGAAGTTACTTCGTCAAATAGTCCCGCTCTCCTCGAGTAGAGGATTTGATAATGAGTTTTTCGGTGATCTTCTCCCAAGTCGCACATAAAGAGGGAAGGTAACAAAGCTATTAATTTGAAAGGAGATCTTGCGAGATGCAACAAAATTTGGGATGGAGTCGTCAGGGCCGCCGCAGCCCATATTTTGCATGTATGGGGTTAAGACTTCATAACGGGGGGGGGGATAGTTCTTTTTAGTTTTTTTTATATTAAAGAGAAGGTTCTCCTTCGTACATCATTTCCAGAGATACATTCTTTCATCACTTTGCTTCTTTTATAAGAAAAATATTTGTTTAGCTTTTGTTTATATTAAAGAGTAGGTTTAAGAACGTTACTACGTCCTCTAGGTGCTTGAAAAAGTTTTCAATTCTTAAAAAAAATAGTTTCCTGTATTAGCTCTCATAGGTTCAATGCACAGCATGTGAACTGCCTTCCGTTTCAAACCATGGTGGAGCTTTAATGTCGAGGTACTTCGGGTTCTTCTAAATTGATATCTTTTGCACCCCTTACTGCGTCAACCCATGCCTTGCCGAACTCATAAATTCATAAACTTAAATAAACTCTCGATATTAAATCATAAACTTCATTTCACAAATTTAAAAACGTTTGAGCTAGAAGGGTAAATGTTTGATTTTTATTTATTTAGATACTGTTTTCTCGTAACACTCATTGAAGGCTGTTTAAAAAACACGTAATTTTTTTTTCTTTTTTTCTTGGGTTGTTGGGGAGTGGGGTGTCAAAATATTTCACTACGTGAGAGATTAGGAGCAACACACAAAGATAAAAAAACACGTTTGAAAGTCGTACATAATCATGCAATTTAATCATTAAATCTATTTTTTAACAGCAGGTTTGTGCAGTCAGCATTCTCAAATTTTTTTAAGCTTCATCACGTACTAAGCAGGTTTGAAAACATTTTTTTACTAACGATTGAATATTCTTAATTTTTACATTTTTAATTTATCACTAATTGCTGCAAATAATTACATTTCTTTAATCTCAAAATTTTCTGGCCTCAATGCAGCACCACTTCAGCTCGGGATACATTTTTTCCATAAACTTCCATTGAATAGGACTATACTTTGCCGAAGTTTGAGTCGATTGGAGAACATTGGTTTTTCAGGTGGGGTCACTTCATAAATAATGCCCCATATGCACTTTTTTTTGAATTTCGAAAATCTAATCATTATCTTTTAATTATGATAATATTTATTAAGAGTTATTCGCTTTTTATTAATAACCAGGAAAAAATTTGTCTTCATTATTTTGCATCTGACGTTACATCTGATAATTGACATAACTCGTATTTTTAGCTTTGCAGAAATTTCCATTTCACGAATAAATATTTTTTATGATTGCTCAGGAATCACGCAATAATTATTCATGTTCTTGGTCCAGATTTAAAGAATAAGATTTGCACTTGACTTTATGAATTTTACAATTTTTCAGGAATAATTTTATAGATTTGGTGATGAGTTGACTGCGCAAGATTTCACAAATTGTGATTATGACGCAAAATTTTCTAAATTTTCAAACGATAATTGAGCTACAAGCTTTTGTATGTCTGAAATGGTTGTTTCATTCTAGAACACATTTTTCTGAATTCATGTACTCGTATATTCATCAGCCAATACTGTGATTTTTGAAATATTTTTTTAATTTTCACAGCTAGGATGTATTTATAAGTACATCAGATTGTTAAGCTATTTAACTGTGCATATTATTTTATTTATTTTACCAGAGTAAAAACCCGGAATTAGTTATTCAATTAACTAAATATCTTCTTATTCTCCTCGAGTCATTGGCAAAAACCGAAATCGAAGACAAACAGTGCAGAACCGAGACAAGAGATATACTATATGTTTTCATTGATTTCATTAAAATGCGAAAAATTTAGAAGAATGAAAGGGAATTCAGGAGACTTTGATGAAGTTCATAACAATTTAAGTGAATTGAACAAAATTTAAAAAACCAAACCATTTCCATTGAATTGATTAAAATGGGAGTAAACACAATTCAGGGCAAACTCAACAGAATTTTAACGAATTGAAAAAAATTTTTTAAATACAGCAATGAATTAAATAAAATTCGAGTTAATTTAGAGAAGAATTAAGAGAAATGAGAATTCGATGAAATTCATAAAATTTCCAGTGAATTGAAAACACTTCAAAAATATTTACAAAATTCATTGAATTTATTAAGTTTGGAGTGTATTTATAAAAATCCAAGAGATTTCGAATGAATTTTATGAAATGCTCAAGAATTCAAGGTGAGTCCAAAAGACTTCAGGGTGAGTTTAAAAAAAGCAAAAAAATCCATTGAATTGAGTAAAATTGATTGAATTCAGAAGAATCCAAGTGAATTCGAAAGAATTCATTATAAATTTGAAAAATTTCAAGAAAATCCCGAAAAATTAAAAAGAATTTTAAAAATTCAAGGGAATCCAAGAGAATTCTATGAAATTCATACGAATTCATGATGAATTTCAAAGAATTCAGGGTGAATTGAAAAAAAGCCTAAAAAATTTTTTTAAATATATTGAATTGAGCAAAATTGAGTGAATTTAGGAGAATTTAATTAAATTTAAAGTAATAAAGTGTAAATTCAAAAGAATTCGGGTAAATTTGAAAAATTTAAGAGAATTTCGAAGAATTCAAAAGATTTAAAAGGAATTCAGAATAAAAATCAATAAAAATTCAGGATGAATTCCAAATGAATTCAAATTAATTGAAAAAAAAATTTGAAAATCCAATATATTCCGTTGATTTCAGTAAAGCGGGAGTGTATTTGGAAGAATTTAAGGGGATTCAAGAGTATTCGATGGAATTGATACGAATCCAAGATGAATTTAAAAGAATTCTGGGTGAATTAAAAATAATTCAAGTGAATGCAACAAAATTTTTTAAATCCAAAAAAATGCAATTGAATTTAGGTAAATGGGAGGGAATGAAAATGTGATAAAATTCACAAGAATAAGAGGTTAATTTGAAAGTCTTCAGGGCGATTTAAACAAATTGAAAATCCAAAAAAGATCCATTGAATTCAGCGGATTTCAAGGAAATTTTAAAGAATTCCGGGTAAATTCAAAAGAATTTGAAGGAATTCAATACAATTCAAAGAAATTTTAAAATAATTCAAGAAAATTTATAAATAGGTATAGAACTGAATTCAATAGTGTTTAATCTTTGGGTTTTCTGTTTTAATTTATTGAAATAAAAGTGACTAAAGTGATCTTTTCATTTAAAAAAGTGACTATAGTGACTTTATCTTCAAAAAGTGACTTGAAAGTGATTTGAGAAAAAAAAGTGACTAAAAGTGACTTAAGTGATTGTGTGGCATCCGTGAGAATTGCACCAAAATTGACATTAATTAACTCACATCCTTTTTGGGTAAATTATAGCTAAAAATACATTTTAATGTACTATAGAAATCTTAAGACTATAAAAAGGTGTATTTTTGGTGTATTTCGAAATTCAAGCTTTTTTTCTGTCACCCGACATACTATAAATGTTTTTAATTTATTCATTATGGAAAAAATGTTCTTTATATTTTAAAAGAAATCCTGTGCATACTTTTCCAGGAAAAAAATGTTTAGAGGCCATTTTAGTTTATGATTGTAATGAAATTACAAGTTTTTTATTCTAGACCGGATAATATCTTCGAAAAAAAATTGTTGTTTCATAATATTTACAGCTTATTATTCAATAAATAACAAATACTTTCTGGGGGTAAAAGAATTTTTTAGTCTCAAATTTGTATTTTTTAATAAATGAAGACTGAAGAAATGCGTTTTTAGACCTAAAAAAGCTTAGCGGAACGTCTAAACAATTTTTTTTAAATAAGTGAAAATTTATGGCAGTGTTTTTTCACTAAAAGAAAGAAATTCAGGGGGTAGTGTTTGCAAAATTCAAAAATTCACATTTTTAACGTGCACCCTAATAATTCATTTTTAAGAGTTGCATTTTTCCATCCAAAGAATAGAAAATTATTAAGATTTAATAAATATTAAGTAACAAAGTAGTTCTAAAATCTTATAAATTATTATCATTGAAGAAGAGCTTTGAAAAAGAATGAATAAGGTCAAGCTTTCTATCCTTTGAAAGTGAAGTGACAGTGTCAAGAGTTTTAAGAGGACAAATATAGTTCAGTCTACTCGAATTTTTTTTAAGTTACAATTTTAATTATTAAAAAAAATTATTCTTGATCAATAAATCTTGGATTCTTGAATTATTCGAAACCAGAGCGAAATCATGGGCCGGAAAACTTGGGTTCGAATTATCTCAACTAGGGACGTATGTAACAAACGTAGAAAAATTTCAAGAGACATACAAACATGCGACAGTTCAGGCAAAAGATGGAAGTGCCCTCGTTAAAGAAATGGCTAAGGATATTAAAGAAATGATGGATTCGAAGATATCCGCAATTAAAGTGAGTGATTCGTACCATATAGTTAAATTCCAGGGACCCGATCGAAACTTTCGTTGCATTTCGTTATTAATAGAAAAAAATGATTTTTTACTAAGCTTTGATCTGAAAGTTTCGGCTGGGTCTCCGTTGAATTTTTATTCCCGGTGACTTTTTTTACATTTCTAATAATAAAATTTGTTTACCCTAGCGAATTATGGACGTCGCTCAAAAGGTGGCTGAATCAGCGCCAGATGTGGACCCGCCGAAAGGATTCGTATACATCAACGCGAATAATAATACAATTGTTTTGAAAAATGACACACATTTTGGCGGCAATGTCAACTTGAGCATGTCCGCAGTTCACGTTCCCACGAATGTTTTTGATGGTGCACCAGATGTGCTCAGAGCGATAAAGTGGTCGGAAATGTTGGACAAAACTTTTATAGACAACTATCAGAATGATCCTGCTTTGTCGTGGCAATATTTTGGAAGTTCGACTGGTTTTATGAGACAATTTCCTGCTACGAGATGGCAAATGGAGCCGGTGGATCTCTTCGATTGCAGAACCAGAAGTTGGTACATTGAGGCAGCAGCTAGTCCGAAAGACATGTTGATTCTTGTTGATACATCTGGAAGTATGACGGGAATGAGGAAAGAAATTGCGAGGCATGTTGTCAATAATATATTAGACACCTTGGGAAACAACGATTATGTTAACATAATTACGTTCTCCAATGAAACCAGCAGCGTAAGTTACATAATGAATTATGAATTAACAATAATAAAGTACGATAGTCTATTTGTCCACTAGGGCGTCCTAACAAAACCCAATATTTTCTTTTTTGATCAGGCACACCCTAAACTTGTTCCGTTTCGTGAAAAAATAAATGTGTGTTTGTGTTTTATTTAAAAAAGAAAGTTTAAACCAAGTTGTTCTGGGACCTTAAACAGTCACAAAATGATTAAAACTACTACTTCTACATAAAAATAATAAATGTTTTGCAGGAAAAAAAACTAATGGTACCAGATGCTGAGAAAAAAGAATTTGACACAATTAGACCAAAAATAATACCCCTAAGCAAAAAAAAACTACCTTTTTTAGGGGTTGAAATATCGTATTGTGCATACTGAAAACTTTACACGCAATTCTTTGGATCTTTTAGTACTTAAATGTCTTGATACGATGTAGGAAAGTGGAAAAGTATGGAAAATATTATATATAAACCCCTATGAAGGGAAGTTTTTAACGATTAGGTGCAGTATTTTTGGTCTAATTGGGTCAACTTTTTTTTTCTTCAGCGTTTGGTATTATCAATTGTATTTCCTGTCAAATACTTATTATTTTCACGGAAATTACCGTCAGTTAATAGTTTCAACCATTTTGGGTCTGTTTAAATAGTTTAAGGTCCCAAAACTACGATTTAAACTTTAATTCTTTTAATAAAACAAAAATACGCATTTTTTCACCAAATGGAACAAGTTTAGAGGGTGTCTAATTGACCAGGAAATGACCCGGAATTTGATTCAGTGACCGGGATTTTCCTCTCGAATGTACTAATATGCAAATTAAAAGTGGTTTCATATATCTTATTACTCTAATTCAGGGTTGAAGCAGGTAATTTTCTAAAAGAATCATAATTCTGAGTTGGGATTGGGGATTTCAGTAAAGAAATAGAATTTTGAGTTTAGGACAGGGAATTTTCGTGAAGAATTATAATTTTGAGTTTGCGACAGGGAATTTCAGTAAAGAAATATAATTTTGATAATTGAGACATGAAATTCTCGAAACGAATTATAATTTTGACTTTTGAACAGGCGATTTCCGACATGGAACTGGAATTTAGGAAGAGAATTTTAATTCTGATTTAGAAGAAGAGAATTCAATAAAAATCCCTGTTCCGACTTAGAATTCGACACAATTTAAAACATCACTCTTCCAAATTTTGGAAAAAATTTTGATTTGGAACTGGGAATTTTCTAAAAAGAATTCTAATTCTAATGAAATATAGAAAAAAATTCCCGTAGAGAATGATAATTTTGACTTTGGAACAGGGAGTTTTTGGAAATAAATTTAATTGTGACTTGGAACAGGGAATTTCCGTAAAGAATTATAATTTAGACTTCGGGATACGGAATTTTCGTAAAGAATTATTATTTAACTTAAAACAGAGAATTTTTGACATGGAACAGAAATTCTGGAAAATAGTTTTAATTCTGGCTTAGAAGAAGGGAATTTGAAAAAAAATCTGTGTTCAAATTTATAATTTTAATTCTCTCACAAAATTCTCTGTTCCATTGCATCTAAATTCTTTAGTTTAAATTTGAAAAAAAACTTTAGGATCATTTGAAGTTACCTGAAGTAGTGTAAAAAGTGATAAAATTAAAATTAAAAGTTTCTTTTTGTTAGGAATAATGAGCGGCAAAGTCGATTTTCAATTAGTTAAAACTAAACGAAAAGATCTTTGCATTTCTCTAAAAAGATCTGAACTGAAGAAATAATTTTATTTTTTAATTGATTTCTGTAATTCAAATTAGAAGTGTGGAAAAAAAATTTAATCTTGAAAATGTTTCAAATCGAATACTATAAAACAAAATTTTTCATAATTAGGCAATTTCAAATATAAACTTTCAAAATTGACTAATTTCTAAATTATCAGTTGTAAATGTAAGTTCTTCAAATATGAAGAATTTTCCATTAAAGATTTTAAAAACGTAACTACTTCAAATTTAACAATATTTGAAGACGATTCTCTAACTAAAACCTTCAAATTCTATGATTTTAAATTGTAATCGTAATTTTAAATAATTTCCAATTATATGAGTATATGAATGAACATAATATATTCTACGAAATTGAAAAAAAATTAACGATTTGAGTTTACGACCTAATTAAAAAATTGTTTAGTTATAAAAGATGTTTTTAAATCGTTTAATTCTGAACGCTTTATAGCCTCATTTTCAAAATTTTAAAAGATTTTAGCAGAATCCATAAGATTTAAAGATTTTTTAACAGAAGTGATTAATTTCATGACAGAAAGGAGCACTGCCATATTTTAAATTGTCTTCAAGGCTTTCAAATTTCGATGGTCCACGCTTTAAGAATTTAAATTTTCATTTAATAATTCACTGATTTGAACATTTTGAAGGTACAATTTTTAAATTTTCAAGCGGATGTAAAATCTAGTTCCTTTTCAAGTTCGAAAGTCTTCTGAACTGAAAGACTTGAAAAATTTGTTCTTTTAAATTTGAAAGCAAATTTATTAAATGTATATATATAATATTTCAATTAAGGATTTGCTGAAATTAATTTAATGTGCGTTTGTAAAACAAAACATTACCTTTTTGGTATTCAAAAAGAGAGGAAGTTCCTTTTCTGATCAAAATAAAATTATAAAACATTAAAAGATTTTTTAACATTTTCAAAATCTTAAAAGATTTTAGTAGAATCCATAAGATTTAAAGATTTTCTCAACAGAAATGATTAATTTCATAGCAGAAAGGAGCACTATTTTAAATTGTCTTCAAGGCTTTCAAATTTCGATGGTCTACGCTTTAACAAGTTAAATTTTCATTTAATAATTCACTGATTTGAACATTTCGAAGGTACAATTTTTTAATTTTCAAGCGGATGAAAAATCTAGTTCCTTTTCAACTTCGAATGTTTTCTAAACTGAAAGACTTAAAAAATTTATTCTTTTAAATTTGAAAGCAAATTTATTGAATGTATATATAATATTTCAATTAATGATTTGCTGAAATTAAATTAATGTGCGTTAGTAAAGCAAAATATTACTTGTTTGGTATTCAAGAAGAGAGAAAGTTCCTTTCCTGATGAAAATCAAATTATAAAACATAAAAATATGTTTTAATATTTTGAAAATTTTAAGATATTTCAGTAGCATCCATAAGATTTAAAGGTTTTTCAATACAAATGATTAATTTTATGATAGAAAGGAGTACTATTTTTAAAAAATTTATTATTTTGAAACCGTTCAAAATTCTTAAAAAGCTTCTTTTTGTCGATGTCTTCAAAAATCTACATTTTGTTTCAAATTATTTGAAATCTTCTCAAGCTTCAAATTATTCTTGAATCTTTTCGAAACTTTTAAATATAACTAAAATTTACTCAAATTTTTTCGGAAATTTCGTATTGTTGCAAAATTGAAAAATTCTCGTTTAAAATCTTCTACATTCTTTATCGACATTTTAGAAAATCATTTGAAATATTTGAAAATCATTTTCCATCTTCTCTTAAAATTCATGTGAAAAAAAATCATAAAAAATTTTTCCCAGGAATATTAGGAAATTTTTTTCATTATCTTGAAACCTTTCAAAATTCTTAAAAAGTTTATTTTTTCCCGAATCTTGAAAGAACTGCATTTTGTTTTAAATAGTTTGAAATTTGTTCAAGTTTTAAATTAATTTTGAATCCTTTCAAAGCCTTCTAAATATCTTTGAAAATGATCCTAATTTTTCCTAAAATTTTTTAAGAATTCTGCAAAATTAAGAAAAGCCCCTAAAATATTCCAGATTCTTTTTCGGTCAGTTTGGAAATCTTTTGAAATGTTTTTAAATCTTTTACAATTTTCTGTTAAAATTCATTTCGCAAAATAAAACATTATTTGAAGTTTTCCGAGTGATCTTAAGAAAAAATTTTTATTCTCTTGAAATCTTTTAAGATTCTTAAAAAGATTTTTTTTAGAAATTTTCAAAAATCTACATTTTGTTTCAAACTGTTTGGAATCTTTTCAAGTTTTAAATTATTTTTGAATCGTTTTAAAACTTTCAGGCCTTCTAAATACCTTTTAAAATAATTCTAATTTTATTTAACATTTTTTTTAATTCTGCAAAATTAAAAAAAGTGCCTTAAAATCGTTCAGATTCTTTTTTGACAATCTTGGAAATCTTTTTGAATATTCTTTTTAAATTAATTTTTTTTTTAATAAAAAAATCATCATAAATTGTCCTAGGAATTTTTAGATTTTCTTTTATTATCTTGAAACCTTTCAAAATTCTTAAGAAACTTCTGTTTTCGAAAACATTTAAAAATATTTTTAAACTTAAAAAGATTTCCGATAACTCATACAATTCTTAAAATGTAAAGAAGTAATTAATATTTTCCAATAAGAAAATTAATAATATAAACTTAAACATACCTGAAAATTCTCCTCAAATTTCCAGTTACAAACCAACAAGAGAAGGAAAACTGCATTTTAAATAAAAATAACTGATTATGATAAAAGAATGTTCAATATTTTCAATGAAAAACAAATACTTGATTATAATATACATGTTCTCAATATAAAATTTTTGAAATAATTTAATAATATCTGATTGTGGATGATTTTGAAGATTATTATAGTTGATTTGAAAATTTAAAAAAAATTCAATCTAAAGTTTTTCATCTCTCAGGGTTTAATTTGAAAATGTCCATAAATTATTGCTTTAGCTTTACTTCGTACATTGAAAAATTGTTAAATAGATACCTACTGTTTTTAGTGCTTAGACAATTTCAAATTAATAGCGTTTGAAATGAAACAATTTTGATTTCGTAATAGTAGACCATTTCTAGGTATTTAATATTCAGCAATTTCTAAATCATCAATTGTACATGTAAGTTTTTCAAATAGGAACAATTTTCAATGAAACATTTAGAAAATATTACTATTTAAAATTTAGAAATATTTTACTAAAATATTTTAATAACAAGGTTCTATTAGCAAATAAAAAGGTGTAAAAGTTTATGGAGACAGTTAAGATCTCCAGATTCGTAAAAAATTAGCATCCATGAAAATATTAAAATGACAAAAATAAGAATTTTTTCAAACATATTTTACTAACGAGAATGAATAATTTATTAAATTAACTCGTTTCAAACATTTTTACAACTCTAAATATTTAAAAATTTGTTGTTATATGGATTTTTAAATAGTTATATGTTTTCAATATTAGAAAATAAAAACCAGGGACGTGAACGCCAATTCTTGAGCAGTGCGTAAAGTAACTTTTCCGCACCGTCCCGCACTTTCGCAATATGCTATTTTGTAACATATGCACGGAATGTTTGATTTTCGAGGCAAGTGCGGAAAGTGGTCTTTTATTGTCCAGTACGGAAAATCTACTTTTACGCACTGAATCAAAAAATACTTTGATTTATCCTATGAAGACGCGAAAAAAGTACTTTCTCATCTTTTATTTTTCAGGTGGTGGAATGTTTTGAGGACAAGTTAGTTCAGGCGAATTTGGCAAACATTAGAGAACTGAAAAAAGGGATTCTAAACATGACAACTGAAAGAATCGCAAATTTCTCGATGGTTTTGACCAAGGCATTCAATCTACTGGCTGACTATCGAAGTGGGGAGAGAGGGAAATCTGGTGCTGGATGTAATCAGGCTATAATGCTGATTACAGATGGTGTTCCAGAAAATTATAAGGATATTTTTTTGGAACATAATTGGTATAATAACCCAACTGATCCTCAAAAGGCAGACATGCCAGTCAGGATATTCACGTATCTGATTGGGAGGGAAGTAGCTGATTACAGAGAAGTCAAGTGGATGGCTTGCGCTAATAGAGGGTATTTTGTACATTTATCTACACTTGCAGAAGTCCGTGAACAAGTAAGTGAGCAGAATTCTTTTTGTCCAACCTGTACCGAAAATATGCCTTTTTGTGCATGTAAAGTGTGCGCAAAGTAGCTTCCCCCGCCAGGAGACGAAGCGGGCGCAAAGTAGCTTTTTGCGCTCGCTTCTTTAGGCTCCGGGCGGAAAACGCTGCTTTGCGCCCGCTTCACATCCCCTCAAAGGCAAACTTTAGATGCAGGTTATGGACAAAAAATTTCGTGTGTGTTATGGGCGAATAATTCTGCGTACTTTTGAAGAAAGGCTCTATATACATTTGGAGTCGAACGAGGATATTGAGCGAAACGTGTTTGCATCTTTGGGGCAATCCATAAATTACGTAATATATTTTTGGTCACTTTTTTACCCTCCCCACCCCCATGTAACAAGTCGTAACAGAATGGTTTGGGGCCCCCTTTTTCCCCCCTCTTCACTTTCAACTAAAAAAGATGAACTCTTGACGATAATTGTTGAATTTTCAAGCCAAAAAGTCGAATTTTTTTCAAGACAGTTGAATTTTCAACCCAAAAAGTGTAATTTTCAACAAAAAAGTTAATTTTCAACCAAAAAATAAAATTCATTAATTAAAATAAAATTTTTTTTAAAAGTTTGAATTTTAAACCCTAAAAGTTGAATTTACAATAAAAAAGTTTATATTCAACCATAACAGATCAATTTTTAATCCAAAACGACAAACTCTCTATCCATAAAGACGAATATTCAAAAGAACAGTTGAAGTTTGGACAAAAAAATTACTTTTAACAAAATATTTAAATTTTCAACCAAATAGTTTATTTTTCAAGCAAAAAGACGAATTTTTAAGAACACATTCGAATTTTTATCTCGAAAAGTTGAATTTTCAAGCCAAAAGGACGAATTTTCTATCCAAAAAGACGAATTTTCAACAAAACCGTGGAACTCTTGACCAAAAAAGATGACTTTTCAATAAAATAGTTGAATTTTCCACAAAGTAATTAAATTTTCAACCAAATAGTAGAATTTTCAGCTACAAGAGATGAATTAGAAAAAAAAATAGTCTTTTCAATCAAAAAGAATTAACTTTCATCTAAAAATAGTTGGATTATATTATTGGCTCCTATTAATTCAGTTCGAATTCAAGCGAAAAAATGAGAAAAAGGGCAAAAAGGGAAAGTTTCTTGAAAACAGGGAAAAAAAGAAATTTTTGAAAAAAGGGTAAAGAGGAGGATAGGGGAAAGTGTAAAGTCTGCGTTATATGTACTATGATTTTGGTAATTTGTGGATGGCCCCTTTACTGATCTGCATCTTCCAATATATGATTGTTTTTGGAAAAACTATTGTTTTTGGGTAATTCAGCCGCCTTTTCGGCATCAAGGAAGGCCGTTTTCAGGTTGAAGAAACACCCTATCTACATTTTATAGTACAATTATTAATTAACGAAATTGATCAATATTTTTTATAATTTTATAATTGATTTAGTATTTACCATTGTGTATTCATTTGATGTAATGTTACAATTTTGGTCATTAAAATAATTGTAATAAAAATTAGTTGAAAATCCAAAACTGTAGACAGGTTTCTTTCTTCCGGAAAGTTAAATCGAACTGGACGAGAATCAGGACGGAGAACGTCTCTATGTACATAGGTTTTTCTTTATTAGGCTTACCTTTTTGTGAATAGAGCCTTTCTTCAACAGTTTTTCTCCAGATTTCTCAAAAATCTCTGTAGATAGGCTAATTAGGGTCTAATTATCTCCGAATTAATTTAAAATTTCTAATTACCTTTTGTACAAATGAAATTGTTTTTTCATCACGAATCCAACGATATAAAAAACTCATTTTCCATAAAAAATGCAGATAGAGCCTTTTCTCAAAAGTACAGCAGAATTGACAATCACCACTCATGTGATTTGACGCACTCGTTTCGTTCGTGCGGCAAACTTCACGCTGTTGGAAATTGCCAACTTTACGCTCTTGGCACAATATACTATTTTATACTCTCTTAAAATGTTTTTCTAAAAAATATCAATGTTCCAGGTGTTAAATTATATTCCAGTAATGGCAAGGCCATTGGTGCTTAAACAAGTTGATCATCCAACAATTTGGACCCCAGTTTATGCAGATGTTGAAGATCCCAAAATGACAGATTGGCTATGGGAACAAGATCTTCGCAGACAACAAAAAATAAAATTCATAAATTATAGAAATCGAACGACTGATTCTATTGAGGAATTCGATCAACCTGTCGTTCATGAAACAGCAAAAACAAAATATAGATTAATGACTTCCGTTAGTACGCCAGTCTACGATACACGAAGCAACGCGGTGAGTGTTATTACTTTCGCTTCAGATTTTATTTCACAAAAGTTTAAGTCTTCAGTATATGCTTTTAAATCAGAATTTAATAAAATCTCTTCACGAGAATTGGCATTTCAAATTATTCTAATGTAAATATTTTATTTTTTAAAATAATTTTATAGTGGTACAATAATTGAAGAAAAAATACAAGGACATTTCCACGCGTTATAAAAATGGGGGAAAAATTGTTTATATTAGGAAGGTAAAAAACAACAGTAGTGTTGCTCCAACTCTATCGAACAAATTTATTTGAAAGTCCCAACCTTTCGAGAAATCACTATTCTTCTCATCAGGGGTATCTATTATAAAAGTTATAATTAAAAGCTAAAGAACTAAGTTGGGACTTTTAAATAAATTTGTCCGATAGAGTTGGAGCAAAATTTTTTTTTTAACTCCCTAATATTGGCTTCTCGGACATTAAAGGACTTTTAAAAAAATCGTTTATTTCATATTTTTATCATTCTGGCTAAAAAATAAAAGTGTCAAGGGGAAAGATAAACAATATAAAGAAATTAAATTAACAATTTTAAAGATTAAACTAAAAGCTCTATGTTTATTAAATAAATTTTTATGTTTAGTCTCTTGTCCATTTTTTCGTGGAAATGCCCACAAAGTACTTGAATTTCAGCTGCAATATTAGCCCAAAATTCACTTGCATGCTTGCACTTTTAGTGTTCTGAAACAACAATGTAAAGTGAGTTGGTTTTCTAAATTAAAATACTATCGGGCTCAGAAGCTGGAAACAGTTTTACTCAAATTATTTATCATAATATAAACATAATCTAGCGCATGAATACGTATGTAGTTTATAAAATGTTTAAAATGACTGTAAAATTTTGTTGTACATATTGGGGAGCGTTCAAATATTATGAAAATATAATATATTAATAATAATATCCTGTTTTCGAATGAATTAATTTTCACTTGATAATTTGTAAGATTTTCAGTTTGATTAAAAAATAAAATAATAATAATTCAGGCAATTCAACTGTAGCCTCTGTACACTGCACTTCAAAATTTAGTTTTATAATTGATAAAATCGTGGAAAGTATGCTCATTTTTAATTTTTTAGTCTCTATTAAAGGATTTAATCTATTTTAAATTGCACTTTGCATTCATATATATTTCAGTTCTTCATTGTTAATTTTGAAGGCTTTCAATTTAAAATGATTGAATTCGAATATTTAAGCAATCTTGCATTTAAAAGTTTTTATTTTAATATAGAACTTTTTTAACTTTACAATTGTGCAGTATTAAATATTTCATTTTTATGTGAAATCGTACAATTTCGAATGATTCAAGTTTACACTGTTAATTTTTTTAATTTTAAGACTTGAATTTTTATCTTTTATTCTTAATATTTGAATTAAAAAATTTCGAATATTTAAGTCATTCAATATGAAATTGTACAGTATTGGACACTTAATTTTGTAATTGTTCGATGTTAAACTGTAATTTTGAGCCTCATTGTTTGAACTATTGAATTTCAAATATATGAAATAAAAAGTGTTTACATTTAAATAATTCAAAGACAGAATAGTTTATTTTTCGCCTTTAAATGCTCGAAATATCAATTTTTTTTTTTTGATGGTTTCTAATTTTAAAATGTATAAAAATATTCAATCTTCTTGACATTAAGTAATATTTGAATGTTCCCTTGATTTAATAATGTTGTTGCAGGACTCTATTAATTTATTAACCTTTTTGCCTTTGCCTTCGATCGAATAGATTACCAAATACTTGTACGATCACTCACGCTTTCGTTCATCAGGATGTCTAGTAAACATACAAAATTTTCACTCAAAAATATTTTACTTTTTTAAACGTGACAATCCCAAAATGCAAGTTGCACAAATTTTGCATGAATACACAGTTTCACTGATCAAATAATTCGAAACCAATTGAGGCACTAAGAATGACAACTGGGTAAAGCCCAAAATTAAAATTTTACAGGAAAAAGAAAAAAAATTCTGTCATAGGATTCAAAATCGGAAATTTTGAGAAAATTATAGAAGCAAGGTGTTTTTATGAGCTATACTTATTGAAAATATTTTGAAACAAAATTTCCAGAGTAGAGGGGAGGAAAGCGAAATGGGCCTTACGTAGTTGTCATTCTTAATTATTTGAAAGTGCATTTTTTTATGTTTTAAATTTATGAAATATTTCAAAAGTGTTTGAAAATGATCTTTTATTATAAAAAAATATTACTCGGAACAGAAAACATAAGTTTAATCTTCATCGTCGCTTCTGAGAAAGAGGTGGGAAAAACAGAATGAGCTTTACCTAGTTGTGATTCTCGATTATTTAAAAGTAGGTACATTTTTCATATTTTAAATTTATGAAAAACTTGAAAAGTATTTGAAAATGATCTTTTATTATAAAGAAACATCACATAAAACAGAAAACATAAACTTGATTCTCTTCATCACCTCTGAGTAAGAAGGTGGAAAAACAAAATAGGCTTTACCTAGTTGTCATTCTCAATGATTTAAAAGTACATTGTTTCATGTTTTAAATCGAAAAAAAACTCTAAAAGTGTTTGAAGATTATCTTTTATTATAAAAAGTTCACACATAACAGAAAACATAAGTTTAATCCTTCTCATTAATTCTCTGAGTAAGAGGGAAAAACAACAAAAGTGGCTTTACCCAGTTTATCATACTCATTTTTCCACAACCACCTAAACTTTATCAGCGTTTTTTGGTAAAATGAATATTTGTTGTTGACATATTTCTAACATTTATCGACAGGTTTTAACTTAAAGTACTTGAAACTGCAAAAAAAAAACGATTTTTGAAGAAAGTAGACTTTACTTACTTCTCATTCTCAGTGCCTCAATTATACCCTTTTTAATTTTGATTCATCGACAATTATTGTTAGACATCCTGCTAATCTTCATTTTCGTGACAGATAATTTTTGTACATAATATGTGTGCACGATTGTTTTGTGTTTTATCAACTGCACTTATCAGAAATCCTTTTCAAAACACACCGCGTCGATTTGAGAAGACGATCTAATTGTAATTAATGTAATTATTGTAATTAATCTAATCAATAATTAATTAATCATTAATAATCACGTAACGAGAATTAAAGGAGGTGTGAACGAAAATGTGCGTACGATCGAGAAAACTTCTGCCGAGATTGAAAAATGTGTGTTTATGTGTTTTAAGTCCCTCTTTGTCCACAGAACATCACTGAGCAGGTGCTGGTGAAAGAGGCCTACTGGGTCACAGAGACAAGAGAGGTTGGCAGCAAAAAAAAAACAAAGAAAAAACGAAATTGTTTCGATGCATATAGAAACCCTTGCTCCCTTAATTTTTAAAAACTTATTCAGAAGACAATTCCTATTTTATAAATAATTAAATGAATAAATATAGATATGCATGTATAAATTACAAGAAACAATACCAATGTCATCTGAACAAGTTTTTTTATTAACATTTATAGGTCCAAGTTCGTCTCTGGTATCTTATTTTGATCTGAGAACATTAGCATTAAATTTTAGCGTTCTTATTATTATTGATTAGGTAGGTTTAAGTAATAAATAGTCACCCTGTGTACCACCCTATCGACGATGTAGAAAGGTGATCCTACTTTTGAATTGCGATCAACGAAATCCTCGTAATATAATTCGTTATTGACCCTAGAGATATTGAATTAGAATCAGTTAATTGAATTTTTTAAATAGTAGAATCAGTTGAAAATTGAAAATTAGAAATTAAGGACTTGATGTTTTTGAATTAAAAATTAGCGTGTACTGATAATATAGATAGCATTCTGTTACTTTGATATTGAGAAAGTAGAAAAGGTTTTATTGTTATTTACACTATTACTATTATTAATTATTAGTATTATTGCTACAAATATTATTTATTGATTATAGACATGTGTGGATTATTATTAGAGAAGTCGTTAAGAATTTGCAAATATCAGAGGAGGCTTTCAATTAGAACACTTTTTGGCTACTAGTCACTTGCTTACATTTTTTTTCAAGTTTGAAATGAAATAATAAATTTCAGTAAAGACAAGCAGCTTCATGATATTCGCAAGGCCTGTTGTTAATTCCTATAGCATTTTTAAGGAAGGTAGATTATTACATTAATGCTTCTTGGTAATGAGACTTGAAATTCGACGATTGTCTATACTTTCGTCGCTTGCTTTTCACAATCTTGTCGATTCTGGTTTTAATAAAGTAATTCTCTTTTGCAGACGAGAATCGCGAACCTTCTCGGTGTCGCTGGGACTGACGTACCGATAACGGAGATTCAGAGATTTATGATGCCCCATACGGTAAAAGATAAATGAAATTTAAGAAATTAAATTCAGAACAAATAAAAATTTTAATCTTTCTTCATCTTTCAGCATTCAAATTTAACTACGAAATTCTTGGAAATTAAAAAAGAGAATTCAACGATCAAATTTGGACAACACACTCTTCTTCTTTATTTGTTTATACTCTCTTCATGTTACGGTTTTAAGAGTCTTTACAGAACCACTACATGTTTTCTTATCGACTAACCAACTATTTATTACACATCGTTTTAACCATTAATCTTCATCTTAGACGCTTTCGACCTCGCCCTGCACTACCGTTTCCTCTTACCACTACCAATCTAAAAATTGTGGCTCTATTCCGCAACACTACTTCATTACTTTCCTTCTTCAGAAGAATTTTTTGGCTTTTCCCTATCCCGTGTAACCAGCTGTCTCTCTTAATTCTTCCAGCTTTTTCATCCACTCCTCACCCTGACCATTCCTATTCAAAAATCCATTTTATCCTCTCTTCCATACTCTCCCCTCCCCCTTCGTCACCTGTACACCTCTCTAATAGATGCAACCATGATTCCTCCTCATACCTACATCTACTCCTCTCTCTTTCATGGCCTTCCATAGTACTCTCCTGTTCACGGAGTCAAATGCTGCTTTAAAATCAACAAATAGTGCAACTAGTTTCCCTTCCTTCCGTCCTAAGTACCTATTGATTAGAAAATTGAGCACGTAAATATTATCTGTGGTCCCTATCCCTTTCCTGAAACCCGTTTGGTTATGTGGTATACTTCCCTCTTCTTCCACCTCTCTTTCCAGCCTCTTCATAAGCACTTCCGCGTAAATTTTATAGCCCAATGACATGAGTGTGATACCTCTATATTCATCTACCCTTTTTCCCCGCCCTCATTGCCCACTTCCATTCCAACCATTAGCTTCTTTATTCTTTTTTTCTGCCAGAATGTAATCTATAACGGTGTCCTCTTTACGTGTGATCGTCATTTCACCTTCTTCACCCTCCTTGATATTGCCGTTACAGATAAACCATCCCTCCTCTCCGAACAGGTTCAAAAGAGTTTTATCCTCCCGGTTCACTTCCCCATGCTTCGAATTTCTCCTAAACATCTCGCTTTCTACATCCCATACCTCCCCCCTTCCTCTAACTCTCCGGTCCAGGCATTTAAGTCTCCATTATCTCTTCATTAACATAAAATCCTCATTCCTTTCCTCCATACATTTTTTTATCACTCTCCATCCTTCTTCTTCTCATCTCCTCCTGTACACACAAACGATATTACCCTCTCTCTTCCTACCTTTAATCTTCTCACCATTACCCCCTCAACCTTTTCTTCTCTCTCGTCCGCTCTCTCGTCTTCTATCAGTTCCCTTCTAACCCCGACACCATGCCGCCCATCCTGCTGCTCCTCTCGGGTTCTTTCCTTGCTTTTTGCGTCGTCCACACATACCTTTTCGGCAACATTTGTTTCAAGCCCTTCCAGGCCTTTTTATCCGCCCACGTTTCACTCAGCATTACCATGTCCCATTCTCCCATAGCCTCCCAGAACTCTTTGTTCCTATTTCTTAACCCTGGCACATTCTAGAAAGGCACACTCACTCCTCTCTTTTTGTCCTTCCCAATCCTACTCTCAGTCTCTCTTTTCCAATCAAAAGACCGCCTTCTACTTCCTTCTTTCACTATCTTTCACTACCCTTCTCTCTTGTCTGTTTCCTCTGCTCTCAGCTCTTTTCTCTCTTCGTTCCAGATCCATGACACCCCATTCACCCATAACCTGTCTCTCCCTATCCAGACATTGCCCCCATTTTTCCTCTCTATCCATGTTTTTCGCTCGATCGTCCAATTCCTCTCTCTCTCTCTTTCTCTCTCCATGTCAAGTCAAGAGGAAAGAAGAAGAAGAAGGCAACCTCCAGACTCCCTTCCTTCTTTTTTCTCCCGTCTTTCTTTATTTTTATTTTTTTTATATCACCAGATAGCGGACGAGCCCAGTCTGAAGTTGCGCACCGAGCCTAGGCTCGGCTCTCTTGGTGCGGAGAGCCCCTGAACCGAGCAAGTGAACATGCGCGCGCACTCAGTGCTGTCCGCTAATTACAGTCACTGACATTCAAATGTACGCGCGCGCTCTCCTACCACTTCCCCCCATGCGGCGGTTCTCCGCAACGAGGGAACCGAGCCTGGGCTCGGTGCGCAACTTCAGACTAGGCTTGTCCGCTCTCTGTATATCACAATCAAAAAACATTTATAAAAATCTAACAAAAACCTATCTTTTTTCTTCTCTTTTTTTATTTATTTATTTTTAATTCGAATGGAGACATTTAATAGTGTGATGCCCAAATTTTGTTGTTGGATTTTTTATTTTTTTAATTTCTAAGAACTTCATTGTTGAAGTATCATTGGTCAAAAAATGTGATCTATGTTGTGAGATTTTTCAAGTCAAATGTTGTATTTTTCAATCCGAAATTGCCCTGTAAGTGGATGTAGATTTTTTACGAAGAGGAATACATGATTTCGATGCATTTGTTAACGTTGAATCCAACGAGCACCTCATTTTCTCAAAAACTTGAACGTTTATCGAAGTAATCGCAAAAAATATTTAAAAGCGTACAAAAGAAGATTTTTGTCATGTATCTTGCGGAAGTTCTGGGCTGCAACTATGAATTCTTTCTAAGATATATTCTCCATTACAAAACGAAAAAAATGATCCTTACCTGATTAACAAAAGGGTGATATTCAGCTGAGCAAATTTTTTATAACTTTTTTCGTAGTTTTTTGCGATTATCTTGAGAACTATTCAAGCTATTGAAAAAATAAGACAGTCGTTGGATTCAGATTCAGAAAAGCATGAAAATCATGCATCGCTTCTTCGACAATAAAATTCACATTTACTTAGCGATTTGTGAGTTTCCAAAAAAATTTAGACTCAAAAAATCTCGAAAACTTGACGAGTAGGCAAAAAATGAATGTCGGATTTGAATTCATGACGAAAAAGTACTGTGGAAACGGCACTTCCCATTTCATTGACATATAGGTCACATTCTGTTTTTCAAATTTTTTTCAAATTATAATTTTAATTCTTAAAATTTATTACAATTTTTTTCTCAGCTGGGCGTGAACGGCTATGCCTTCATTGTGACCAATAATGGTTACATTCTCACCCATCCCGACCTACGTCCCGTGGTGAGTAAAATCAAAAAACAATTTAAATTTTTGAGAAATGATGATAAAAAATAGTTCTGTTTCTAAATATCTTTTACAGTTTCTGGGTATATTAAAACCGGCATATAATAGTGTGGATATGGTTGAGGTCGAGTTGATGGATCAAGACAGAGGTCCGCGTGAATTTGATGATGCTCTAATCGCGGTAATTAATTAATCATTTCAAAATTTAAAAATGTGGTTCTGAGACATTTTTTTAAGTTGAATTGTATGACAAATTAATTTTTATTGCCAGCTCCGTGATGACGTGATTAATCAGACGAGCGGTAGCGTGACACTTCACACGAGATACCATTATGAAGATATGGTGAGTACTAAAAATAATTGTATTTTAATTAGTGGATCGAAAAAACAAATTATAATTGAAATTCGTCCGCTCGATTAAGGCCATGTACCATTTATCAGATTCCCATCTTACCGCCATTTTTTTGCGCAACTCATGTCCGCATGAAATGTGATAACGAATTGAAAGTTTGGAAAATTAAAAAAATATAAGGGGGTTTTATCTGGTCTTAAATGCTTTAAAAAATTATTTTTGGAAAACATTTCTTTGTAATTATAAATATTAGGGCGTAGCGTAAAATACAAATGTCCGAAAATGAAAGCCCTTGGGATCCTATTCTTTTCCTTTTTAGCTAAAAAGTAACTGCGTAAAATAAGGTCTCGATGAAAAAAAATTTTATGAGGATTTCTGACAAAATTGCCCGGATAATCTGAAGATACAATTTTCTTGATTTGCTTCAAAATTTTTTGTTGTGTTAAAAAATTGTTCCAATGAAAGTTGTAAGTCTCTATGAAATACATATTTTTTATTTCATTTTTTCTCATTGAAACAACTCTTCTCGAGAAAAATCGACAAAAAGGGTGAAAAAAGGAGAGATATTTTTAAAAATATTTTTCAAAGTCAGTGAGCATTCTTAATTTTACTTACTAATGGATTTCATGAAAAAGAATTATCATCATTTTTGACAATTAAAAAATCCAATTTGTTAATTCTTGTTTGTTATCCAAAATTTCACAAAAATTGATTTTAAAAAATTGTAATTTTTTTTCAACCCCCAGTGGAAAATTTAAATAAGTTAGTACAAAAAACTAAAACAATTTTTACATGAAAATACAAGTAAATACAATAAATTACAACACAAATTACAGGAAATTAGAACTTTTGTGTATTATTTGGACGAATTTTGTACTTTTTGGTATTTTTTTCTGATTATTGTTGTATAATGTATATTGTTGAATTTGATTGTATTAATATTTTACAAGAAAGTATACAAGAATTTATAGTTTTTGTATCAAAATATTTTTTTATTTTCAACCTGGGACGATAAATATATTTAAATGAAATAGTCTCTTAAAAATGGAAAAAAGTTAAGTTTAACTTAAAATTATTAGGCAAACATTGTAAATTCTTTACGAAATTCTCTATACTTTCTTGCATAATATTGAAACTACAGTAAAATACAACATTATACAAAAAAGTACAAAATTCGACCAAGTAATAGACAAAAGTTCTAATTTCCTGCAATTTTTGTTGAAATTTATTGTATATTAGGTTGGTCCAAAAAGAGGCTTCATTTTTTTCTCAAATGGCCCCCCTACAAAGTGTTTCTTTTGGTGTCAAAATGACCTCTGATTTCTGACAGAAATTTGAAAAAATATTTAGGGATCCCTCAAGTCGGTTTTTGAAAATAAAATGTTTATTTTATTTAAATAATAGCTGTTTGTGTATTTTTACTTAAGCATACGTACAGTCTAGTCTTATCAATGAAATACTTCAGAGCATTTTCGCAGGATTTAAAAATATATATTTAGCCTCCCCCCCCCAGCCTGTTTTTGAAAATGAAATGCTAAATTTTTTTTTAATCTGCTAAATATCTGAGTAATATATTTGATTAAGTATTCTATTTTCAAAAACCCGCTTGGGGGACCCCTAAATACTTTTTTAAAATTGTGCCAAAACTCTGAGTGATGTATTTTACTCAAGAGAGTATACTGTAGGCATGCTAAATTAAAAATACACAAACAGCGATTATTTAAATGAAAGAAACCTTTTGTTAACAAAAACCGACTTAGGAGATCCTTAAATATTTTTATTTTATTTTTGCCAATATTAGGAGTCATTTCGACCCCAAAAGGAACACGTTGTAGGGGTGTTATTTGAGAAAAAAAATAATGCCTTTTTTGGATCACCCTATTGTATCTATTTGTATTTTCATGTGAAAAAAAGTTCTAGTTCTTCGTACTTATTCGTAAATTTTCCATCAGAAATTGAAGAAAAAATTTAATTTGATTTTTTTTAAATTACTTTTTGTGATATTTTGGATAACAAATAAAAACTAGCAAATTAGAGTTTTAAAATTGTCGAAAGTGGTGATATATATTTTTCATGGAGTCCACTAGTAAGTAAAATTGAAGATGCCCAATTATTTTGGGAAATATCAGACAAAAATATTTTTACATTTTTCACACTTTTTTCGATTTTTCTCGAGAAGGGTTCTTCCAACGAAAAAAAGTAATGGAACAAAAAAGATGTATTTCATAGAGATCTACAACTTTTATGATTATAATTTTTCATTATAACCAATTATTTTCAGTTCAATCCAGAAAAACGTGTTTTTTCGGGTTTTCCGGGCAATTTGGGCCAAGTTATGGACAGTTAGTAAAAAAGAAAAGAATAGGACCCCAGGATCTCTTATTTTCTGAAATTTGTATTTTACGCTACACCCCAATAAACATTTATGCCCGGATAAACCTTCCTTAGTAACTTATTTAATTCCAAAATTTTCAGCTCGATATCTCATTTCGTGTTAACATTTGGAAGAAAAAATGTCGGTAAGTTAGGAATCGGATAAGTGGTACATGGCCTTAAGTTAATTAATTATTTTTTTTTAGCAAAGGGTTGGTCGAGTGAAAAGAAAATACCATTACATGGGTATAGAAAATACAACATTCACTGTCGTGGTCAGTTTACCCGAGTATGATCAAAATGGAAACCATAGGGTTCACGCTGCTGTGGAAACCAAAAGGTTACTGTCTCAAGGTACGTATAAGGGTACGTCTATTTCTGAAATTTCTTAAAAAATAATTTATAGAAAAATTACAATTGTTGTTTAAAATGTAATATAATATTTTTTTCAGGGACAAACGTGCTCGCTTATTTCTCGGGAAATAATTGGCGGGTACATCCCGAATGGATTTATTGCAAGTGAGTGGATTTTTGAAACAGTTTTGTGTAAAATTAATAAGAATTAATTAGAATTTTTTGAAGAAATAGACATATTTGAATTAGAAGAAAGATCTTTACGTAGACGTATTCATCTTTCTCTTTTGAGTTTTTCTAGATACCATTACGATGGTGAATACAACTTCAATTCGCCGGAGGAGCTACTCGTTCATTTTTTGAACAGAACTCGACAGCAAGAACCTCCATGGAGGTGGATTGATACAAAACAAAGGTCACAACCACCAGAAAAATCAAACGCAAGTTCCAAGTCCTTCAGTAAGTCAGGTACATGCTCCCTCCTCAAAGGACAGTGTAAAAATAACCAATTTTCTCAAGTTAAAAGAATATTTCAATGGATTCTAGACATTCAAATTTGAAGTATTTTAATCATTTTTATTTCTTCTCATCAATAATAAAAATGTTTTATTTTCGACCACTCAGGCCTAGCAAATGCGGACTATGTCCGCTACAACATTGGTTACATATTTTTACACTCCTCCAGTCATTTTCACATGTGCTTCTCGCCTGTACCCATTACTTCGTCTTTCCTCTTACATATCACTCTCCTTAACTTAAAACCTTAACTAATCGCCTTAACCTATATCACCTTAATCTATCACCTCAATCTTTCGCCGTAACCTATCACCTTAACCTATATCACCGTAATCTATCACCTTAACCTATCGCCTTAACCTATCGCTTTAACTTACCGACTTAACCCATTAACTTAACGCTTTTTACCAGTGCCTCGTCTCAACACATCGTCCTACGCATCTTCTATCCTTCTTCTTCCTTTACAATTCCCTTAGCCAATCCACCACCTCTTATTTTTCTTTTTTATGCAGGATCTCTCCCATTGTCATGCTTCCTTTATCTATTTTTTTACAATCATTTAGCCAGTGCTTTAATGTTGCTTTGCCTCGCTCAGATAACATGCATCTTCTTCCTTCCGCTTCATCCCAGTACTTATTCCACTCTTCTGTATTTCCACATCTCACACGCGCGATTAATTTCTGAGATCCTCTGTTCCCTTTTTCCTCCAAATATTTGCTATTCACTTTATACTCATCAATTTATATTTCTCATTGTATTTATCTTATCTTATTTTATTTTCTATTATTTGCTTAAAAACTTCTTTATCTCTTTTAATCAACTCCTGTTGTATCCTCATTCCCCGTCCATGCATTTCCTTGATCCATTTCTTTGACCATCCATACTTATTCAAGTACCTTTCTCTTTCTTTCAATCCATTATGCTTCCTTATTCCATTTTCTCTTTCCTTTTAGCATGCTTTCACTATAGTTCTGCCCTCGTTCTCCAGTAGTCTTTCTTCGTATTTGCAAGCTCTGTCACCAGTTCTTTTTTTTCCCTATCTACCTCCTTTAATACTATATATCATGGCGTCCATCTGGCTAATCCTAGCGTCCATCTAATGTATCTTTCACCGCAGACATTCTCATTCTTTCCTAGTGGTACTCTTTAAAAAATTTCTCCCTTATTCTCCATACCTTTTCATTACTATGTCTGCTCTTTTAAATCTTTCCTTGACGTGATCCCTTACATGATCTAACTCCTTCTTATCTTCATCTAATCTACTTCTGTGCCAATTATCCGTTTTTCACCCCAGCCTTTAAATGTTTCTTTAAAATATTTCCCCCATTTACCCATGCCAAT
>JAUMHM010000071.1:29797119-29810095 GCA_032362435.1 Melikaiella ostensackeni | reverse complement strand
TTTTCAAAAAGATTAACGCTAGAATAGTAAAAAAAAAAACGAATTTTATATTTTTTTATTATCTCACCCCTTCATTTTGTGTGATTTGGTGAAAACAAATTTTCGTCATTTTTTGAGGTTAAAAAAAATAGAGATAACTATCGATCTCAAAGCATTAAAAATTCATTAAGTCGTCTAATTTCTAAAATAATCATAAATGCTTCATAGAGGTGATGTGAAATAATTGTATGAACAAAACGAAGGCTTAAAATTTCATTTTGTAAATAAATGCACCCCAAAATTTGCTAAAAGTGACCCCTCAAGATATTATAACCCAAAAATGTTTAACTTAGGGATAGCCTTTTCCATATTTGTATAATACATTTTTAAAATAATTTTCCATTGAAATTAACATTTCACTTTCATAAAATTCAGAAAAGATACTTGAAAATTAAGTAATTTTTTTGTAAATGGTAAAAAAAATTAATTTGACGAGGTTTAAAAAGAAAAAAATGCTCTACGATTTAATGTATCTAATTGAAACTTCCCACAGTGGTGCAAATCTGGAATTTCCTGTTCGTAATTGGTCACAATTCGTATATTTGAACCGATTATGATTTTTCTTTTAATGCTCAAATCAAATTATGAAAAGAATTGTGGCTTGCAATTATCTTCATTTTTTTCTCAGTGTAATAACATATAAATAATTAATAGAGTCACAAAAATGGCCATTTCAGCAATAATTTTTTATCTTATAAGAAATAATGTTGAAATAAAATCATCAATGCCCAGAATTATTACGACTGCACTAATAGAATATTATTAATTCTATTAATTTTTCAATTAATTATTATAAACAATTTTTATGAACAAATTCTTGGCTCACAGATTGATTTTCCTGACTAGAACTGATTGCAATTGTCTTTAGAGACATTTTTAAACTGAAGCACTATCAAACATGAGTAATTTGTATTGTTAAAAACAATTTCTATAAACAAAAGTCCTAATATATAGTTTCCTGCTAGAGAAAAAATATTTTCCTGCTAATTATTGTTGGATTCAACTTAATTGTGATAATTAACCCCAAAAATGTATAAACAGTTCATTTATATAATTGTTATAAACATTCAACAATTCTGTAAACAACAAATTATATTGGATCATTTCTACATGCAAGAAAGCTGACTTCTCACTATAAATATCCGATAATAAATTAATAGTAATATCAAAACAGGATATGATTCAATAAATATTAATTTGTGTAATTTTTAATAACAATGTCTATAAATGAATGCCTCAAGCGGAAATTTTCTAGTAAAAAAATTATTATTTTTAAAAATATTATTGGTTCGAGCTTAATAGTGATAATTAACCAACAACATTGATTACCAATAAATACATGTGATTGTTATAATCAGTCTTATAAATATGAACTCATATGCATAATTTTACATTAAAAAAGCAGTTTATTCGTTCCAAAATTCCAAAAAAAAAGTTAATAGTGTTATTTGAAAGAGAAATAAGTCTATAAATAACAATTCGTATAATTTTTAATAACAATCTCTATAAATAAATGTCTCAATCGTACATTTTCTAGTAGAAAGACATTATTTTTTCTTTAAATATTGATAATATTAACCTAATTGTGATCATTAATCAACAAAATTGATCAGCAATTAATAAATCGGATTCTTATAAACAATTTTATTCAAAAAGCTTATATACATACATATATATATATATAATTCTCATAAAGAAAACAAGCTTTTGGTAAGAAAATTGTTCAATTTAGCATTTATTCAGGACATATTGTTATTATAAATTATACAAATTGCTCTGTATAGACACATTTCCTTTTTTAAATATAATGTAAGTTTTTCATTTATAAAATTGTTTATAACAATCAGATAAATTAATTTTTTATCAATTTTTTTCTCAATTTTGTTAGTTACTTATCACAATTATGTTCATTGCAACAATAATCAACGAAAAAATATTTTTTTTCCGAGCGAAAAAATTCCATTTGGGACATTTCACATTTGCTTATAGACTTTGTTATTAGTATTAAGAATCATGTATGTTTGACAGTGCTTCAAGTTCAATTATATATGTTTTCAGGCAATTTCAATCAGTTCTTGACATAAAAATGAATCTAGAGAAAAACAATAATTGAGAATTTGTTTATAAATTTATTGGTAAGAATCATATAAATTAATTGTTGATAAACTTTTTGATTCAATTCAATTTAATTAATTCCAATCGTGAGTTGATTTAAGTATTAACTACAAATTAACTACTACTATCTATGAAGATTGTTAAAAAAATTCTTGATGCATAAGATGTAGACTTGACTATTGTTACTGATCCGTTATATTCCTTATATTATAGGTTTTTATAAGAAGAGACGTATAAAAGTGAATAAAGATTCCTAAAATTTTTTATCCGTCTCTTCAGTAAGTATACTTGAGAAAATCTGTCGCTTTTTTACGTTCCAGTTTTTATTCTCTCTTTCCTTTCCCGTTCCTTTTCATCCATTGCATAATATTTATATTCCTTTCGCTTTTCTACATTTATTTCAGGCCAAACAAGAAGGAGGATTACGCTCTCAATTAAACTTTCATATGAATATTATTATATTTTTGTTCAACCTGCACCAAAAGTATGACTTTTCATGCTTGGAAAGTGTGCGCGTAGTGGATTCTTTCCGCCCGGTGACGAAGAGGGCGCAAAGTACCTTTTTGCGCCCGCTTCACATGCCCTCAAAGGCAAACTTTAGATGTAGATTATGGACAAAAGTTATCGTGTGTATCACGGGTGAACAATTGACAAGATACACAATATACTCTTTTACCTGACTTTAAAAATAAAGAATATTCCTTTTATCTATGGAAAATCTCCTTGTATACTAACTATCCGTTTGGTGATCCAAGTAAGGCTAGAGTGTAGAAATGTACGTAAAGTGTACAAATTGAATTGCAAAATAGTTACATCTCTGAGAGTGTAACAAAAGTAATTTTTAAGATTAAGGTTTTTTTTTAAATAATCTAAATTGAATTTCCTCGCAGGAAAGAGTTCTGGCAACGATTTGGACATACTGTTTCGTTTATGGCAACACACAGTGGCTTCACGAGATGGCAAGATTATCATTTCGATGAAGAAATTAAGGAAAAAACGCAAAACTTTGGTGCAAAGTATCCTCGAGCAATTGACGAAATTTGGTATAAAAGAGCTGTGGAGCAACATTACGTACATGCGGAGAGTTTTGTTTTTTCGGTGCCTATATTAAATGATAAAAAAGATACAGTCGATAATTCGACTTTGGTCACTGCTAGTCGTGCTGTCTTTGTTGGTAAGTAAATAAGAAAACATTATTCAATGTTTATTTAATACAATTTCCCCTGAAAAATTATAGTTCCGCTTTACAAAAATGATGTTAAAAAACATGTCTTTATTAAAAGATAATTCCCCAAAAAATAAAGATAGAGCAATTTTTCAAAAAGGGTTGGAAAGGTTATGAAATTCCGCGTCAAAGGAGCTCTATTTAAGGAGATTTAGTTTATTAGAAGCTCAGAAAGACTTTGTTTTAAAAAAAGGCGAAATTTAGGATATAGCTTCATTTTTGGTAGTACAAATTCAACTGGCTGTATGCTCAACAGGAGTATTGGGAAAATTTTAATAATTCGTGGATACGCCCCTGCTAAAAATTTCGAATTCCGAAATTGGTCCAAACTTATCCGAAATCAATCCGATTCGCGATTTTTCTCCGAAACATGTCTAGTCTAATCCGAAAACTGTACGAAAATAGTCAAGAATTTGTCTGGTTAAGTCCGGAATCTGTTCAGGCCAAAATCTCGACTCCGGAAAGAGTCCGATTTGATCCGAAATTAGCCCGGAATTTAGAACCTGAAATAATTTTCGTTAAAGTAAAAATGGAACGTAGTCCGATCCAATCCGAAATTCATCCAGATGAAAACTTCAACTCTGGAAAGAGTCCGATTTGATCTGAAATTAGTCCAGAATTCAGAACCTGAAATAATTTTCGTTAAAGTTAGAATGAAAAGTAATCCGGTCTAAACCGAAATTCATCCGGACGAAACCTATCACTCTGGAAAGAGTCCGATTTGATCTGAAGTTAGTCCAGAATTCAGAACCTGAAATAATTTTCGTTAAAGTTAGAATGAAAAGTAGTCCTGCATAATCCGAAATTCAACCGGACGAAGACTCACTCCGGAAAGAGTCCGATTTTATCTGAAATTAGTCCGGAATTCAGAACCTGAAATAATTTTCGTTGAAGTTAGAATGGAAAGTAGTCCGGTCCGAACAGAAATTCATCCGGACGAAAACGTGCACTCTGGATGCAGTCCGAATCAATCCGAAATTAATTTGCACGTTGAAGCTGCTCTAAAGTGCAAAAGGAAAACAGTCTGGTTAAATCCGAAATTAGTCCGGACAAAAGACCGAATCCTGAAGGAGTCCGAATCAATCCGAAATTAATCCGTAAGGTGAAGTTGCAACTCCGTGAAATTAAAGTGCAAATGGAAAATCATCCAGCTAAATTAGAAATCTGTCTGGATAAAAACATCTCCTAAAAGAATCCGAATCAATCCGAAATTAATCCATGATTCAAAGTTGCAACTCCATGAAATTAAAGTGCAAACGGAAAACAGTCTGGTTAAATCCAAATTTTAAATTAAAGTTTCAACTTCGTGAAATTAAAATCTAGATGGAAAGTCACAATATAAATTTTATTCCCCGTAAAAGGGTGTCAATTTAATTGAATTAATATGCGTACAAATATCATCTAGTTTGATACGTTTTATATACTTAAACAATCATTTTTTAAATATGCGCCTAATTTTAATTCTCTTTGATTGGAATATTCTTACCGGGTTATTTTTAATTTTTCGTTGGTACCGGTCATTACGAGCGTCGGCTAACAGTCTACATTTATTTTATTGTTATTTTTCTAGAAGTTTGAAAGGAAGGGTGGTGGGGGGTCGTCGAATTATTTTATAAAAGACCGGCGAAAACTAAAATCGATGCAAAACTTTTTAAAGAAAAAGAACTACCCTTGCAACATTTTTGTCTGATTTCAATTTTTGAATGTGCAACAACATTTGAGGCTATTTTTTAGAAGTTAAAACCATTTGACACTATAAATTAGGTAAATAGTCATACTGTAAAAATGAATAATTATAAACTATAAAACTTTTTCTTTGATTGTGAATTCAAAACAAAATGGTTTAGTTATGTGTCATAAGACTCATAAGCAAATATTTTATTTCATAGAAAAATTATTTTATAGAGATTATTTTTATAAAGATTTTATGCGCAAGTGGACATGTGTGCAGTTGTTGTTAAATATACATAAGTTGAGTGAAATAATAATATATAAAATATTTTTTTTGCAAATATGGATTATTAGATACATCCGACCGTACGATTTTCGGATAACACCAGATTAGAGCCGGACTAATCGCATCCGTCAATCCGTACAAAATACAGACATGAGCGGATACAATCCGGATTGATCAAATTCATCAGACCGTACAACTTTCAGATTATACCGGACGATATTCGGCTTTATTTTCGTGCTACTTCAGCGGGACAAATTTCGGACACGACCGGATAGAATTCGGATGACGAATCGAACAATTTCGGACAAATTTCAGAATCCGGAATTTGTCTGGAATTTGTCCGGAATTTTCAGCAGGACGAATTCTGATGTCTCAGCTTAAAATGAGCTTTCGAACTTGAAAAAATCATAAGCAGTTTTAGAATTATGATCGTAAATGTAGAGTGCATAATGAACATCAGTTTGTATGTATCAGACATGTTGAAATTATCCACCAAGAAAGACAACAAGTGATGTAAATTTTTGACTATGGAAAATTATTTTTAGGAAATGGACCCGTGAAAGCACCTGTTGGTGTGGTGGGCTTCCAATTTCTGCATTCAGCACTGCAAGGTCTCTTCCAAAATATAACGTACACTTGTGATGGAACAGTTAATTGTGCAAGAAACTGTAGTGATAAAAACTTGGCTTGTTATTTGGTGGACAACCATGGATACATTGTTGCTGCTAATAATGATAAAGATTCTGCTCGATTTCTTGGTGATGTACATGGTAGTGTAATGCGAAGCTTGTTGAAAAGGGGGATCTTCAACGAAATTATGATTTACGATTATCAAGCTGTCTGTTTTGATCCCACTGGTGAATCCAATGATGGCAGTATTCTGATGACGGTCAGTAAATATTAAATAATTAGGGAACTTCCATTAATTACGTGAGGATGATTTTTGACATTTTTAAACCCTCTCCCCCCTCGTATTTAAACAATACGTAAGATTTTTGTTATCCTCCCCCTCTTAGGTAAGATTTTATATTTTTACTCAATGTATCAACAATATAGAAATTATTAATACTGCAAACGAGATTTTAAAAGATTTCCAGTGATTTGAAAGAATTTCAAGAGATTTTAAGGGATTTTAAGGTACCTCAAAGGACTACAAAGTATTTCAAAGAATTAAAAAATTTTTTATGGAATTTAACGAGATTTCCAAAACTTTTTAGGGATTTTATGAGATTTTAAAGAATTTCGAAAGATTTCAAGAGATTATAAAAGTTTTAGGGTATTTCAAATGATTCCAAAGGATTACGATGTGCTTGAAGTTCTGAACGTTCAAATGAACAAAATTTTTAACTAATGGCTTTATAAACAAGAAACAGGGTTTAAATTTTTTTTCAATTATATTGGGAATAATATATTATCAACAGAAACTTATAATGCATTATTTTATATTGTAGTTGGAAAGTAATGGAACTTTGGATCGAACTTTCGGGTAATAATAAATGACACGAACAAATGTGATCTTTAGACTTTCGTATATTGTTACAGCCAAAATGAAAGTTACTTGATGCTACGAAAGCTAGCAAACGACTGACTATGCGAACAGTGAACAGGGTCACATGACCATCAACAAAAAATTTGGACACTGGATGTCTCTACAAAACATGTATGCTTTATGCTTGATAATTTGGGTATTTTTCAAATCCTCAACAGGAAGTTTATGGATAAAAAAGAATTCGGGAAAAATATTTCGTTCATTTGTATGTTCAGAACTTCAGGTACATAGGATTACGAGAGGTTTCGCAGATTTCAAGTAATTTTAAAAGACTTCAAGAATCTGAAGAAATTACCTAGTAAATTTTAGAGAGAATCTCAATTTTTTCAAGAGATTTTATAAGATTTGAAGGGACTTCAAGGAGTTTAATCAGATTTGAAGAAATTTTACGATATTTCAAGAGATACCGAAGGATTTTGAGGAATTAAGAAGGATTTCCGCGGATTACAAAAGATTTTAAAAGATTTCGAAATATTTCAAGAGAAGTCACGGGACTTTAAAGGATTTCAAGAGGTACCTAAGTATTTTCACGAATTTTTAAGAATGTCAGGGAATTTTAATTGGATATCAAAGATTTAAAAGGATTTGAATGAATTTCATAAGATTTCAAGGGATTACAAAAGAATTAGGGCATTTCAAACGATTCCAAAGGATTGCGAGAGCTTTCGCAGATTTCAAGTGATTTTGAAAGACTTCAAGAATATGAAGAAATTACCTATTACAATTTCAGAGAGATTCTAAAATTTTCAAGGGATTTTATAAGATTTTTAATGGACTTCATGGAGTTTAATCAGATTTCAAGAGATTTTACAGGATTTCAAGAAATACCGAAGGATTTTGACGGATTTTTAGGGATTTTAAGAAATCAAGAACGATTTCCGCGGATTACAAAGTGGTTTCGATGATTTCACTGGATTTCAAAATATTTTAAGAGATTTAAAAGATTACAAAGAATGTCGTAAGATTTCGGAAGATTTAACCTAATTTTAAAAAATTTTCGAATATTATAAATGATTTCAAGGGATTTCGAGGAATTTTAATGGTTTTTAAAAGATTTTAATAGTTTTTAAAATATTTAAAAAATTTTCAAAAATATTTCAAGGGATTTCAAGAGATTCGGAAAGATTCCCATGGATCTTAAAGACTTTAATGAATTTTAAAAGGGATTTCAAAGATTTTAAGGGATCTCGTAATGTTTCGAAATATTTCACGGAATTTCAAGGATTTCAACCGATTTTTCGAGATTTTAAGGGATCCAAATGGATCTTAAAGGTTTATATGGGATTTTTATGGGATTTTGAATATTTCAAGCGATTTCAAGTATTTCAAAAGATTTAACGGAATTTCAAAGTTTTTACGAATATTACAGATGATTTTAAGGAATTTCGAGGAATTTTAATGACTTTTAAAAGATTTTCATGGATTTTGAAATATTTTAAGAGATTTCAAGAGATTCGAAAGCATCCCCACGGATTTTAAAGAATTTTATGAATTTTAAAAAGGGTTTCAAAGATTTCAAGGGATCTCATAATATTTTAAAATATTTCATGAAAATTCAAGGATTTTAACCCATTTTTAGAGATTTTAAGGGGTTTCCACTATTTTTCAAGGATTATATGGGATTTTGAAGATTTTAAACGATTTCAAGGATTTCAAAAGATTTTATGGAATCTCAAATTTAATTTGAAGTTAAAAAAAAGATCAGATATCGTTTTCCTTCACAATTTTCGGCTTAGAATCAATCTTTTTTTAATTTACAAAGGATTTTGGAAGATTTTGAGGAATCTTAAGGAATTTAACCAATCTTTATAGATTTTAAGGGATTTCTAAGGATTTTAAAGGATTATATGGGAGTTTGAAAATTTCAAACATCTTCAAGGATTTCAAAAGATTTAGCGGAATTTCAAAGGATTTCCGAATATTATAAAAGGATTTTGAGGGATTTTGAGGGATTTCGACGGATATTAATGGTTTTAAAAATATTTTAATGTCTTTTAAAAGATTTTAGTGGATTTTAGAATATTTTAAGGGATTTCAAGAGATTCGGAAAGATTCCCACAGATTTCAATGAATTTCAAATGAAGACTTTAATGAATTTTGAATGGGATTTCAACGATTTTGAAAGATTTCGTGATATTTCGAAATATTTCACCGAATTTCAAGGATTTTAATCGATTTTGAGATTTTAAGGAATTTAAACGGATTTTAAAGGCTTATATGTGATTTTTATGGGACTTTGAAGATTTCAAGCGATTTCAAGTATTTCAAAAGATTTAATGGAATTTCAAAACTTTTAAAAGATTTTAATGGATTATAAAATATTTTAAGGCATATCAAGGGATTCGGAGAGATTCCCACAGATTTAAAAGATTTCAATGAATTTTAAGATAGATTTCAAGGGATCTCGTAATATTTCGGAATATTCCACTGAATTTCAAGGGTTGTAACCGATTTTTAGAGATTCTAAGGGATTTCCACGGATTTAAAAAGATTATATGGGATTTTAAAGATTTGAAGCAATTTCAAGGATTTCAAAATATTTCACAGAATCTCAAAGAATTTGAAGGGATTTCCACATTTTTTAAAGGATTTCAAGGTACTTCCAGGAAACTCAATCGTTTGAAAGGGAGTTGAAGAGCCTTCGTACGATATCTATGGAATTCAAAGAATTTCAAGGAATTTTCACATGATTTAAAAAATTTTAAGGGATTTACAATTTTCAAAAGAATGCTTTGGGCTCCCCCCACCCCAAGTAAGGATTCGTAAGATTTTTCTGACCCGCTCCCCCAAAAAATGCCTTAAGTAATTAATGGACGTTCCTTTATGAGAATGCAAATATTATAATATCACATAAATATATTATTATTTCGTTGAGCGGGCAGTTAGGGAGGTTGGCGGGACATTTAGTCAGGTTGGACGGGCAGTTAGGGAGGGTTTCGATTTTTGGGAACGAGGAGGCGACGAGATCATTTTACAATATGGAGGAAAAATATTACAATAAATTACACTAAATTTAAATATATTCACAGCCATTGAAAACCCTGCGAACAGTGGCATCCTGGTTGTTTGGCCAAGCAGCTTGGGCATTTGCAAAAGCTGGAATCTGGCATAGTGATTATGCATACGCTAATGATGAATATTTAGACGGAAATTCCGATAATGAGAAATCACATCCTCAAGCAGCAGATAGTAGAGATGAAAAACAATTTGATAGTAGGGTTTTAATAAAGAGGACAAGACCTCAACCTTGCGACAAGGAGGTACTTATAATTATCCTTAATTAATACCTTTGTATTCATTTATTTATTATATTTTATTTAACTTCTTTTGAAAGATTCTAGCTTATAAGTCTGGATTTAAAGGTCAGGGTGTCTACTCAAATCCTGAAAAAAAATTTCTTAACAATTCCAGGTTTTTTCCAGGTATCTCTAGATTTTCCAGGTATAATTTTTCTAAATACTTGAATACTTCAAATTAAAATTCAGCTGTGAATGGTTAAATTGTAATTACTTACGAAATTTTCGGACCACTAATTTGCAGACGTTAAAATCATAAATGCTTAACATCCGTTCATCTAATTCGATGACTGTCATTACTTAAAATTCAAGAATCGGAAAATGTAGGCAATCTGGAAAATGTGACCATTTAAAGCTAAAAAGTGACTAAAAGTGACATACGTTCATACAAAAAAAAGCCTTAATGTCAATTAAAACACTCATCTATTTGAAATTCTCAATTTAAATATAAACTCTCATTTTATCGGCTTAGATTTTACACTTTAAATAAAATTTGATTAATGAAATGAACTTTAAATTCCTAACATTTTGAGTCGAAATATATTGCATTTTCAAAAATAAAAAATTAATTTTCAACCATGTAGTTGCATTAACAACCAAATAGTTCAACTTTTACCAAAAAAGGAGACTTTGACAAAATACATAGCAGAAATTTCAACAAAATAACTAATTTTTAAACAAAATAGTTTAATTTTTAATCAATTAGTTGAATTTTCAACCTACAAAGATACATTTTCAATCAAATTGTCGAATTTTCAAACAAAAAATATTAAAATTCAACTAAAACAGTTGCATTTTCAACCAAGAAAGATGAATTTTCAACTAAAAAAAAAACGAATTTTTAACCCGCTGAATTCGATGGAAAAATACGAATTTTCAACAAAATACATGAATTTTCGATCAAATACTTGAATTTTCAACTTATAAAGGATAAATTTTCAACTAAAAATGGAAAATATATAGTTAAGTTTTCAGATTTAAAAAAAATGAATTTTTAACAAAGTAATTCAACTTTTAACCAAGTAGTTGAATTTTCAACCAAGAAAATATGAATTTTTAACCAAATTCTTTCAACTAAGTAAATCGTTTAAATTTTTATCAGATTTTTTAATTTTCATGCCAAAAAGGTGAATTTTCTGCAAAACAGTTGAATTTTCAACAAAAAAGTTAATTCACAATTAAATAGTTCAATTTTCAGCTAAAATGATGAATCTTCGACTTAAGAAAAAATTAATTTTTCACAGAGTAATTCAACTTTAAACCAAGTAGTTGATTTTTCAGCAAAGATGAATTCTCAACGAAACGTGTAACAGTTGACATTCTAACCAATAAAGACTTCAATTTTAAATCAAATACAGTTGAATTCAACGAAGGAAGACGAATTTTCAACAAAATAGTTGGATCCTCAACCAAAGGAGATTAATTTTCAACCAATCAGTTGCATTTTTAACAAAAAAGAATGAATTTTCAACCAAGAAGGTTAACTTTCTAACAAAAAAGACGAATTTTAAATCAAATAGATGAATTTTCAACTATAAAAAATAATTATCCAATAAAAAATATCAATTTTCAACCAAAAGTGGAAAAGTTACATTTTCAGATAAAAAAAATTGATCCTCAACCAAAAAAAAAAAACGAAATTTCAACAAAATAGTTAAATCCTTGACTAAAACAGATTAATTATCAACCAAACAGTTGCCTCTTCAACCAAAAAGATTAATTTTTACCAAAAAAAGGCGAATTTTCAACAAAAAACATAAATTTCAACCAAATAGTTGAGTTTTGAACTAAAAAAGATCAATTTTAAACCAAAAACTAAATAGTTAAATTTCAAGTTAAAGAATTAATTATCAACCAAAAAAAAAACGAATTTCCACCAAAAAAGTTAAATTTTCTACCAAAAAGATGAATTTTAAACAATGTAGTACCACTTTCAACCAAGTAGTACAATTTTAAACCAAAAAAGATGAATTCTCAGCGAGAAATGTAATAGTTGATATTTAAACCCAAAAAGATTCAAATTTTAAATAAAAATCAGTTGAATTCAACCGAAAAAGACGAATTTTCAACAAGATAGTTAATTTGCAGCCAAACAGTTGAATTTTCAACGAAATTGTTGAATTTTCTACCAAACTGTTAAATTTTGAACCCGAAAATATGAATTTCTAACAAGAAAGATAATTTTCAATCAAATAGTTGAATTCTCAACCAAAACAGAGTAATTTTCAAACAAACAGTTTCATTTTTTATTAAAAAGGATGAAATTTCAACAAAGAAGATTAACTTTCTACCGAAAAAGATGAATTTCCAACCAAGTAGATAAATTTTCATCTAGAAAATATTAATTTTCAACTAAAAATGGAATAATTATTTTTAGATAAAATAATTAATTTTCTACAAAAAAAAAAAACAAATTTTCAACCAAAGAGATGAAGTTTCAACTAAAATGATGAATCTTCAACAACAACAAAATTTCAACAAAATAGTTCAGCATTCACCTAAATGGTTGGATTTTCAGCCGAAAAGATTATTTTTTTGACAAGAAGATTAATTTTATACAAAAAAGAGCAATGATTAACATAATACATGAATTTTCAACAAGTTAGTTGCATTTTCAACAAAATAATTAAATTTTCAACCAAACAGTAGAATTTTCAAGCAAACCAGATGAATTCCGAACCAAAAATATAATAGTAGACTTCAGAATAAAGAAAATAACGTTTTTCGAAACTTTTTATATCGGCAATAGGGTCTTATAAATATGTGATATTACATGCAGTGAATTGAGTAAGTAT
>JAUMHM010000071.1:29758849-29780679 GCA_032362435.1 Melikaiella ostensackeni | reverse complement strand
TGAAAAGTATAGCAGATTTAAACTACGTAAGTTTCAAACAGCGGGAAATTCCAACTACGAAAGTTTTTAGCTACGGCAGTTTTCAAATGCAACAGTTTCAAACTGCAAGAGTTTCTAACTGCAGAAGTTTCAAACGGCAGCAGTTTTAAACTGCAACAGTTTCAAACTACAGCAGTTTCAGAGTGCGTGAGTTTCAAACAGCGGGACTTTCCAAATACGAAATTTCCAACTACGGCAGTGTCAAATTGCAACAGTTTCACACTACGGCAGTTTCAAATTGCAGCATTTTCAAACTGTGAGATTTTCAACTGCAGCATTTTTAAATTGCAGCAGTTTCAAACTGCGGGAGTTTCAAACTGTAGAAGTTTCAAACTGCAACAGTTTGAAATTGCGACAGTTTCCAAGTGCAACAGTTTCAAACTGCAGAAGTTTCAATCTGCATTGGTTTCGAATTGCAGCAGTTTTAAACTGTGGGATTTTCAAACTGCAGAATTTTTAAATTGCAGCAGTTTTAAGCTGCACAGGTTTCAAACTACGAAAGTTTCCAACTGTGGGAGTTTCAATCTACAAAAGTTTCAAACTTCGACAGTTTCAACATACAGCATTTTTAAACTGCTAGAGTTTCAAACTAAAAAAGTTTCAAATTGTAGCAGTTTCAAACTTCTTAATTTTATACATTTGAATGTTACAATCAAAATCAAAAATGTTCAATTAAAAATAATTCAATGTTTTCAACTTTCTGCTTTGTTTTCGAATTTTCAGAAGTCCAATTTCAAAATTGTCTATTTTTAAATGTTTCAAGTTTGAAATATTATTCAATTTTTTACGTTTCTAATCTGAAATTCTTTAGTTTTGTAGGTCTTGGTAAAGAATGATTTAATTTTGAAAATTTCCATGTAAGAATTCCTCAATTTTGAAAGCTACCAGTTAAACTCTTCCATTTTATAGGTATCTCCTCATTATTTTTATAATTACAGAATGCAATTTGAAAGAAAAAACAAATGAGTAACAATAAATATAGGGATTTTCAGGGGAGAATGTTCAAGTCTTAAAATCTTCATACTTGTCAAAGCTTTCGGTCCAAATTTAGTTTCAAAATTAGGTTCTTATTTTGGGCACAATGTTCGGTTTTCAAACTTTTTACTTAGGAAAAAAATTTAGCATGAGGAAATTCATATTGTAAAATAAATTCAGATACATTATTTTTGCGGAAAGTATTTTTACGTTCCGGAAAGTCATTATGAACAAAACAGGTTGTAGTGAAGATGGGAATCGTATCAAGGTTCGTTCGACGCATTCTATTTTCGTATAAAGGAGGATGTGATTCTAGTTAGAGGGAAAAAATTCCTGAAAGTATTAAAATAGATTGTTTAATTTATAGCTTTTGCTAATTTAAAGTCTGGTATACTTTCTGATAAAAACTTGAGTTTTTCTCTTTCTTCCTTACTGATTCCTCGACTTAGAATTAATAGAAATTTTATAGATTTTTGAAAACAGTTTTTTTGTTAAAAGTTGCATCAGCATCATAAATTAAAATTTTCTTCAGTTTATTATAGCAGTGATGACGAAGGATTATGTAAATGCTGAAGTACTAGGAAAGTCAAGTAGGCCATTTCAATATTTATTATGAAATGTATTTTTTAGGTGAAAAATGAATTGTTTTGTATATGTTTCGATATTTTTTATTACATTCTAGTACTAAAAAAAGAGCCAACTAATAATGTCATACGTCAATACATGACTTTGATCCGGAGTACAAATTTGGGTACGTATATCAGGCTTTGAAGTTCCACTTTTTTTTACTTTTTTGATACTTTTTTTAGACAAGGCTATTTTTTTGCTACTTTTTCAATGTAAAGCTACTTTTTTTAATTTTTCAATAAAGTGATATAAAAAAATTGATCGTACCAGCAGATTTCAGTTTTTTTTAAATAAAAAATAAAAATTGGAAGAAATGAAAAAGAAATCAATCAATTAATATAGAACAGTCGATGGGTTTCTTGAAAAGTCGCAAAATGAGAAGGCGTTGTGATTCAATTTTCAACATTCAATTTTAAACTTTCTTCGATTTTCAACAATTGAAAACTCAAGGAAAAGCGAATTTTATATTAAAAACAAATGTTAAAAATGTTATATGTATATAATTTCACATGAGAATCTAATAAATAAACATTTCAATCAATAAAAAAAATTTGTGAAAAAGTCCATTTTTTCGAAAACGGGTCACCGTTTTTTTTTTAATTTTCAACAGTTAACAAGTCATTTTCTTGGTTAAATATTCATCATTTTAGTTGAATTTCGTCCTTTTGGTTGCAAGTTGAACTGTTTTGTTGAAAATACGTCTTTTTGGAAAATTCAACTATTTTGGAAAAAAATTGAACTATTTGGTTGGAAATTAACTTTTTTGTTGAAAATTCATATTTCTGGGTTGAAAATTTAACTGCTTTGTAGAAAATTCGTATTTTTGCTTGAAACTTCAACAATTTGGTTAAAATCGTTTTTCCTTCTTCACTGAAAAATCTTTCTTGGCTGAAAATTCAACTCTTTTGTTAAAATTCGTCTTTTTGGTTGAAAATTCGTATTTTTAGGCTGGAAATGAACTTTTTTGTTTAAAATTCATATTTTTAGGTTGAAAGTTCAACTGATTTGTCGAAAATTCGTCTTTTTAGCTTCAAACTTCAATAATTTCGTTGAAATTGTTCTTATTTTTTCACCAAAAACTCTTTCTTGGTTGAAAATTCAACACTTTTGTTAAATTTCGTCTTTTTGATTTGAAACTTCGTCTCTTTCGACAGGAATTGCTTCTAATCATCCTTTTTGGTTAAAAAATTCAAGTGTTTGGTTGAAAAGTAATCTGTTTTGGTTGAAAATTCAACTTCATTGTTGAAAGTTTAACTTCTTTGTTAAAAATTCTTTTTCTTTGAAGATTTATCATTTTAGTTAAAAATTAATCCCTTTGGTTGAAAATTTATCTTTTATAGTTGAAAATTCATATTTTTTGGCTAAAAATCTTATTCTTTGGTTGAGAATTTAATTATTTTGTTGAAAACTTGCCATATTATTTGATGTTATTTTTTTTTGGTTAACGATTCGTCTTTTTGGTTAAAAGTTTAACCGTTCTGTTGAAAAATTTGTCTTTTTAGGTTGAAAATTCAAATATTTTGGTAGAAAATTGAACTATGTGGTTGGAAATTAACTCTTTTGTTAAAAGTTCATATTTTCAGGTTGAAAATTCAACTGCTTTGTGGAAAATTTGTCTTTTGGCTTAAAACTTAAACAATTTGATTGAAATTGTTTTTCTTTCTTGACTGATAAATCTTTTTCGTTATTTTTTTTTTTAATTTCGTCTTCTTGGTTTAAAACTTAATCTCTTTCGGTAGAAATTTCTTCTAATCATCTTTTTTGGTAGAAAAATTCAACTGTTTGGTTGAAAAGTAATCTGTTCTGGTTAAGGATTCAACTATTTTGTTGAAAATTCGTCTTTTCTGGTTTACTTAAACCATTTTTGATTTAAAATTAAAATCTTTTCTGGTTAAAAATTCAACTACTTGATAGAAAGTTGAACTCCTTTGTTAAAAATTCATTTTTTTTTTCGTTGAAGAATATTTGGTTGAAAATTTATCATTTTAGTTGAAAATTCAACTATTTGTTTGAAAACTCATATATTTCTTGAAGATTCGTCTTTTCTGGTAGAAAAATGTTATACGTAATAATTTTATATGAGAATTTAATAAATGAACATTTTAATCAATATAAATTTTTTTTTGAAAAAAGTTCATTTTTTCTTAAACGGGTCGCCTTTGGCAAACAATGTTTTGGCAAGTTAATATTCATCAAATGGACTTTCAGTATTTTTTTCAGTATATTTTACACTGGTTTCTAATTTAAAATACCTATTTTTTAATAATGAAGAAAGGCTTGATGCTCTTTTTTTATTCTTGAGGATACTTTTTTCTTCAGAAAGATACTTTTTTGCTGCTTATTTTAGTTCCATAGAGCATTTCAAAGCTTAGCATATACTAATTTTCTAATTTATTATTTTGAATATACCAAGTACCAATTTTATTAAATTTTTATAGCAAACAAGATTGGAGAAAGTGAAAGTGATCTAATTGAGGAAAGTACTTCCGAAAGTGGAGAAAGTGATTCCGAGCCTGGAAACGTCGTCAATGATGATCTAAATTTAAATGACTCTCATTACAAAATTGATTTTTGTTCTCAGAAATTTTCGCAGCCCACGAATACTTCACTAAATCTAAAAAAAAAGTTATCAACCCTCCTTAATTATAAGGGCATATCTTCTAATTTTGAGAAAAATATCTACAGAGTACTGCCATTGAAATTAAATAAAAAAATTTCATAAACATATATTTCATAACAAAAAGGAAGTTTTAAATAATACTCAACCACATAATTATATATTTTCAACGTATAATTGAAAAGCTTTATTTTAAGAAACAAGTAAATTAAAGCGTTTATACAATTTCTGTCATAACATAACGCAGTAGGTTTTATTAAGTATTTTGTCGACTTGTAATTAAACATTGAGCACGATTCAAAACTTTCATGATATTTCATATAATTATATATAAAAATTAATATTTTAAGAAATATTTATCTACATAATATATGTTGATTCTAGTGTGCAGCATTCTCAAGTAATTCCCTTGAAAATCACCGTGACTTTGCCTTCAATGTATAATTGTAAGCGAATTAAATACTTCTCGTATTATTTGTCGCTTGGAAAGTACAAATTTAACTCTTTGGCAGTGATATTCCAAACTTTGTACGCCAGAAACGCGGATATTTAAAGATAATAGATCGACTATGAATAATAAGTCGACATGTCCAAAAGACAAGGTTCTATCTCGCAAATGCATATTGAAAAGTTCTATCTCGAGAGTCCGAAAGAGAAGGTTCTATCTTGTAAATACCCGAGATAGAACCTCTTTATTTGCACGCTTCGAGATAGAATCTTTCAATTTGCACTCCCTGAGACAGAACCTTGTTACTTGGACGCGTCGAAGTGTCACTTTGCACCGTAATTCGCGTATTAGACTGTAACTGTAAATCAGAATATCTCTGCTTATTAACTTAAGTCGTTAAGGATAATTAGAAAATTTTATACATCGAAGACTATTTAAAAATGACCGTGCACATTTTACTGTCACGAATAACTAGACTGCAAAATCCTACTCGTATTCACCCGAACATACTTTACGTGGTACTCACATTCTTTAGACTACGTAAATTATTGTACAAAACAGATACATATTTATAGTAACAATGTTTAGATTCGCTTAACTATATTAATATTACATATACATATTATGTCACGTTCGCACCGTTAGTCGTTGAGTTGTAAAAAAAATTCTCTTCTTTTGGAAAGTTAGTACCCTAACGACGGATGGTATCGGACCACTAACCCGGTGACCTATTAGGAATTAGCCTTGACTTTGAAAGGTGACAGTGCCGTCCAGAATATAGATAACAATGTTTTTAAAAAAACGTTGGAAAGCTTATTAAATTATACGTTAAATGAGACATAGTTGAAATAATTTGGCCTTGTGGGTATTAAATTATCACGTGAGAAAGAAAAAAACTTCAAGAGTTAAAGTTGAAGTACAAAATTCCTTAAAAATCGGAATTTTCCTTGTTTTTTTTCCGTGATAATTCAATATCCACAAGGCGAAATTATTTTAACTAGAGCTCATTCAACGCAGAATTTAATAAGATTTCCAATGGTTCTTTAAAAATATTGTTATCTTTATTCTGGGCGGTGCCATCACGTTTCAAAGTCAAAGCTAGTTTTTAATAGGTCACCTGGTTAGTGTTCCGATACCATCCGTCGGCAATGTACGAATATTCATTATTAAATACAAAACTACATTCAAACACTATAATCGTTTCTATAATAATTTCATTCTTGCGCTCTCTTTCTCACAATCATACAAAAATATACATACACAATTCAGTCCCTTTTTAATTTCAGGATTCACGCGATTCTCACCGCTGTTTATTTAGAGTATTCATTAAACATTGTGATGCAGTAGCAAATGGAAATTTTACTTAGAAATTTATTTTATAGATTTCTACTGGTTACAGCGGTGAAAAAAATCGTAAACTACACGGATTCTAAACTATACGATGACGTCATTATTTCGAGTATCTAATGGTTTTATTTCGACCCAGAAATCCAGAAAGGGATATTTCTTGAAAAGAAGTCTTCTGGAATCCTGAAGTGTCGAAATTTGTTGTTTAGCATACTGGTCGATTTTTAATTCAACCGTGGTCTTCTATATTGTCCATATGTGACGAAACATAAATAACAATTTTTAGGTAAAACAACAGCGACTGATCTTCGGCAACCCTTTGGGTAAATTTTAGTTAACGTCTGTTGAGACCCCTCAGTTTATAAGGTCACTGTCCTTCGCTGTCACTGTCACTTTTATCTGTAAATAAATGTTTTAAGTCAGGAAATGATAAAAAATTATTTAATTAATGGAGAGAAAATTATGAGAAATACTCCGATAAAAACAATTTTTACCAAAAAGTACAACGTTCTAGTAAAATTACGATTTCATATGAAAATGTAGAACATTATAGATTTCGTAATAGTTTTTTTTAGAGAATGACGACTTTCTATATTATCTTCTATAGGAACGATAACAATTTTTTATGAAAAATTAGAAAAATCAACGAACTCAAACTGTAATTGTAGTTTCTCAAAGTTGTTTTTAAAGAATTACTTATTTCTACAAATGATTATGAATAATTACAATTTTTTTCTTAAAAATTACAATTTTCCATGCATAATTGGTACTATAAATTGGTAACTACCAATTTCTATAAGAATTTATAAGAAGTAACGACCCCAAAATATAATTGTACTTTCACATAATTTTTTTTAAAAGAATTACAAATATCTTCAAACACAGACTTATGAATAATTAAAAATTTCTATAATACATTTAAAAAATTAACGACCCCAATGTGTAATTGTAGTTTCTCATAGTTTTTTTTTAGAGAATTACGATTCTGTACATATAAACGCTTATGAATAATTATTACAATTTTCCTATGAAAACTTTAGGAAAATTTATGACTCCAAAATGCATTCCTAGTTTTTCATAGATTTTTCTAAAATGAATTACCTTCGAATATATAGAAACGCTTGTGAATAATTACAATTTTTTATAAAAAAATTACAATTTTCTATAAAGACTGTAGGAAATTTTACGACTTCAAAATGCATTCTCAGTTTTTACAATTTACCATGAAAAGTTTACGAAACTTTACGACCCTAAAATGCATTCCTAGTTTTTCATAGAATTCATGTAAAGAATTACCTACGAATTTTTTGAAACGCTAGTAAATAATTAAAATTTTTTTATAAAAAATTACAATTTTCCATGGAAACTTTAGGACAATGTACGACCGCAAAATTCATTCCTAGTTCTCGATACGATTTTTTAAAAAGAATTACCTGCGACTTTCTATAAACACTTTTAAATGATGATAATCTTATACAGTAAGGACATTTTCATCTCAGTCATAAGGAAGCGTGAGTGCGAGTGAGAAGACAATACATGGCGCATAAGAGCGTCCTTTTCGCATATATGAACATGACTGGTATGAAAAGGACCTTACTGTATAAGAAATTGTAAAAATTAACGACCCTACAATATTATTAAAGATTCTCATTGTTGTTTTAAAAGAAAATGAAATTCTACAATATAAGATAATTTACAACCCAAAAACTCAATTACTGTTTTCCACAACTTTTAAACTTTTAAAGATTGTTTTAAATGCTTCATTTTCGGAATTTTCCAGATTTTTCGAAAACTGTGAGATACTTGAATACTTATATTCAAAGCGTTTTCTAAAGAGGGATGTTCCTCGATCACACTAAACTGACCCAGTATCCAGATAGGCCAAATTATCGGAACTGTCAAAATGTTCAGATTTTTTGAAAGCGGTGAGAAATACAGGAAACTTAAAAAAATTTTATGGATTTTGTGAAGATGATCCTCGTCCACCTCAAAGTGACCCAGAGTATCAATATTTTCAAAATTTGGGAGAAAAAAAAACTAGCTCAACTTAATTTTGAAATATCAGCGATTCCTATAGATATTTTCGAACGAAACCCAATTTCAAAATTGACGTTGGTAAAACTACGAATTTCCCCATTTTTTCTATTAATTTACAATTTTTTTTTCCCGAGCTAATAAGCCAAATTTCCAATCCCAAAGTGGTAGATCTTTCGCTACTATTTCTACGAAAAAACTGCTACGAGTCAAAAATGCATTAAAAATTCCTAAAAATCCATAAAAATTATTCTCACTTGGGTTTGAAAGAAGATTACAAACCTTTTTTGCCTGGATATGCATGTCGTTTCAGTCTATCGTAGAGATCGTCTTTAGTTCCATAAATACTTGCGTTTGATCGCGCAAGGCTGTTCATTTTGCCTCCGTTGTGTAGACTCTCTGTAAAAATATCAATATTGCCCGATATAGATTTTAGAAGATGAAATATTGTTCCTGAAGTCAGGATTTTAAGAAAATCCGAAATATCTACCTTTCATGTATGTCTCATTATAAAAGTTCGGCATCTCCCAGCCGTCTTCTTCATCGTCATAATAATGAGCATATGTACTGTGATGAGAAGGAGCGATAGACTCTGCATATGGTGTTGGTGCGCCGTAGTAAAAGTTAACTTGCGAACCATTTTGATCCGTAGCTGGTGTGAGCATTTTCTTTGGTTCCTTCTTTTTCGAAGACCTGGAAAAAAGTATGTTTACTTATTAACCTTACTTACAATTAAATGGTGTTTAAATTAGAGAGGAAATACAAACCTGACACAGATCATCCAGACAAGAAGGGCAATAAATATAACAAGAATGACACCACCAGCTATTCCTCCTGTAATATAGAAGAAGTCTGATTTTTCAGCACATGTTCTTCCAGTGAAGCTGCCACTACATCTGCAAGATGGTTGTCCTCTCGAGTCCTTGAAGCAAATTCCTTCATTGTCGCAATAGTTGAGACATACATCCGTACATTCATGACCTGTTCCGTTGTACCCTGGTTTACATTCGCACTTGAAGTCGCTAGTTTCAGGAATCAAGAGGCAATGAGCATTAGCATCACAGTGGAATTCTTCTCCACTTGTCTCACATGGATTCGTGCAGTCCGATTTGCTTGTCTGTAACGAAAAATATTGCAATTAAAAATTTCGAAAAAGATATTTAATCACTTAGTCATTAAAGACATCTAATTTAAAGTTAGGATCTCTTCTTACCGCAGCTGGTCCCTTCGTGCTCGTGTTGGGTGGACAAGGTATGCAGAAAGTCTGTTGAGACTCTGATTGGTACGTTCCCTTCTTGCACTCCAGACACTCATTCAAAGTTCCATTCAGATGAGTACCAGGTTCACAAACAGGAAGTGAGCATTCCTCGATAGAAGCGGATCCAATATTTGATGTCGTTCTTCCCAAAGGACAAGCTTGACAAGAAGCTTGGACTCCTTGCATTCTGTAAGTTCCACGAGGACAGGGTTCGCACTTTCCTTCAACTGCAAGCTGTTGCCCAGAACCACATTCATCACGGCACTCTTCATGAGAGACTGCTTCTCCAGTTCTCGTTGTTTTTCCAAGTCCACACAGCATACAAGAGAAGCTTCCTTCATTTGGTTGGTAGAATCCATGACCACAGCTTCGGCAAAGACCAGCTATGTCGTCGTAGTACTTTCCAGCTGGACAACGTTCCTTACAGTCTGCGGCACTTCTTGCACCAGGTCCTATTGTGACACTAGGACGTCCGGCTATCACTGGACAGGAATTGCATTTCAGTTGACCTGATTCACTCTGGTAGGTTCCAACAGGACAAGACTCGCATTTGCTGGTGGCCTCGTCGAAGTAAGTACCAACGGCACAAGGGACTGGAAAAGAATGTTGTGTTTCAAAAATCAAATTGAGATCTATCTTTTTCTGTTTTTTTAGGAGAGGTTTTATTCAAACTTACCACAGTCAGGTGTCTGGACAACTTGACCAACTGGACAAGCATAATCAGATTCGAGAACAAGGGATGCTGGGTCTGGTACAGTATTTGGTAAAATATCATGAACGTCGAATTGATCCTCTTCCAGAATGAGCTTCTCGAGCAATGATTGGACAGTAGCTCGATCATTGGAGTTTGCGTTCAGGATTGGATCACTAAAAAAAGTAGAAAAATTATATTAATCTGTCCTAAAAATAGTTTGTATCAGTTGTTTGTAGCGCCAATATATACAGCCGTTATCTGTACCCTGTGTAATAAAATATTAGATGGCCCAATCTCAAAACCATAGTTTACTAATGTCAACTATGACAAGCGTGATATTTGTATTTTGGTTACTTTGTGTTGTGATATTACTGGGAATGCATTTTTAAATCGGTTATTTATGTTATACGAACATTGAACTTATAGAAAAATTGTGATCAATTGTATATATTCTTATCTATGAGCTTATTATTCACATTTTATATGGATTATGAAACTTAGAGTTAGTAATACGTGCACCAATTATTCTTAAGGTATCACCTATGATCGTTTCAATAATGAAAAGTTCAGTGAATTATCAGCAGTTGAAAAAAATACATGATCCTTAACACTGAAGTTTCCAAGGACACAAATGTGAGTGAATTATTAGCAATGATCGAATGATACCGAAAATCTTGCATTTTGAGTCGCTAACAAGTTCTTACTTTATCGCTGGGAATGAAATCTGGACTTCGTAGGTATCACTGCCCTGGCGAGACTGTCTCGTTCTAAGATGTAAAAAGCAACAAAATACTCAGTTTTTTGATCGCAAGAATGTCGATCTATTCTAGTGGTTAAGCTATCAATGTTGAAAAGATCTCCAATGATCTAAACCTAACCTAAATAACTTTCTTCCTGATTTTATAAAGGATGAATCTAATCAATTAATGTAAATACTTACGCTTCTGCAGGTACACCAACAGATACGGTGTAAGTTCCACCATCTTCTTCATGAACTTCCCTGCTTGACCGAGCGCGATGATCGCATCGGACATCAATGTTCAAATCTTTACATTCTCTTGTGCCTAGAAGATAATGATTAATTTAGAACTGAAGATATTATCAGAGAGAATAATATTTAGATGATAGAAGAAAAGTTACCTTCGAAGGAATAGGAACAGAAATTCCAATCTCTGTTCAAAGAGTTTACAGCGTTTCGAACCTTCTGTTTCAGAACTCCTTGACCTGCTTCGTTACAAAGAACAGATGTAGGGAAGTTCATTTTTATTCTGAAGACACGTTGGGCTGGAATCGAATCTGGAAATCAAAGTTCAAATTTAAGATAATGTACTTTTTAGCAGCTATGATGCAAAACTGTGCCATTATCATTTATATAGAGTACTATGATCAGTTATCTTACTTGTACACGCGGGATAGACGAGTGGTAATTCAGGGTTGTTCGTCGGTCTCCAGAAACCTTCAGCTCCGCAAGTATAGAACTTGGGTACCTCCTGAGAGAATCTTAGACCAGGATTGCAAGAAATCTCGCAATTCTTAAACTGTCCACCAGATCCCCAGTCCTTGCATTGTTGAGTTCCTCCTACTGGATCCTCCAATTCCGGACAGAAATCAGCTGCACATACGGAAAATATACGATTATAATGATTCTCTCACGAGAAAACTCATTGAGGAAGATTCTAAAGTACTTACCCAAAACGTATACTTTGAAACTACAACTAGCAGAGTTTCCTGCCTGATCGTATGCAACGTAGCTGATGTCATATGTACCCCAGAGCAATGTTTGACCAGACCTGTGACCACTCTTCTCTGACATTCTAGTAACTCCGACGTTGTCAGTGAAACGTGGCTCATCCCAGTTGACAATGGAAGATCCGTTCTTAGCAATAACCCAAAGATCACCAGGACAATGTTCAACCTTAGGTGGAATCTTATCAGCTTCTAATTGCTGACACTTGTTGCCACCATAGCCTGGCGGGCAGACTCTGTGTCCACAATGAGAAGGTACCACTCTTTCAACTCCGCCAATAGTTTCATCATAACCTGCCCAGGTTAGTATCAGATCTTGGTAAAGCACTGGCTCTGTTCGACAGTCCCGAACCTGCTTTTGAATTTCGTTTGTCACGTGGAGAGCTCGACTCCAGACTTGAACTTTCGTCAGGTGTCCTTGAAAGCCGGATTCGGTGTAGCCTTTGACATTCTCACTTCGTGGTTTACCCAAAACTGCCCAAGCACTGAAATTTGATAAGGATATTAGTTACAAGAAACAGATGATTTTCTTTGAAAAGAATCTGCATCACTTACTAGGATGGTAAGTTTCTACCACTGCCGTATCCTTGAGTTTTGCTAGCGATTAATCCCTCTGTAATCAGGATGAGTTCACCACCATTGTCACCATTCCAAACCACAGCTATGTGATGCCATTGACCATCGTTAATCGTTGCATATTCTCTGAAGGGTAAGTAAACATCTTGAAGATCTTGGAAGATAGATATTTGTACACCATTGCTATGAGCTTGAATCATCGGTCTGCGATTTGTTGGAACATGTGGGGAGCTGACACCGTAGAGTGTAAAGAAGATTCCAGCTTCATCCTTTTGGGTAAATTGTACCCATAGCGCTACAGTAACACTCTTTTTACTACCAGTAAAGAACGGGATAACTTGAGCTGCACTACTGCGAGTTGGATCGCTGAAGTACAAGTCGTAGTCAACCTGGATAGCTGCACAAACACAAAAACGAATATTATTAAATAAAAGACATATGAAGGCCATATGACGATAACAGATATAAGGCAAGTAAACTTACACTTCCTGCAGTCATCACCAGTCAAGTTAAATGGACATTGACAGAAGAACTTTCCAGTCAGATCGATGCAAGTAGCAGATGGTGGGCAAGAATTTTCCTTACAATCAATAATATCTTCCTCACAAGTTTTTCCTGTGTATCCAGGAGGACAGATGCATGTAAATCCTACTCCATTATCAATACAAGATGCTCCATTCTTGCAGGCACCAGCTTCACAAGCGTCATATTCGTACTGACATCCAATACCCGTGTAATCATCAGGACACGTGCAGTTCAAACCAGATCCGAAGTCTTGACAACGACCATTATGCATGCAAGGATTTCCAATACAACGTTCAGGTGCTGTTTCACATTGTTTTCCATCTGTTCCCGAAGGACAGACGCAGAAGAAGTCTTGGAACAAGTCAACGCAGGCCGCGTCATTCTGGCAAGGATGATTTTGACACATTCCAACATCAAGTTCACAGCGGTCTCCACTCCATCCTTCAGTACACATGCACTTGTAGCCATCAACTTCATCTCTACAAGTGGCTCCATTTAGACAAGGATCAGCAGCACAATCGTCGATGTTTACTTCACAAGATGGACCAGTGAAACCTTCTCTGCATTGGCAAATGAATTTGTTATCCAGATCAACACACCGTTCTGTACCAACCGGATTGCAAGGATCGCTAAGACACTCATCGATTTCAGCTTCGCACTGTAATCCAACGAATCCCGGTCTGCACTTGCATTGGAAACCTTCCAACTGATCAATGCAAGTAGCTCCATTTTGACAGGGTTTAGTGGCACAATCATCAATAGTATGTTGACACTGTTTTCCAGTATAACCTGGTTCACAGGTGCAAGTGAATCCGTTCACCTGATCAGCGCACTGACCACCATTCTTGCAAGGTTTGCTTGAACACTCGTTGATGTTTGTCTCGCAAGCTGATCCAGTCCATCCTGGATGGCAAACACATTCATGGTTAAAGAGCTTGTCTACACAGATACCATTCAAACAAGGGTTTCCAGAGCACAAGTCTATTTTTTCGTGACAGCGCTTGCCAGTAAATCCAGGTGGACAATCGCATGAAAAGTCAGCGATGAGGTCAGTACAATTAGCACCTAGTAAGCAAGGCCTTTCGGCACAATCATCTGTGTTGATCTCGCAACTCTGACCTTCCCATCCTGGCAGACAGTCGCATTTGTAGCGTCCTTGTTGCAGAGCAATACAACTGGCTCCGTTGTTGCATGGGTTTCCACTGGCGGTACAAGGGTTGATCTGTTTGAGGACAATAAATAAGAATTATTTATAACAAAGTTATTTATATATAAATTAAACTTTAACTATTAGAAGGTAATCTCCAACTTACCGTGATATCACAATCGACTCCAGTGTATCCCGATCGGCAGAGACAAGTATAGTTGTTGAATCCAGGTTCGTCCTTGCACATGGCTCGTTCAGGGCAAGTATCATTAGCGCAATCAGACTTCTCTTCTTGACAGTTGATACCAGAATATCCATTTGCACATTGACACCTGTATCCTTGAGGCAAATCAATGCAAGTGGCACCGTTGTAACAAGGTTGCGATGAGCATTCGTCGATGTCGATCTCACATCTTCGACCATTGAATCCAGCTGGACATATGCATTGAACACCATGGCCCATGGGGATACAAAGACCTCCATGTTGACAGACGTTATCAGTGCAGGTGACAGGTTTACATTCTTCTCGGCCAAGAGCTCCAACGCTATCGGTATACATGTTGGTAGGGCATTCTATGCAAGTAGTAGCTCCATGTTGTGGCTGGAAGAAGTCTTTTGGACATTGGGCACAAGGTGCTAGACCTGTATCTGAGTACATTCCTGGAGAACACTTAGCACGACAACGGTCTTTTCCAGGAGCTGCAGGTTGGTAAGTAAATGTGCCTGCTGGACAAGTTTTGCAGTCCTTGAATCCTCCAACTGGTGGTTCTCCACTGAAACTGTTTCTGGGACATTCGAGACAAGGTACCAAACCCGTTGGTGAATATGTACCGTAACCACAGACAGGGACACAGTCGTCGATGCTCTTTGAACCTTCTTCTTTGGTGTATGTTCCGAAGGGACAACGTAGACAAGCTCCTTGGCGGTCACTGTTCTGATAGAAACCTTTGGGACAATATGTACATTGTTTTTGTTTTTCTCCAGCAAATGTACCAGCGGGACAGTGCAAACAACGAGGTACATCATTCGTATCCATGTTTAAAACTTCCCCAATGCTACAGGTGAAACCTCTTGTGATTGATGATTTGAGTGCTCGCAGTGGCGGACACTGATTTCCAATTGAAGAAACGTTTAATAGGGGTTCGATAACTGCACTGGCGTAAGGAACTGAGAGATCAAAAATCAGACTCAAAGTTGAGCCGCAAAGATCGTAAAGCTGAGTTTGGCGAACAACGGGTACTATCGCTAGGATGAAGTCCATCTTGAGGACATTTTCTTCGAGAAGGGAAGGCATAGATCTTACGAATGATACATTCATGCTACTGATCACAGAACAACGTTGCGTTAAGATATTATTAAGGTTCATGTAATACTGAGCCATCAGATCTTGATATTGTGGCAGACAGGTTCTAGAAACAGCGCCATTAGCTCGGTAGTTGACGGAAGCTACTACATGGTAATCAGCTTGTTGAGTATTTTCAGAAACGCAATCAGGAACGACGGATGATGGTACCCAGTGTCTTGCAGTATCACAGGTGAACGACTTCACAGGTGCTCCGTCAGTAAATCTGTATCCTGATTTACAGGTGGCTATACATTGAAGTCCTTTGTCACCTGGAACACATTTTAGGCCTCCGTTGGCTGGTAGCTTCAGCTCCCAATCAACACAAGGTGTAGCTTGTACCGAAACCTGGAAGTTGCAGGAAGCTCGGTTACCACTTGAATCTGTAGCGTATACGGTAACATTTTCAAAACTGCCGATTGGAATGATAGAACGTTCCGGAACAAAAGTGATCTTGACTGGACCAGAAGCATCTGTGGCGTTGATTCGTTTTCGAGTTTCGTTAAAGTTGACAGAGTAACTTTCCTGTCTATCGACGAGTTCAATGACGTAACTTTGAGGACAACTCAGTCTGGGTGGAGTAATATCTGGAACAGTGATGTTGATTTCACAAATAGCAACATTACCATCGTAATCGAAAGCGACGTATTTGACAACAGTGTCTTCGAAAACACGAATGGGTGTTTTGAAACTTTGAGGTTTAACTTCTACACGAGCGATACTGCCACTGTTATCAATGGCGGTAGGTTCGGTGAAATTAACTGGGAGCAGGCCACCATCAGCGCCTTTTTGAACCATGATGGGTTGTTGTGGGCAATTCTGGAAGACGGGAGGTTCGTTGTCAACGCAGGGGGAGAAGCCATAATCGTAACCCAGAAGAGGTTCTACTTTTGGCTCTTCACATCCCATCAGTTCGAATTTAAGACATGCGTTGTCCATGTAACTAACGATTCCAAGAATCACAAAGCGAGCTTGAACATACTTAGGAAGAGTGATCATAGCTAATTCTCCATAGTTTCCTGGGTCTCTCATCGTTAAGTTGAAGTTGGGGAAGTATACAACGTAGTTTTCATGTTCTGCTTGCTTGTAGAAGAAACGAATTTCTGTTGGTCTTCCAACTATGTCGTTGGTGACTACTCCTTTTACGAGGATAGCTTTAACTCTGTAGACTCGTCCCAAATCCACAGTAACGTAAGTAAATGGTTCCTGCTTTCCACACCAGCCGGTTACTGAATTCAAACGAATGTTCTTAGCTTCGTAATTTGGTCTTTCTGAAGTAGCGTTGATTGCTGAATCTGGAATACGTCCTGAAGCCAAACCTAGAGGTTTCACAACTTTACATTCAGGTTCTCTCAAACAAACAATGGGTCTGGGGTTGATTAAGATATAGCCTGGTCGATTGCATCCAAACTGAACTTCAGATCCCTGTTCATAGCTTCGAGCAACTTGGAAGCCATCACTAGGTCTTCCAGGATCTTCACAAACTGGTCCTTCACAACGCAAGTTCCCAAAGTCCCAGACTCCGTTGGCTTGACAACGAACGACGTTATCGTGACGATTAGTTTGACCTGCTAGTTTGAAAGTGTCCTGACAACCGAAGAAGAATGAGGATTGGTACTTGGTGTCCGGATACTGGCCATATTCTGCTCCAGGTGTTGACAAAGGTTTTCCGCAATCCACACGAGGACAAGCTGGCTGTAGTCCCGATAACCAATAATCTGGCAGACCTGGTTTGGGGTCGTAGACACACTGACGGAAAGTAGAGGATGCGGTATTTCTAAGATAACGTCCATTGTTGCTACATTTCAAAGTGACATTCTGCTTGAAAGGTACCAGGACACTTGTTTCATCACTTCGGACTACAGCTAGACCTTCGTTCTTATCATCTGGAAGTGACACACATTTTGCATATTGACATTCTGGTGTGGTACCATTCCATTGTCCACTAGATGTACAGATAACAGCTGATGAACCAGCCAGAACATAGCCAAAGTCGCACTGGAATTTAATCAAATCTCCAAAGTGGAATTTATCCTTAGTTGACAAAATCCTTCCATTTTCTGGAGCAGGTAACGAAGGACACATGACTGGTACGCAAGTTTTATTTCTTTGATACAAGTCACCATCCCTTTCTCCACTTTCTGATTTCTCGATGTAGAAACCAGCTGTTCCGTTGCCTTTGTACAATTCAAATCCAGTGTTGCACATGCAGGAGTAACTTCCAGGACTATTGATACACTTTTGATGGCATCCACCATTCTGAAGAGCACATTCGTTTATGTCCATGCACTCGAGTCTTGTGCAGCCCATGAGTTCCAATTTCAAGCAAGGTGCTCTCTCAAACCGATCAATCACGACTTTGACAAATCTCGCCTCGATGGGAATAGGTAAGTTTAGAACTGAGAGTTTTCCGTCCTTAGTTTGGAATTGTATAGAAGTTCCATCTGGTTTTCTGTAGTGTTTGAATGCATCAGTGAGGTCATCAGTATACTGCAAACTAATTGCAGTAGGATGAGCGGTACTTCCATCGAGAAATACGACACCTTGAGTTCGGAATCCACGAATAATAGTTGGTGCTTTCAAGTCGATTGTCACCCAATTAGAACTATTCTCAGCAGAGTTTCCACACCATCCATCTCCATTGCTTAGACGAATGTCCTGAAAAGTAAAAGTACAAATGATTGTTAATGAAAAATTTCAACATATTTAATACAAGAATTTAAAGTGCTTACACTTTTTGTAAATCCACGGAGTGAAGTTGATACAGTAATTGATTCATCGGGTATTCCACCGTTTATCAATCCTAAATCCCCTACGGGTCGACATTCCATTGTAGGTGCGAATCCAGATTTGCATTTGCATGCAAAAGCTCCAGATGTGTTTATACATTCTGTTGAGGCTGAATCACATTGACTTGAGGCACATTCGTTGATATCTAAAAAAAGGAATTGAGTTTAAAGAAGTGCATTTAAAGAAAAATCTCTACGTACGAAAATGATGGTAACAGGACGAAGATTTACCTTCGCAAGTCGGAACGTTGTCGAAGTATTGACTAGTGCCACATTGAATAATGTTGGATCCGGTAGACTTGTAACCTTTGTTACATTGTACTCTTGCTTCATCTCCGAAGTAATATTCCCTTGTTAGATCGACAACAAAACCGTTCTTGATTGTTGGAAGTATCGGGCACTTTGCACCTGAGAATGAGAAGAAATAATTAGCCTTAGTATGAACCACTGTGTGTTATCAATGATGTATTATCAATTATAAGCTATATTTGTCGAATAAACTTACGTGAACAGATTGGAACGTCATCGGACCAGGTTCCGTTACTCATACAGAGAATCACAGGATGTCCCCTTCTAACGTAGCCTGGTTCACATTCGAATCTGACGATGGTACCATAACTTCTTCCTCCTCCGTTCAAAATTGTCATGTTGGCATGTGGTGCCTCCGGAAGAGGTGGACACTGAGATGCTAAAAAAATATTTTGTTACGATATTCCTACCAATTAAATGCAAAATACAAAACAGAATCTTTATCATACCGAGACATGCTGGCTTCTTTTCCCACCTTCCATCAGCTAAACAGGAAATCTTTTCAACTGGTTTTCCAGATGAAAATGCAAAACCGGCATAACACTGATAAGTAGCTAATCCGCGGTAGGTCACGTTAGTTGAGCCAATAGAAAATCCGTTGTCTATCTGCGGAACTGGACCACAGTACACTTCCTGACATTTTGGAATGTAGGTGACTGACCAGTTTCCACCAGGCAAACAAACAGTCGATATTTTGGATTTTCCGGTTGCGAATTCTTGTCCCAAGAGACAGGAGAAGGTCACTGTTGTTCCGAAAGCTGTGTCCCTGTTGGATGCTAAAGCTCCTACTCCAGGCTGCAAAGGTGGACAGTCTGGAACGATTACAAAAGTAGTTTTAAATATCATATTTAATCATCAGTTAAAAAAAAATAGAGCAGAGATGTTTTAAACATACCTGCAGAGAAAGCAGCTTGCCAACCACTACTACTGTGTAGAGCATCAGAGACAAATCTAATCAGCATTTCACCACTCTCTGCTGTTAAGGTAATCTTAGGGCGAGTATTTGAAGTGAAACCATTTGCTGAATGAAGACGCAATCCATTCGCGTTAGGTCCATCATAAACCTAGAAGATATCATTTTAATTTAAATAGATTTCTTAGTTTATGGCTGTTTTCAATCATTTTAGATCATACCTGTATATAATCAGTTTTGTGGACGTTGAAGCTGGTAAACTTCAAGGAAAGTGGACCCCCTTGTGGGTTTTTGACCTTGTACAAACATTCCTGATTGTTTGGATAGTCGTTCAGTCCATATGAGGGAGACTGGACCGTTCCATTTTTAGCAATGATAGTGGCTTTGCAGCCTTGGGTATAACGAATGCTGAAACCGCGTTTGGAATCGCCAAGACTCGTCTTAAAGTACAAATAGAGATTATTTCCAGTAGACATGATCACGGTTGGATTGTCCTCTGATTTTCCGGTGAGTCTGGCGACTGGGCGGCTCATTGGCGATTCTCCATCGCGAATTAGAATATAATCCCGATTCATTTCCAAGTCCAGGTCTTCGATCTTGAAAGAAAATATTAGAGGCAGTTTAGACATAGATGATTTGATAGTTTTATTTTGTTTTTAAAAAAGGTCACTTTTCCTAAAGGGAGTAAGCTTTCTGCTTATGATAGGCTCTATTAGAATAATGATTACGTCTATCACGATCGCTTCCTTCAACTATTATAGTCGTGAGAATGAACCCTTTGTAGTTCCTACAGAGCGTAATAACAGACGGAGGACAATTGCGTGGAAATGCTATACTTGGTACTTATACTTACTTCCAAGGATATAATTCGACCAGGTTGAGCTTGAAGTATGTAGAGACACTCGAGCCCTCCTGGATAATTCTGAGGGTAGCCTGGAGATGTGAGTATTTGACCCTGAGGAGTCGCTCTAAGAATTCCACCGCAGGTTTGTGGTTCGGTTTTCCAGGAGGCGCGGAATCCTTTTCGTTCTACAGATCCATCGGTACTGAACTTGATGATCATGAAATTAGATGCGGATACGAAGAGTTTGTTACTCAATTCTTGCTTTCCGGAAAGGGTAGCCAAATTCACAGACTTTTCTTCAGTTCTACCTCCAACCAGGATCTGGACTATATCGAAACTTTTCTCTGTTTCGAATTCTTGGAACTATGTAGAAGATGAATTAGTTATAAAGAGAAATCAATTAATAAAACGTCAAGAAGTAAGACGTCAAAAAGTCAATCTCTACCTGGAGTAAGATGTTATGACCTTGAGGTCCTTCGAGTGTCCATTTGCAGTTGCTCAGAGGCATATATTTATGGGGATAATTCGGACTCTCGACAACATCCCCACTGCTTGCCATGTAGTAATGACAGTTTGCAGGACAATCAAGTTCATCAGAAAAGTCTCCACAGTCATCCTGCTTATCACACTTGAAAGCTGCGTTAACGCACTTGCCGTTTGAGCAATGAAAAGAACCTGGTGACAAAATATTGATGTATTTGAATTATTTCTACCTGGATGAAGTAATTTCGTAAAAGAGAAACGAAAATTTGATGAAAGTACCTGCAGGGCAGGCACTGGCGCGGCACATGAAAGGCAGTAGGGATTCGCAAGTTGTAAGTTCCCAAGATTGATGCTGATCGTCGGTGATGGCGACATCGACACACTCTCCGGAGCGAGGATTTGGTTGTTTCGACGCCCAGAAACCTAAATACACAAAAAGAATGCATAAAAATTTGTGTAAATTTGACGCGTCTTCGATAATAAGATGTGGTGAGGGAGACGAGCGAAGATTATACAAATCTCATATGGGTCGAGACGTATGGGGCCGTCCATACACTATGTTACAATTTGAGGAGGGGAGGGGGTTTCGCCAAAAACTACGGTTGTTAACAGGGAGGGGGTCACTGGAAGTAACGTTACGAATTTAGATAACGTTTAATACGTATTCTGATGATAAATTTAAAGAAAGCTTGCGAAAGATGGTCCTGCAACGGTACAGTTCAATAATAACTTGATAAGTTTGAGAATCACTTTCATATTTCAGATTTCACATTCTTTCCCCTATTCCCCTCTTTTCCCCTTTTTTCAAGAATTCTTCTTTTTTCTCCTATTTTCAAGAAACTTCCCCTTTTTCTCTTTTTTCGCTTAAAGGCGAACTGAATTAATAGAACCCAATAGAAAAATAAAACTATTTTTCGTTAAAAGGTAATTTTTGTTGTTGATATATACTGTTTGGTTGGAAATTTAATTATTTTGTTGAAAATGCAACTCATTTGATAAAAAGTCATAATTTATGGTCAAAAATTCAACTACTTCGTAGAAAATTGACCTATTTTGTTAAAAATTCATTATTTTGGTTCAAGATTCATCTCTTTGGTTTGAAATTTAACTATTGTGT
>JAUMHM010000071.1:29729364-29758749 GCA_032362435.1 Melikaiella ostensackeni | reverse complement strand
CCAAGCCAGAACCAAAGGACTTATGATCGGTTTGTGTTGTACACTGAGGAGGGCACCAGTCTCCTGCAGTTTGGTCTCTAAGAAGGAAAAAGACCATTCATTGCTCCAAAAATGTGATAAGAATTCTCAACCGTGAATAAAAACTTAAAAAGCTTAGAAACTTCTCTAAATTTTCATTTTTTTAAATTCCGCTTTTAAAAAACTCACAAATTTCCAAGACCTTCCATATACAGGGTGTCCCAGAACTAAATGTCCTGACTTATATGGCTGTATAAGAGAAAAAAAAATAAACCGAAACTTCCTTTGGCAAAAATGTATTGAAGTTTTAGTTTTTGCGTTATGAAATGATTAAGCTGACCAGTCAGGAGCGCCGCATAGAAAGTCTTACGTGCGTGAAAGTGAGCCAACGCTATGTTAGTGACCGCTGCCTCTCCACTCGGTGTCCCCATTCTGAGAGCCCGCTGTACGTTCGACACGGTGCAGTGCGATGCGGCGCTCTTGATTGGTCCAGCTTAATCATTTCATAACTCAAAAACTAAAAGTTTAATACATTTTTGCCAAAGGCAGTTTCGGTCCATTTTTTATTTTTTTATACAGCCATATAAGTCCGGACACTTAGTTCTGGGACACCCTGTATTCGAAAAGTTTCCACAAATTTCAAAGAAGCTTCCACAAAGTTTCAAAACTCTCCATAAATTTCTAAAAGTTTCCATAACTTCCCCAACAGTTTCGATAAATTTTCGAAAGTTCCCGTAAGTGTACATAAATTTCCGTAATTTTCCTAAACTTTCGATAAATTTCCGGTAACTTATCCAAAATCACACATTTCCATTACCTTTTTTTATGGGAAAGCTGCTCTCTTTTAAAACCAAGACCTTTGAAAACTTTATGTTTTCCAGAAGATAAAATGCAAAAAATAAAATACTCATCGTGAATTGTGTTGTCAATAGGAGAAATGCCTACTATGCGAAAAGAATATTTAAAAATAGTGAAAAACATTAAAAAATAAGCGCGTGAAAGAAGCTGATGGAATTTTTAAATGTATTTATGTATTTTGTAGAAAAGCGACCTGTTTCGCGCCACGGTACATTGGCGACTGCTCACGAGAGGACTCTTGAGATGAAATTTAGGGCTCTTACAGGGCTAATCAACGAAACTTTTCAAAATTTGCTGCGTAAATTTGGAAAACCTGTTTCCTTTTAAAAGGAAGACCTTGGAAAACTTTATGTTTTACAGAAGATAAAATGCTATAAATAAAATGCTCATCGGGAATTGTGTTGTCAATAGAAAAAATTACGACTACGCGTAAAGAATATTTAAAAACACTGAAAAATATTTAAAAATAAGCGCGTGGAAGAAGCTGACAGAATTTTTACTGTTTTTTTTAGAAAAGCGACCTCTTTCGCGCCATGGTATGTGAGCGCCTGCTTAGGAGAGGACTCCTGAGATGAAATTTGGGACTCTTACAGGGCTAATCAACGAAACTTTTTAAAATTTGCTGCGTAAATTTGGAAAATCTGTTTTCCTTTAAAACCAAGACCTTTGAAAACTTTATGTTTTACAGAAGTTAAAATGCTACAAATAAAATACTCATCGTGAATTGTGTTGTCAATAGAAGAAATGCCCACTATGCGTAAAAAATATTTAAAATACTGAAAAACATTTAAAAATAGGCGCGTGGAAGAAGCTGACGGAATTCTTAAATGTATTTTCTAGAAAAGCGACCGGTTACGCGCCACGGTACGTTAGCGACTAAAATTTGTTGATACGCATACGTGAGATTAATCTTTAAAAGTTTTAACCCTGTTTGTAAAGACACAAAAATTTGGTCAATTAACAGTATTGAATGTTTATCTATAAGCAAGTGTAAGTTAAGAGTTACTTTGAAGTTACCACAAACTTTACCTGAACCATCCGGTTTTAAAATAGGAATAATTGCTGTAGCCCATTCACTTGATTTGACTGGGACTGAATTTCCTAATTGTATTAGTCTTTGTAATTCATTTTCTACTTTATCTTTTAATTTTAATGCTAATATAAATGGTTTCTTAGGCGATGGAAAAGTATTTTCTTTTAAATACAGCTTGATTTTTTCACCCGTCAACGTACCTTGACCTGGAGAGAAAAGTTCTTTCAATTTTTCTTTAATACTATCCATTATTGGATTTTCCTAACGCAAATTTTTAATCATTACTAAATCTGCAATTTTTAAAGGCCATAATCCAAATCTTTGTAACCAATATCTACCAATTATCGGTGGTCCAACATCTCCAATTATAAAAAAATCTGACAATTTCTTTCTATTGTTTCATTCCACTGGTAATTGTTTTAGCATAAATTTTGGTCTAACTTTAGATCTATCATAATATTTAAATTCATTATCTCCTTCTGAAATTGGCTAGTCTGGAAATTCTTTTTTCTAAAAGGTTCAGTTACTACAGTTATATATGAACCTGTATCAACTTCGATTATTATTTTACTATCCCGAATCTTAACTTTCAATTCCATTGGATCAGCTTTAACCATTTTATCTATAATATAAAAAAAAATTTCTTCACTAGTTTCTGATTTATTTTTAAAATTTTCTTCCTGAATATATCTAACTAAATTCTTTTCTCTTCATTTGAAACAAGCTGATGGGGCAAAATTTCTCAAGTGTACCCGCCTAAAAACTTGTTGTCTCCGATCTTTTTGAAAGTCCACTGAATTATAGTCCTAGTAGACCTCTTTTAATTCCCCAAAGGGGATACCTCTAGCACGACTGGTTGTTGTAATACAGGGGCTCGAATTTTTGTTATTTCACCACGCACGCGGATAATCAATTAACCTTAACTTCTACAAAAGTTATCCAATTTAACTTTTCTATGGGGGTTTCGAAAACATTTTTTCTACACCTTCACGAAAATAATAAGTATTTCTTCATAAAAAAATTATTTCACCTTCAGTTTTTAATTTTAAACTCATTTTTGAGGCTTTCTCCAAGTGCGGCCGCTATTTTTTTTAAAATTTGTTGCAAAAGATTCGCGGGAGCGAATCGCCGCCAAGTACTAACACAAAGTAGACGAAGATATTAAATACCCATACGAAAAAAATTACTATGAAGGAAGAAATACGAAGAAGAAAATCGCTACCGGGAATTATTATCTGTAACCTAAATGATTTTGAACACTAAAAATGGAATACCTCAGTCAATTTACGAGATATCTTAACCAAACTAAGTGGGTATATTAGAATGACAATTAAAAACCTAAATATTTTGTTTCAACTCGGGCCACCCCTTCAAATGTTTACTTTTAGGGAATAAATGAACAATTGTTTTTCGTTTTTAAAATAAAAAATTCTAACCTATCCCTCAAGACATTTTTTTATTATATAACCTCTTCAGAAAGATAGAATTGACATTTGAAGCATGTCTAATTTTTTTCTATAAACTACAATTCTACGATGTGAGATTTTTAAAACACCTAAATTTATGATTTATAGAAAACCTAACCCTCAAAGTATTTTTACATTTGGAAGGCTTACCCCCTGAGATTATACCCCTTCAGAAAAAAGTTACGCCTTATTTTTTCTTTTTTTGATAAATTTATTTGTATAGCTCGCTCAAGACTTGACAAAGAAAGAATTCAAGTTCAAGCATGTACATTTTTTTTAAAGAACAATTGTGGGGTATTTTTTTTTAGTAATCTACAATTCTACAATGGAAGACTTTTAAAATACCTAAATTTACGATTTTTATAAAACCTAACCTCAAAAGTATTTTCATAATCGAAAGGCATACCCCCTGATATTATACCCATTGAAAAAAGTTACGCCGTATTTTTTTCTTTTTTTTGATAAACTTATTTTTAGACAGGGTAAGCTTTTTTTAATAATTCATTTAAGAAGCCTTAAGAACAAGAAATTGTAAATATACCTACTTAACATTTTGTATTTGCATTGACTGATGTTTACATTAACTAAAACAAAACTAAGTTTTTTGTCAAAAAGATATAATTTTAAGAGGTGGTACTTTAGAATATAATAATATTTTACAGGTAACATTTTCCAAAAATGGTAAATTATGTATTTTAAAATCTCACCTCGTAGAATTGTATCTCATAAAAAAATTATTCCAGAATTTTTCTTCATTAAAAAAAATGGTACATGCTTTTAACGTCTATTTCTTCCTTCTCAAGCCTTGAGTGAGTACTAGAAACAAATTTATCGAAAAAAGAAAAAATACGGGGTAACTTTTTTTCAAGGGGTACAATCTCAGGGAGTAAGCCTTTCGAATATAAAAAATACTTTAAAAGTTAGGTTTTCTAAAAATCGCAAATTTAGGTATTTTAAAAATTTCGCATCATAGAATTGTAATTTGTGGAAAAAAATTATTCCACAATTGCTCTTTTAAAAAAATAAAAATAATTATACATGCTTCAAACGTCAATGCTATCTTTCTGAAGCCTTGAGCGAGTTTTAAAAATAAGTTTATCGAAAAAAGAAAAAATGCGTGCGGTAACTTTTTTTCCAAGGGGTACAATCGCAGGGGGTAAGCCTTCCGAATTTCTTGAAATCAGATGTACAGGTATTTTGGTTCAATAAGTATCGCAATTTTATATCTTTTGAAATTCTTACTCCTGAAAATTAATCAGCTTCAAATAATTAATAGGTATTTTTCTTTTTTCCCTACAAAATATTTTTGAGGTTATGTAATTGAAAATGTCTTGAGGGATACGTTAAATTTTTTTATTGAAAAAAAAAAACAAAAAAAAACATGTTAATTTATCTGCTAAAAGTAAGCATTTGAAGGGGTGGCCCGAGTTAAAATAAAATATTTATATTTTTCATTGTCACTCTAGGTCTAGGGTACATAGAACCTAACAAAGTACAAAAATCTGTAAGTTTGGAGAATATTAATTGTAAATTGACGAAATGAACAGATTGATTTACAATGAGAATTTTTTATTTCTTTAGTAATTTTTGAACGATTTCTAACATGCAGACGCACCCGCAGCCAAAACTAATTGATCGACTTCGATGAAACTTTGCATAAATATATTGAATAAGGTGTACATACCATATGCCGCTTTTCAAGAGAAAGTGATCCATAAACATACCACAGAGTTAGGTTTGCATTTATATAAAAAAATTAACAATTTTCGAAATATGCAGACACAAACCTATGACGAACTAAATTATACTGATTTTTACCAGATTCTTACAGAGGAATGTTGAAAATAATTATTCTGGAAGTTTGAATGATATTGATTGAAAATTGAGAAAACAAATATTGACCAAAAACTGATTATTCTGACATTTTAGAGAACGAGAAAGCTATTTAAATTTTTTTAAAGGGTTTTATTATTAAGCAAGATTGAAAATACATCCCCATAAGAGAAAATTTACGTTTTTTAATCATTTATTTTTTTATTTTTCTCGAGAACAGTTGGTTATATCAAAAATTCATTGAATATGAAAAATACATTCCTTCATCCCCGATAATTGTTGTCAATAATTGAAGCTTTTAAAAATTCTTCGGCTGAAAATTCAATTTTCAATTTTCTTTACTTCTCAACAGTTGAGAATTCACGAATAAAGTGAATTTCAAATAAAAAGGGAACAAAATTGAATTTTCAACAGTTGAAATTTCAACCTTAGAAAATTCAACTGTTTAAAATGCAATTTTCAAGTTTCTTCCATTTTCAACTTAAACAGTTGAATTTTTAATAGTTGGAATTCCAACTGCTGATCATTCAACTTTCAATTTTCAGAATTATTAGTTTTCTTCAAATTTCAGCAGTTGAGAAACACCTGTTGAAATTCCAATTTTTTTCAATGCTCAATTTTTTTGTAAAAGTTTTCAACAGTCTAAGATTCAAGAAAAAGGCTAATTTTGAAAGAGAACAGAATTTTCAACTGTTGAAAATTGAAGAAAATTGTGAATTAAATTTTAGAAAGTTGGAAATGCAACTGTTGAAAATTGAAAAAAATTAAAATTTGAATTTCCAGCTGTTGAAAATGGAAGGAAATTGAAATTTCAATTGCTGAAGATACAACGTTGAAAATTCAGCTATTGTAGGTACAACTGTTGAATTTCAACTGTTAAATATTCAATTTTCTTAAATTTTCAGCAGTTGAAAATTCAAGAAAAAAAGCAAATTTTGAAAGAAGATAGAATTTTAAATTGTTGAAAATTGAAGAAAATTGAAACTTCAACTCTTGAAGGTACAACTGTTGAAACTTCAACTGTTGAAAAATCGATTTTCTTCAATTGTCAACAGTTAAATTTCAAGAAAATTGTAGACTGAATTTTAACAAGTTGAAAATTTAACTGTTGAAAATTGATGAAAATCAAAATTTGAATTTTCAACACTTGAATTCTTCAAAGTTGAATCTTCAACAATTCAAAATTCAAGTTTCTTTCAAAACGCGCTTTTTTCTTTAATTTTAAACAGTTAAGAATACAACTGTTGAAAATTCAAGAAAACAGCTAATTTCGTATTAAATGGAAGTGTTAAAAATGTTATATTTACATAATTTTACAAGAGAATTTAATAAATAAACATATCAGTCCATAAAAAAAATATTTTGTCGAATTACGAGGTTCGTTTGATAAGTTTCGTAGAAAAGCAAGTACAATTTTTTTTCAAGTTTGCATTTGTTTCTCAACATAGTCCTCTTCGAGGGCTGCACACTTTGTTCAGCGAGATTCTAATTTTTTCATCCCTTCATAAAAGTAAGTTTTCTTGAGGTCTGTAAAATACGCATTTACGGCATCGATTACTTCTTCACTGGACGAGAATCTCTTCCCACCGAGCCAGGTCTTCAAGTTGGAGAACAGAAAGAAGTCGCACGGAGCCAAGTCTGGACAATAGGGTTGATGAGGAATCAATTCGAAGTCCCGTTCGTGTATTTTTGCCATTGCGATTGCAGAGATGTGAGCCGGTGCCTTGTTGTGATGAAACAGCACTTTTTGTGCGCTAATCGTCGCCGTTTTTTGTATTTCGGCTTCCAAACGTCCAATAATGATGCATAGCACGTTCCTGATATAGTTTTCCCCTTCTTCACGTCATTAATGAGGATAATTCCTTGGGAATCCCAAAATACTGTGGCCATCACCTTCCCAGCTGACAAAACAGTCTTCGCCTTCTTTGGTGCACTTTCACGAGGCAGTACCCACTGCTTTGATTGCTGCTTTGTCACGGGTGTATAGTGGTGGATCCAGATTTCGTCCATAGTCACGAATTGGTGCAAAACGTCCTGCGAATTCCGATTAAACTTCGCCAAACACTGCGCTGAAACGTCTTTTCGGTTGCGCTTTTGATCTAGTGTCAGCAAATGCAGCACCTACCTTGCAAACACCTTCTTAACCTTCAGTTTTTCGTGCAAGGTGTTATAGACTCATTCGATTAAGTGGAGATGTCTACAGCCTTAGAAATCTCAAGCACCTTGATTTAGCAATCTTGCATAACCATATGATGAATTTCTTTAAGATCGAAATAAAATCTATTTTCTTGTGAAAATTGTTTGTGTACTGAAAAGGAACACCCAAAAAGTTCACAATTCAAAAATAGACTTTGAGACTAGCCATCTTTCCGGCTCATTAGAGACAGGTGTACAATAAATGTACATAACAGAAAGAAATCAACCATATCCGATGTGGTGACCTCAATTGTGCGTCCAGCGCACTTCGTCTTTAGTTGTGGTTCAGCCATGTTTAAATTCGTTTATCCAAAAATAAACGGTTTTCAATGAAGGAGCGGACTCTCCGTGAGCCTTATCTAACTCGGCTTTGATCTGCGCGGTCATCCAATTTTTTAAATAAAAATGTTTCACCACTGCACGGAACTCTTCTTTCTACATTTTTTCGAAAACTACTGACACGCTCACTCCAACCGTACGCCAAACGCAAACTAAGAGTCGGTTTTGGCTGAAGATTGGTAGAGGTTAGTTTACAGAGTGCTATTTCTTATCCGTATGCTACAAAGGTCATTTTGGCGCCATCTAGCGGGAAATCTACCTAACTTATCAAACGACCTCGTAATGAGAATCTTCCAATTGCTTTTTTTTATCTCACTGGGTAGAATTTTTAGATAGACGAATAAAAAAAAGTCTGATTGGGTTCCTATGAGGATTGCGTATAAAGTCCCACTGAAGCACAGAAAAAAGCTGAGCTCATTTTGAGTCTGATATTGATCCTTAATTGAGACGCAGCATTTTTCAGACAAAAGGGAATTAAAATTGAGTTATTAAACAAACAAAAAATTACATCAAGTTGCCCCGGCATCAGTTGAAGTAAGATCTGAAAAAAAAAAACAAGACGGCAAAAGTAAGCCTAGCTTTTTTCTGTGAGTACCGGGTATGGGATAATTAAGTACTAAAGTGCCAACTTTTCTTAAAACTTTGTACAAGTCCAAAGAGGGACAAAAGGACAAAAGCAATAGAAACTTCCATTTTATTCCGTTCAAATTTTGTCACAAGGACTTGTGTCCCAAAAAAAACTGTTGCTGGAAAAGGACTAAAGTATTAAAACTTGAAAATATATCTTGTTTCAGCCTTTACAGGACGAAACTACCGGAAAAATTCACTTTATTTTCTTCAAAATTTTCAAAAATGCCCTCACGATTTATATCTCAAAAAAGTACTAGAAAAACCTCACTTAATTTTTCTTCAAATTCGCAGAATTTAAAATTCATATCTATAAATTTTTCGTCAGCGGGAACTACTTTAGATCTAAACAAAATTCAGATGAATTTTTTTTTAGTACTTTTGTCATAACAAAAAGTCCTGTTGAAACAGGACAGGTTTCAACTTTCTAAGTACTTTAATCTTAAAACTAATCTTTGACGGTAGGACAGTTCAAAAAATTATTTGAGACATAAACTAGGAATTGTAAAAATTTCGAGGAAAATTAAGTGAGACATTTCTAATACTTTTTTGGTACTCTGATTCTATTTCAACAATACCTTTTTGGGACAGAAATCCTACGAGTACTTTGAAAATTTTGAAAAAGATAAAGTGCAACGTTTTTAGTACTTTTGTGCCAAAAATGGTTATAAACTTCATGGAACATGAATTTGAAAATGTATAAATTTCCAGAAAATAAAGTGAAAATTTTGTAATACTTTTTCCCTAAAGAGTTCCGACTGAAGCAGGACTTATTTTGAATTATTTAGTACTTTAATTCCAAATATGATTTTAGACTGTCAGTTTTTAAACTTTCCTGGGACTTCAATTATAAAAATTTGGAGAAAATGTAGTGGGACTATTTTAATACTTTTTTTGGTACCTTAGTCCTATCTTAGCAATACTTTTTCAGACATAATTCCTATGAGCACTTTGAAAATTTTGAAAAAGATGAAGTGCAGCTTTTCTAGTACTTTCGTGCCAAAACTGGTTTTGAACTTCACGGGACACGCATTTGGAATTGTGACGAATTTTGAACGTTTTAAGTACTTTTGTTCCAAAACTAATTTTCGACGGCCTATTTTTGCATTTTTGGTAGATCAAAGTTGTAAAAATTTTAAGGAAAATAAGGTGGGACTGTTTCAGTATTTTTTGGTACTATGGTCCTATTTCACCAATAAATTTTTGGAATATAAATTCTATGATCACTTTGAAAATTTTGAAGAAGATAAAAAGCGATTTTTCTAGTACTTTTGTCCCAAAACTGGTTTTGAACTTCTTGGGGCATGAATTTGGAATGGTATTAATTTTAAGTAAAATGAAGTGCGAATTTTCTACTACTTTCGTCCCAAAAATAATTTTCCACGACAAGACTATTTTGAACTTTTTTGTAACATAAATTAGGACTGGTAAAAATTTGAGAAAAAATTAAGAGGAACCTTTCTAGTATTTTTATGCTAAAGCGTTCCTAAAACGTTTTAATATGGTGGATTTTGAAGTCTTCTTAGTTAGTACTATAGTCTTATTTCAGCATTATTCTTGTGGGACATAAGTCCTGTAATGAGTACTCGTTAAAAATTTTGCAAAAAATAAAATAGACCTTTGCTAGTACTTTTGTCCCAATTTGGACTTGTAAACAATGTCACTAAAATTTAGTACTTTGGTACCAATTGTTGTCATGCCCTCTACTTTATCCGGATTTATATTTTGGATCTTATAAAGACTCCATTGGCACTCTTTTTACTCGGTTATACAGAGTTGCTAAAGTTTGATGACTTCTTTCAATTACTTAATCAGGTTATTATCTAATAAGCCTTGTTACTCAAGCCAGGCTCAGGCAGAAGATTTCACACAGTATGCTTCAACATGAATCGAAAGTGATTAAAAGTAGAAAGTCTGGTACCTGCATATTGCGAGACCAGCATACCAGCTGCTGACTCCAGGGTGTTGGTTCTCAGATCATCCAGAGAAGCAAGACCGAGCCAATATCTATCCAGGTGGCGTCCAAGCATCCCCACGGACATGTTGTTTTCGCTGTAGGATTCCACGACCATGAGTTCGCTTCCGTATCTAGATAAATTATGAAAAGACATATTATTTTTAAATCTATATAAACACTTGAAAGGATCTTTGAGATAAATATTATCAAGTTTCTATCTAGACTCAAACGTACTTTTATCGCCATCGTCATGCTTCAAGATTCAACTAAATTTCTTCGCTCACTCAAGATTACAGAAAAGATTCTCCCTTATTCAGGAAACTCTCAAGCTCGACATTCGACATTACATGCTTCGGAGCGCGAGACTATATCGTGAAATCTGTGAGTCGAACAAGCCAATAAACTGCCAATCTTCGGCATATCTTACCTTCTGCATAGCTCTGCTGCTTTTTCCCATGAGTGCTTGATGTTGAAGAATTTGTAACAGTGAATCCCCCGCAACTCCCATCCTGTAAAAAAAATAGAGATAGTACATCAGTCAGGTACTAGGAAAATTACTGGCCTACTATTGGGAAAACCTCTAATGATACCAACGGTCTCTACTGGCCAACTGGTACCAAGCATTTAGGCGAGTATAGAACATAATTATCATCAGGAGTCTTAACAGTACGATTTCGACTTGGGTAAGGGTAGAAAGATCAGTTAGGTCTCAGGAAAACTACTGGACCACTACTGGGAAAACCTCTAACGATAACTAACGATGGTCTCTAATGGTGAACTGGTACCAAGCCTCTAGGCCAGTAGAGAGCATAGATATCACTACTATAGATGTCGTGTCAGTACGATTTCTACTTGAGTAAGGTCAGAAGAATCAGTCAGGTCTCAAGAAAAATACTGTCCTACTACAGGGAAAACCCGTATTCATAACTAATTATAGTTTCTACTTGTCAACTGGTACCAAGCCTCTAGACGAGTATAGAACAAAGTTATCATTAGGAGTCTTAACTCTACGATTTCGACTTGGGTAAGGCTAAAAACATCAGTCAGGTCCCAGGACAATTACTCGCCCACTGCTGGGAAAAACCCTAATGATATCTTCCTATAGTCTCTACTGGTGAACTGTTATCAAGCCTCTAGGCGAGTACAGAACATAGTTATCATTAGGGGTCTTGCCAGTAAGATTTCCACTTGGGTAAGGCTAGAAACATCAGTAAGTTCCTGGGAAAAATACTGGACCACTGCTGGTAAAACCCCTACTGATAACTACCTATGGTCTCTTCTGGTGAACTGGCACCTAGGGTGGTCCCTATTTTACTTTTTTTGGAAATCGTTTGCTCCTAGTCGCGATTCTGGTGCGAATACCTAAAAATAGAATGTCCTCTAAATTTGACCCAAATCGGTCAATATTTACCCATTGCTCGAGGCACTTAAAGTTTCACATAAGATTAACATGGAGGAAATCGTGCAAAAACGTTCAATTCACGTAACTTTTTCAGTTGAAATTCAAATCAATCGTCCAGACAGACCGACAATCTCTATGTAATGCTTAAAATATCCTAATTTTATAAAACTTGAAATTTTCAAAATTTCAAAAACAACGGACCCAACAATTAGGGTAAAAATGTCATTTTTTATAGTCCGGGCCGAGGTAGATTTTTTCTCATTTCTCCAAAAATCAATTTGACCAGTAATCGATATGAGAACATCAAAATATTAATTAATCAAAAAATTAATTTTGGAAAATTTCTGGAATTTTTTTTTTTTAATTTCCAGAAATTTAGGACCACACAAGCGTTCCTTAGTGCCTTTTATATAAATTTCCAGATTTTCAACTCGCTATCTCAATTCGTTTAGACGTGAGTTGTTGCAAAAAATGTCGATAAAGTAGGAATCTGGTTAAGTATTACATAGCCTTAATTATTGTTTCTTTATTTTAATTTATTCAAAGAAAAGTGACTGAAGTGATATTTTCATTTTAAAAAGTGACTGAAAGTGACGTAAGTGACTGTGTGGCAGCCCTGTTGTTATGTCAAATGTATATTTTCAATGTTGAATTTGGTGACTTTTACAGTGTAGACCAATTTTCAAATTTTTTGTGTTTCGAGTGCTATTTAATTTATAAGCTTTTTAAATTTATTTTCTGAATATGTAAAAAGGAGGATTTATAATGAAGCAGAAGAGTCAGCAAATTTTTAATAGAACCTTCAATGAAACCGGAGTCCTAAAAACTCAAATTCCACCGAAATCTCATTTCGTAGAAGAATTCTAATCCAAATCATTTTTGCTCTCTTTTCAGTTTCCCTTTCAAGAAGGTACGTGCGATTCATTTCGACTCTACCTAATTTCGTGTCGATCTACATCTTACAACTGTGATCATTCGTGCGTTCCAAAACATGTAAGAGCAAAAACTTTAAATGCCTGTCATGCTATTTTCGCTAGTCATTACATTTTTTCTAGACCTAATTTCTTTCTCCTTTTTATGCTAGGAAACATTATTTTCTAATAGAGATTTATTTTCTAAAATATAATTCTATGTATAAAAATAATACAATAAACGGACATTTAAGTAAGGATAAAATTTGGAATTTATATTATTTTAAGAAGAAATCGAAGAATATCTGCTTTGAATAAAAGTGATTTAAGTGACAATAATACGCGATATTCAAAAGAATTGAAATGAAGATATTATTTAAATTTATCAGGTCTCGTGGAATTAGAAATAAAGGAGTTTAAATTAGCAAAGAATTTCCTTTCGTCATAGACTAAAATTTTAAAACGTCCTCGTCGTGATCGCTGGGGCGTTTAAAAGGCCGGAGAGTCAACGAACGAGTATAGCCTACATCGAATCTTAAATATTGTTCTTTGAAATTTTGATTATTAAGATCCAGTTTCGCAAAGAACTTCTTTAAATTATTCAAAAATTAAAAAAGACTCTAATGAAGGGGGATAAGTCAAGTCTATTTCTAATTTTTAAATGGAACCTTAGAATGATTAGTACATAGATCCAAATTAAGCGTATTCTTATTATAAAAATTTGCATTTAAAAATGGTTTCAAAATCTCTTTTTTAAGAACGAAATATCTCGTTAGAAAAAATAAATACATAAAACTCAAAACTGATTTTTTTCATTTGAAGTAATCAAAACTCAACTACAAAATTCAAGTACTCAAAGTGGAACTTTTTTCAATTTTAAACTTCTTAAGTTGAAGCTCAAAAAATTTGTAATAAAGACATTTTTAATTCAAACACTCAATAATTTACACGTATTACGTAGAACCTCTCAACACATTCCAATTGAACAATTTTAAATTAAATGCCAATAAACTGCAAGGTTTTTAATTTTCAACTTTTATAAACTGAACAGTTCACAGCTTTTTGGTTAAAAAATATAAATCCACGCTATCATTTTCAATGCACTTAATTATAACTAATCCTCCCTTTTAACTCGACGAAAACCTTAAAAATAAAAAATTGTCCTTCCAATTACTAAATATTGAAAACCAATGTTTCCTCCTTTCCAACTCGATAAAAATCTTAAAAATATAAAGCGTCCCTCTGACAATTCAACAGAAATTAAAAACTAAAATGTTCTCGTTTAAAACTAAAAAAAAAATGTTAAAAATACAACATTTGCCCGCCTTAAATCAATAAGAAGGTATAAAACAAGAAAAGTTCCTTTCTGAATTCGGGGAAAAAATTAAATAACAAAATGTCATCCATTTTTTAAAAATTAAAATTCTGAAATTCCAACGTTTATTACATAAAAACCTTTGAAAGTCAAACTATTTTGATTTTAAGTTGTTTGAACTTAATAGCTGTTAATTTGTTATTTATACATCAAAATTCAACACTTCCACTCAAAAAATTAAACATTTTGAAAAATGGAACAATTAAAATTGTAACGTTCAAAGTTTGAATTTAGCACTCTGAAATTTTAACGATTCAAGGCTTTCTATTTCAAACAATTCAGTTTTTGATATTTGATTCATAATTTCTAATTTCAAATAAATAGTAAAATATTGCTAAATATCTAAAAAAAATTCTTCTTTTATTTAATTAAAAATTTCAAATTAAATGTCTTAAAATGAAATATTTTAGACTGAAGCAATATATAAATAGAATTTGAAATTAAATAAAAGCGTTTAAATATGAATCTATTAATTTCAAATTATTTAAAAATTGTAAATAGTTATAAAGTTTTAATCGGACGTTTACATTTGTTTAACACTAAGGCTTTGGAATTGAAGCAGTTCAATTTTCAACGTTAAAATCTGTAAATTATTTAATTTTGAACAGATTCAGAATCGTCTTTAAAAATCAATTATTGTTCAATTTCTAATATTCGAATTACAGTTCAGTTTTAAAAATCAATAATGTATTTATATTTACATTTGATCAACCAAAAACGTTTTTTAATAAAAAATTTCAAATTTAAACTTTTTAAATGTTTAATTGTTCAAGTCTTCAAAACTGCACTTTAAAATTCTTTAAATTGAAAATATAAGCTTTAAAATTAAGACCTAAAATGGAAAATTTGTAAAGCAAAATATTTCAGAATTACGTATTAAACTGAATAATTTTATAATTGAAAAAGTTAACAATTGAACTCAACATTTAAAAAAAGTTGAAATCATACTCATTTTAAATTGCATTATATCATATGATATGAAATTTGTGATATTTCAAGTGATTGGATAGATTTTTCTTCTAGAAATTGAAAAAATTCCAGGAAAAAAAAATTCACTGTGATTTCCTGGTTTCAAAAAATTCTCGGCGATTTCCTGGTTTTCCCGGTCCAACAAGCCGTTCTGGTTCAAAACAAAAACCAAAGCTGCCAACAATTTTGGGCTTTGGATAGATACAAAAAGAGAAAAAAAACTTGTAATGCTTCTTATTGGAAATAGATCACGATTCCTTTCATAACTCATAATTATTTCTCTTTTGAAAAACTAAATCAACTGCGCAATGAACAATTTGCATTGATGTTTAATTTTAACAAATATAACTTGACGAAAATTATTTTGATATTAAGAATTAATTTCTTTAGTCTCTATTACTTTTATCAAAAAATATCTTCAATTCACTTTACTTACACATTTGAAAAAAAATATCTTCAGGCGAGCTAAAGAAATTGAGTATGATTTAAATTTCCCGCCGCTATGACGTCAAAATTGTATAACGTCACTATTAAATAACATAACCTTTGAAACAATATGAACAACAGAGTTTGGAGCCTTTGATTTATACAAAATTATATCAAACTTATATGTACTAAATTTCAATTTATACTAAATTCAATTTCGGAATGTTCCTAAATTGGACAATTGTCAATCTAGGCGTTCCCAAATGTGGATGATTTTAAGTTCAAAAGCTGAAATATTGATGTATTTAATTAAAGTAATTTTGCATAAAAATTATAACGGAGTGTCTAAAGTTACGCGAAAATAAAGATGGCGTAAAACTGGCGGCAGTCTCGGACCGGTGGAAAACCAAACCCTTTTCAAGCTTATTCTATAAAACTTGCCAAATTTTCCAGATTTCGCGTAGATATAGACGCAGCCAAAATATAATCAAGAAATGTTAAATATTACAGTTGGAATTTTTGCATATTTCTTAAGCTAACATGTAAAATAAAGAATTGTAAATAGAACACTCTTAGAATATAAGTCTATATAATAGATTTGAAATTTAGAGGTTATGTTCTAAGTCTGGCATAACATTTTAAATGACTTCTAAAGCAAATAGATGATAAAATACTTGTAGTATATACTTAAATATAAAATATGAAGGAAATACAAAAAAATTTGAAAATTTGACACATTTTTTTTCTAGATGAGAGGCGTTAAAGAATCTTATTTCTATGATTTTTCTCGAATAGTCTTAGATAATATGGGATAAAATCGTCGGCCATACATACAAAAAGAGATAAAAAAGTTGTAATGCTTCTTACTGCAGGAGGATTACGATCAAGATCTAGGTTATACCGATCGATCAACCAGTTAACTTCAGTTCAGAATCTTCAATAATCTTGCTATCTTAATTTTTCTCTTTCAACCCGAAAAATCCCTCTCAAAACTCATAATTAATGACTTTTTTTCAAAAACTAAATCAACTGCGCAATAAACAATCTGTATAGAGTTAATTTGAACAATTACAAGTTGACTAAAATTATTTTAATTTTAAAAATTAATTTCTTTAGTTTCTATTACTTTTCTCAAAAAATATCTTCAATTCACTTCATTTACACAACAAAAAAAAAATATCCAGACGAGTTAGAGAAATTGAGTATGATTTAAATTTCCCGCCACAATGACGTCAAAATCGTATAACGTCACTATTAAATAACATAACCTTTGAAACATTATGAACACAGAGTTTGAAGCCTTTGATGTATACAAAATTAAATGAAACTTATATGTACTAAATTTCAATTTATACTAAATTCAATTCCGAAATGTTCCTAAATTCGACAATTGTTAATCTAGGCGCTTTCAAATATGGATGCTTTTGAATTCAAAATCTGAAATATTGATGTATTTATTAAAGTAATTTTGTATAAAAATTATAACAGAGTGTCTAAAGTTACGCGAAAATAAAAATGGCGTGAAACTGGCGACGGTCTGAGATTGGTGGAAAATCATGCATCCAAAATATAATCACAAAATGTAAAATATTTAAAATAGGAATTGTTTCACCTTTTTAAGCTATTATGTAAAATAAAGAATGGTAAAGAGAACGTTCTTAGAATATAAGCCTAATATAATGGATTTGGAATTTATAGGTTATGTTATAAGCGTGGCATGACTTCGACATAATTGTGGCGCGAAATTTGAATTGTAATATTTTCTTTTTTTACTTCAAACAATCCAAGTAGCACTTAAAATGGCTTCTAAAGCAAACAGGTGTTCAAAATACTTGTAGTCTCTCTTTTAATTTAAAAAAAATTATATAAAAATACTCAAAAAATGGAAAATTGGACACATTTTTTTTCTCTACGTAAGAGACGTTGAAGAAACTCATTTCTAGTATTATTCTCGAATAGTCTTGGATATTATGGGATAGAATTGTCGGCCATTTTCGAAGTCAGAAGAAGAAATCCACGGCCGGGTCTCGCTTCAGTAACCGCGGTCTTGGTTCAGCTCCTCTCCCGGATTCCTTTGTTTAATGCCTTATTGCGATATTTTAACGCGGTGCACCCGGTCTTGTTGCTAAGCGCGCTTCGTCTCTTTTCTCTCTCGTTACAAGTCGAGACTGCAGCTGTCGAGTGTCGACTCTGTCATTCTCATTCCTAAAGCCGAATATTTCTCTTGGTCGTCTTGTCGTAACCCAAAAGGGTTGAGAGAAGTAGTTTTGAGTTCCTGAGTCACTCATGTCCTGTCTCGCTGCCAGTACTGACCTAACTGATGATCTAAATTCTAAAGCCTAGTACCAGCTTCAGGGTGGTCCTTCCATATCAAAGCTTCCGTTTCCCTTTCTAGTTACTTATTTTCAAATCCTTTTTTAACCCACTACAATAATTTTTCTCTTTCTATTCGTAACTGAATTCTATTAAAATTTTCGAAGTGTCTCGTCGTCCCAAAATTCGCGATGAGTATTCAAATATTTTTCATAAGCTTGGCTAGTCGTCCCGAATTTTCGGGACAACTATTCCATCCCCTCTTCCAACTCCCCCGATTTTTCGGAACGACTAGACACAGCCCAAAATTTTACATTTTCAGGGTGGCCATTTTAATAGAGGAAAAAAATTCCCGGTCATTTCCCTGTTTATTCTTGGTTCACAAACATTTTTGACGGTCATTGAAATTAAAAAATTCGAACTCTTAAAACTGTTTTTTGTTTCATTTGAAGTAATAAAAACTGACCTACAAATTAAAGTACTCCAAGTGGAACTCTTTTGAATTTTAAACTTTTGAAATTGAAGTTTAACAAATTTTTAATTCAAACGCTCAACAATTTACACGTATAAAATGGAAGCTTTTAACACATTCCAACTGAACAATTTTAAATTAAGTGCTATTGAACTGCAACATTTTTTATTTCGAACATTTACAAATTAAGCAGTTCAAAAACTTCTGACTGAAAAATATAAATCCACTCTATCATTTTCAATGCTCTAAATTAAAACTAATCCTCCCTTTCAAGTCACATTAATAAAAATGTCAAAAGTAAAACATGTCCCTCTTCTAATACAGTACAAAATTGAAAAAAAGGGTTCGCCCCTTTCGCCTGAATGTTAAAAATACCAAATGTGCCCCCCGTCCACTGGATAAAAATGTTAAAAAGAAAAAAATGGCCTCTCCCAATTCAGGACAACAATTAATAACCAAACCTTCCTCCATTCCAACTCAATAAAATTGATAAAAACAGAAAGAGTGCGTCTTCCAGTTTATAAAAACTTGAAAACCAAAATTTCCTCCCTTCCAACTCGATGAAAATCTTGAAAAATATAAAAATGTTCCTCTTCCAATTCAGAAAAAATTAAAATTGAAATTTCCTTGATTCCAACTGGCTAAAATCTCAAAAACAAAAAAATGTCCCTTGTCCAATTTAGACAAAATTGAAAAACAAAATTTCCTCTCTTTCAAGTCAATAAAAATGTTAAAAATGAAGAATTGCCCTTTTTCAATTCAGAAAAAAAAGAAATGATTGAAATTTCGTCCCTTCCAACCCTACACAAATATTAAAATTGAGCAAATGTGTCTCTTCCAACTGAAAAAGAAATTTCCTCACTTCCAAGTTGATAAAATCTTAAAAATATAAAATCTCCCTCTGACAATTTAAGAAAAATTAAAAACTAAAATTCCCTCCCTTCCAACTCGATAAAATCTTGAAAACAATGTATGTCCCTCTTCCAATTCAGAAAAAAATGAAAACAAAAATTTCCTCCCTTTCAACTCAATAAGAATGTTGAAAATAAAAAATGACCCTCTTCCACTTAAAAAGAAAAAAATTGAAATAAGAAGTTCCTCCCTTCAACTCAACAAAAATGCTAAAAAAGTGGCATCTTAATAAAAATGTTAAAAAGAAAAAACTTTCCTCTTCCAATTCAGGAAAAAAAGAAACAACAAAATTTTCGCTCTTGCAACTTTATAAAAATTTTAAAAATAAAAATATTTCCCTCTTCTAATTCAGGAAAAATTTTTAAAATAAAAAGTTCCTCCCTTCAACTCAACAAAAATGTTGAAAAGAGAATGGCCTCTTTCAATTCAGAAGAAAAGAAATCACAAAAGATTCTTCCCTTCCAACTCTATACAAATCTTAAAAATACAAACATTTCTCTCTTCCAATTCAAAAAAAAATTAAAAACTAAAATTTCCTCACTTCCAACTCGATAAAATCTTAAAAACAAAAAAATGTCCCTCTTCCAATTCAGAAAAAATCGAGAGTCAAAATTTTCTTTCTTCCAACTCAATAAAAATCTTAAAAATAAAACATTACCCTATTCCAATTCAGAAAAAAGATTGAAAATAAAAAGTTTTCCCCTTCAACTCAATAAAAATTTTCAAAAAAAAAATGGCCTCTTTCACTTCAGAAAAAAAGTGAATAACCAAAACTTCGTCCCGTCCAACTATATAAAAAACTGAAAAATAAAAAAATCTCCCTTTTCCAATTCAGAAAAAGTTGGAAACCAAAATTTCCTGCCTTCCAACACTTTCACTTAAAAATGTAACAATTAAAACTGTAACGATAAAAGTTTAAGTTTAGCACTCTGAAATTTTAACGATTCAAGGCTTTCTCTTTCAAGCAATTAAGTTTTGAATATTTGATTCATAATTGCTCATTTTAAATAAACGGTCAAATATTGCTAAATATTTTTTCTTAATTTCAAATTGGAGGGTTAAACATGGAATATTTTATATTGAAACAATTTTTAAATAGGATTTGAAATCGAATAAAATCGTTTACTTATGAATCTATTAATTTGAAATTATTTGGAAATTGAAAATACGCTGAAAGTCCCTAATAAGTCCGATTTGGTTTTTGCCTAAAATGGCCTTGGACATACAGCGGAGCGACTCCAATGTCAACAGTCAGGGCTGTATGAACTATTTCCAGTAGGAATACATAATATTTATTAACTTAATTTTGTACAAATGTAGATTTTTGTTAACATAAGGTATGGACCTTTTTTAATAATGAAGACTAATTAATGAAAAGAGAATTTTCCGCGTGTATTTAAAAATAAATTCGAAATATGCACGCAGGCTGCCCGCTTTATAGCACCGGAACTGCCAAACGCCACAGCTCTCGCAACGCCTCCCGCTCATCCCCTCAGACTCCGTCGCCAACGAATGCGAGCCGGTAAAATTCGAGGAAGGACATATTGCAGACTGACTTTTTAGGGACTTTCAGTGTATTTACAAAGGCGCATGACTGATGAATCTCCCTCACTAATATGGAAGAATACAGATTGCCCAGAATATGTTTTAAAAGGCTATGTGAGTTGGACCAAGTGGATAATTCAAGTTTTGAGTGCAACTGGGCTTCACAGTTGAAATCCTTGCTAGAATCAGTAGGTGAGAGGGATGCGTGGTCCCACGTGAATCTGAAATTAGGCTATATTTAATGGTCTCCCATATGTGATTAATGCTAATCAAATCTGCAGTCTGTGTAATAAAATGTAATATGAGGATTTAGGCCATATACTACTTAAATGTCCAATTTATAATGAACAAAGAACTGTTTACCTTCAAAATATTTGCTTCTCTCTGAAAGCATTTAAGATTCATTAGAGCGTTTGTTATATATTGGAAGCATTGCTCATTAAAATGATCTATTTAAATACATTGTACAAGCGGTTAGAATAAGATCCTTCACCATTCATGAGTAGTCCGTAGTCCAGTGCCCGACTAAATTAAAATTGAATAGTTAATTTTAAGGTACTTTATAAACTTTATACTTTTATACTCTTGCACGAACTCCTTTGTGAAACGCCAACGGCATATTACAAAGTTGTAATACATTCTTTAGAAAATTGTACAACGAAACTTCCAAACTTTAACTGTCCAGGACTTTCCTGGCCACTAATTTTACTCACCGAACAAACTATTGTACAATTTATATGAAACAAAATTTCTTAAGGTATGAATGTGGATCATCATTACATTAGTCACTTTTTGCTGATTATAAATTTTAATGTTAAATTATAATTCTTTCCATGTAATAACAATTTAAAATTCTAGAACTTCAGAAGCATTGACATTCAATTAAATTTATTCTGCATGTATACCTATCTCGGGTTTTTACACATGTGACCGACTCCGAAGAGAGGGGTCTAGTGGCTACAAAATCGATTTTGAGGTTTTGATGGTTTCAGTATACTGAAGTTTTATATTATTACATGCAATTTATCCCAGATTGATTGAACAAAATTTCGCGAAGTTAGACAGTGTTAGACGAAACTACTTTTTCACCAAAATATAGATATAGGATAATCAAGTCGCCACTAATAAATTTGTATGCACTGAGAAGTCTTGAGGTTAACTATAGCTTAACATGACGAAAAAAGCACCCTGATTATAAATATCCATGGTAATTCTTCGACAAGTTGATCGTTATTTTTTCAAATAATTTTTTAATACAAATACAGTATTTATGGAAAAAAACATATTCTGTGCAATATTTTTTAGCCAGCCATTTTAAAATTAGCAATTTCGGACTTGAAATTCGGAATCAGCGACCCAAAAAGCTCCCTCAGTCAGCATCTTGTCAAAAAAGTCCAAGTATTGTACATTTTTTTAATGTTGGGTCCATCATATGGGTCACAAATATGTATAAACAATGCCCCATTCCGATTATATATTACATAACGCTTAAGCTTATACCTATTTTATATAAACTATTACATATTACTATTAAGCTATAAAACTATTTTACGTTTGGTATCCTCCTTTATCTTCGTTTCCTTTCGGATTCTCTAGCTACATTTTCAAATTCCCTTGTTATTTATCCACTCCTCTATCTTTTCCACCCAGCTCTTATCTATTAATTCTATTGCTACTCTGCAAATTACTATATGATCTAAATTCTCTACATCTTCCCCACATAATCCACAATTTACATCTTTAAAACCTTAGTTTCCCGTCCTCCCAGATTTCCGCACCGCAACCTAGCCCATTGCACCTTGTATCTATATTCTATTTTCTTACCGTCCCAATATTTTTTCTTTCCTAAATAATTCTTCACATCACCATAGAATGTGCAATACTTAGATTTTTCTACCTACTCTAGTTTCTCTGAATTTCTTGATCCCTCCTGGTAATTACTTCCCTTTCTAGATTTTTTCCTACCTCCTCTCTTCTGATCCCTTTACATATCCAATCCACAGTTCCACTATCTCCTACTTCCCCTAAAGCCTTCCTTTCTTTCATACCCCAACAAGGAGTCTCATTTTTCAGACCTCTTAACTCTTCCCATAAACAAATTTTCGGTAACCCATTTTCATCCACGTCTATTATTTCCAAAAGATACTTATTAGCCATATTTCTTGCTTTAACTTAAATGCTATTCCTTCTCGCTCCTATTTTCCAGATGTAATCTGAAGTGTTCCCACCGAGACCCATGGCTATCTTTACAAATTTACCTTGTGCCATTTCCATTTCCTCCCACCTTTCCTATCCCCATGTCTCAATTCCATATAATCTCCCTGATTTAGCTAAAACATCCATTATATATAGCCGTCTTCCTAATTCTCCTGTCCTTGCTCTCTTCATCACACCCAAAGCTGCATTTACCGCTTTTTGCAAATTATCCAACCTTGTCTTGACATACTTTCTATTAGTTCCTTCTGTTGCAAACCAATAACCTAAAGACTTATATCTATCAACTATTTCGACTACCTCCCCATGTATTCTCCATTCCTCTTCTTCTTTTCTTTCTCCCTCCCTTTCTGAATACCATAATTTTTTATCTTGCAACATTAATTTCTAGACCATTTTCTCCTACACATCCTTCAAGCGTTTTTAACATTTTAGCTAATCCCTGTGGGTAATCTGCAACTAAATCTAAGTCATCCGCAAATTTAAATTCAAACATCTTCATTTTCCCTGTCACTGTCACTCCTTCATTCTCTCTCATCCATCCTTAATGCCATCAATTAATATATTAAACAATATAGCACTCAAAGGACATCCCTGTCTCACACTTCTATTGGTTTTGAAAGCATTTGTAGTCCCTTCTTCTGTTATCACTTCATTCGTTGTTTTTCTATATAGTGCTTTTAGCATCTCAAACATCCTTCCCTTTATTCCTAATCTTTTGAGATTTACAAATAACAATTTCCTATCTATTCTATCAAATTCTTTTTTCAGGTCGATGAAAGCCACATATAACTCACCCCCTTCCTTCTTTAATTTATTATTAATGAGCGAGTTCAATACAAATACATGATCTCTTGTCGACCTTCCTTTTCTGAATCCCGCCTGACTTTCTTTGTACAGTCTTTTTTTCTCAATCCACTCTCTTATTCTCTCATTTAAAATCCCCACTAATATTTTACAACGTGTGTCCAGCAAGGAGTCACCCCTCTAGTTTCCTGTTTCATTTTCATCTCCCCCTTAAAACAGGAACTTTTCCAGCTTTTTTCCAACCTCTTCCTAGTCTACCAGTTATCCAACATCCGTTTAATATTCTGTATAATTCTTTTATCCATAACCTTTTTTTCTCTCTTCTTCCTCTCATAAATTTCTTTTTTTCCAGATGCTTCGACTTTGAAACATCCAATTTAGTTTTCAATTTCAAATCATTAAATTTTAATCGCTTCAAATTCAAAATTATTTAAATGAAAAAGTTTTCAGATTTAGACTATTTAACTTTAAACGCTTTCAATCAGAAATAAAACAATTTCAATTCGTTTGAGTTTAAATTTTGTTTAAATTCTAATCTGAAATCATTCAATTTCGAGATTCTTCAATTCAAAATGAAATCGATCAATTTTGAGCGCTTTAAATTAGAAATGATACCGAAAGGTTTTTTTACGAATAAATAATAATATGTCTATTCTTTAACCTGAAGATATATAAAGGAAAAAACCTAAGCTTTCCTTTCAGACAAAAAAAAAAAAGAAAAAAGAACCCTGGGTACGAATAAAGTCTAACTTATTCTTGATCCGCATTTTAGAGGGTCAAAAGTTTATTTTTTTCAATAATTTTTACGATTAATGAAAAGGTTACAAAAAACCTTGTTGATCCTGTAGAGGAAAAAATGATATTTTGTATTAAGAGAATTATAAATCAAAAAAACAGATGGTAGCTCAAAAATAAAGGGCTTCTAATTTTCAAGTTTTGATTACTAAACGTTTAATAAACTGATGAATTAAAATTTTTTAATTTTTGTTTTTATTACTTTAAATTTATAAGATTGCTAATGCATTGAATGCCTTAATTGTGTAGTTGAATATTAAATATTTAGAGTACGAAATTTTTCATGTTTGAAAGTTTTAATTTTTCAATTTTAGTGATCTGTAAAAATGTTTGATAATCGGGAAATGAGCAGAAATTTGCTTTTGTTTTTACAGGCAGCTCTGAAATATATTACAATCTGGCATTCTAAATAATTGAATAGCGGAAATTTGTTTATTGTTTTTTTATAGGCGTCGGTTGCAATACTTTTTTCACAATCCTTTTTTTTATTACTCGAGAATTTTTACGTAAAATTGTTTTTTTCCCTCGGGAATGTACATTAACATTTTTCGGAGGACATCTTTTTTGTCCTCCGTGAGCCCTTTTGGAACGACCGCGTTTATTTCGATTTTATCAAAGTCCGCGAGAGTTTTTCCTGCAATAGAATTATTGAATCTTTCACTGAATTTTTCATTGAATCATTGAATCTTTCACTCGAAGAAATTTAGAGAGTAATTTGCACAAAAATATGGTTATGACATTACATGAACGTCTACTACTAAGTTACAGATTACTCTCTAAATTTCTTAGAGTAAATTTTCGCTCCGAATAGAGTCAAAATACTGACACTCACACTTAGAGTAATTTTTCACTCTTTTGAAGTGAAAAGTCACTCCAATAGAGTGAAATCGCAATCTTCTTGAAGTGAAATTCAACTAACTTTTCAATGAGGTTTGACACAAATTTCCGACTAAAATATGTGACGTGCCTCGAGAAAAGGGGACTAACGCGGAAAAAATCGAAAATCCGTTTATTGTCTCTAATGATAGTTTTCGAGTTGCTCTATCTAGCACAAAAATCAGAAAAAAATTTCGAGCATTATTTCCTATTAAAAAAAAAAACAGCTTTACAGGAGCCCGTAAATAGCGCATTTCTCAGCGAGACTCGACTTCTACCGCTCGCCCTGTAAAATTCTATTTTTTCGCGTGAATCCCCTTTTCTCGTGGCATGTCACATACAACTTTTTGAAGAGTGATGATCCACTCTGTTAGAATGAATTGTCACTCCATGTTCAAGTGGCAGTATTTTGACTCTATGCAGAGTGAAAATTCACTCTAAGGAATTTAGACAGTACATGAGAATTTCGTTTCAATCAAAACGATGATGAAATATGTCCATTTCGAGAACAAAATATTGTTATTGTCAGTATGTTTATTTTTATTTGTAATAACATTCTCTGAAATTCAAAATAAAACCTATTTAATCAGAAGAGTTATTCTTTTTTAACTGAGATGCGGAAATAAGTCTCCAGAAATTTGTGGGTTATCAACTTTTAACACAACGACCGACGATTGGTTAGTCATTCAGATAGAAATACTAGAAAAATGAGTCTTTTGATTGGAATTTGTAGTGATATTACTCAGAAATGCTTTTTTGTTACGGTATCCAAGTAATTCAGTTGACTCCTAACACGTAATTAGAGAGCATAGAAAATGTACTTAAAAAAGTAGTAGGTAGAAAAGTAAAAGGGACGTTTCTGGTTTACGTCAGTATGTATCGTAATTCGTAATAGTTCAGTCGCGTGTTGATGAGCTGTTTCGGAAATTTTCTTCAAAATATAATTTCATAGTTCTTCACTTTTGATTCAATGTACAAAAATTAAAACATAAAAAGAAAAACAGTAAATCCTGAGAGTTTTCAACCAGTTTTTTGAATAAAATTCGTATTAAGGACTACAAGAATTGTGAATTTTCGTATTAAAGACTAGAAGAATTGTGACTTGGAGCTTACTAAAGATCAAGATGAAAAGGATCAAGTACAATGAATTAATAGACAAAAACAAATTAAAAGCTAAGTGTATCAAAAAACTATTTTTTATAATTCCGCTTATATTCATGATGAATTTTATTGAAAGAAACTGGGGATCAGTTGAATCAAACTGAGTCACAGAAAAATTTCCTAACGAAATTGCAAAGCTTACGGATTTTTCCCGATAAAGACTTATGATATAAACAACAGAGTAAGTTTTAAACTTCATGAATACCAAAAACAGTATAAAATTTTATGACTTTGATAGTTTTATTAGATTCCTATGAGAAATGAAATGTCTTCATTTAATTAGTCAACTAAGTAATTTTAAAATTAGTCAACTAAGTAATTTTAAAATTAAAATAAAAATCAGACCAAAATACATTACCTTAGTTTCCTATAAAATTTCCCTGATGAGGAGGTCTAAATGACCTCGAAACTTGTTGGATCCTCGAAGTATAAAAAAGACGGAGAGAGAATACGGCAATTGGTTGCCTCTTTCTTTTTTCTCCTCTTTTTTTTCATTTGTTTACAGAACTGTCTCTAATGAGCCTATTACACAGATTTTTAGAAACATATTTTTTCGTTTTCAAAGACTTTTTATGTGATATAATATCACACGAAAGGACTTTATCAGAGGTTATGTTTTTAAAGATTTTTCTTTCAAATTTAAAAAACAAAGACATTAAGCCATAGACCTTGTTTTCGTTCCGTAAAGGTTCAGTTCTTGATCAACTCTACAAATTCCCATAAGAATCCATTGGACTTAAGAGAAATAGGAATACCACAGATAGTGGACTTAAAAATCGACAAATTTCAAAAATTTATGTGAAACATTTTTTGATCGAATCGCGATTTCCTAACTGCGTTAGTGTTGGCCTAAGTCTAGAAAATAATTTTATGAAAAAAAAACGCATTTCAAAAAATGTGGCACTTAACACTATTCGGATTTCCGCCCTTCAATTGCTTAATTGTATACTTCATGATTTACAATATAGTAAATATTATGATGCTTCTAATGACTGTTAATGGACTTTCCCACTCAAGTCTCTCTTCAATATTTATTAGAACCTTCAAAGCATTAAAGAATTTAACATTAAAATCTTAGGAGTTTCCTTTCTCAAACTGAAAGTTTTCTGATTAAAAATAAAAATCTAAAGGAAAGTAAATGTTAATGTGGCAATTTTAAAAGAAATAAGTTTGTTACAAACCGGAGCTTCTCGGGGATGTTCCTCTGGATAAAGTAATTGTGATGGTTGTCTACCAGTGACAACAATCGCACAGGAATTTTCACGAGGTGAATAAGCCTTCTCCATTTCTGTGTAGATATCTTTGCTTCGAATGAAACTGTAATGCGAGGCAAATCGTCCAGGATGGAGGCAGTAAGAGAGTACAAGGATGGCAGTTATAGTAAATGATAATCCTCGAGCATACTCGTACAGAAAACCTACAAGAACCTTCACTACATTCATGATTCCCCTCATTTTAACCTCTTTGTTTTTTTAGGTTATTGACAACATTTTATGTGTTTCTTTACTTCTTTGGTTACTCTTGAACGTTGCATTCTAGACTATTATCACGTTTACACAATTGGAGTTGTATATTAACTCCTGATTTATACTTATTCACAACACTTTGGAAAACAAAAGCGTTCCATAACAGACAACACTAATCATAATCACAACTGATCACAACCTGTTTTGGCCGCTTTGACCAGATTTTCTTGACTTTTGTCTGTGCAGACGACAAAAGCAGCCACAAGAAACACAAAAGCCCCAAGCAACATCAGGATCAGGGATCTCTCTGAGCTATTGCGCATGCGTTTTACATCTGATTAGGTATTTCATGCTATGACGTCAAACCAACATGGCGTCGATACTGGTGCATAAACATCATAAACATTGGCCCCAACTACATGTGACTGAACTTTATTTTTTTAATATCTTCGTTGAAAATAGTTTCTCACTATAAGTGTATTTCGAAATTGGTTTTTGTTTTTCAAGGACCATTTTATGAAATAATAAAATCGATAAAACAAACAATGATTAATTTTATCATTTCATAAAATGGTCCTTGAAAAACAAAAACTAATTTCCAAATAAACTTAAGATGAACAATTAGCTTTTAGAAAGATATTTGGAGAATAATGTTAGACCTATGCGCCTTGGTGCTAATGTTTATGCACCAGCGTATGGCCATCTTGGGTTGCCATATTACAATATGAAATGTCTGATTGAAATGACGTGCTCCAATATGGCGGAACACTGGAATGCATACAAGGGCATCTAATGCCTTGGACTAAGCTTTATTTTTTAAAAGACCTTCGTAAAAAATAATTTCTCACTATAAGTGTGTTCAAAAATAAGTTCGAATTTTTTAAAAACTACTTAATGAAATAATAAAATCGATATAACAAAAATGATCGACTTTATGATTAAATTAAATAGTTATTGATTATTATTATTGTATAATTTTTATTAAATAAAAGCTTATTTCCACATACACTTGAGTTGCTTTTTCACGGAACTCTATTTTTAATTATTCGTCCAATTAATATTTCACCATATAGGGTTCCGATTTAGGTTCTCGACCAATCAAGTTGACCATAAACCAAAAAAGTAACCTAAACGTGAACCCGATGTGAAAAATTAATACATTGATTAATTCAAAATCGAGGTTCGTGAAAAGGTACCCTAAGAGATACATTATTTCTTACGTAGATATTTGAAAAATAAAGTTTACTTCTGTAATGGTGTATTGTAATGGTGTATGTTGACTTGGATACTAAGATTCGTTAGATGGCGCTGAATAAAGCATGGCCGCCGGTTTGAACCTTGGCGCGAACAAAATTCAAAGAATAGACGCAAAACTGATAGAATTTTGATAACTTTAAATACTGTTGATAAGACC
>JAUMHM010000071.1:29709768-29721812 GCA_032362435.1 Melikaiella ostensackeni | reverse complement strand
CCAAAAAGTTCACAAATCAAAAATAGACTTCGAAACTACCCACTTTTATGGCTCATTAGAGACAAATGTACAATAAATGCACAACTAAAAGAAAAAAGAGATTTGTGAGACCTAAAATATTCATATGTTTGATCTTTTATATACAAATAAATATAATACTTTTTGATGTATGATTAACAATTAAAGATTTCTAATATCCAATGAGATGTGAAACTAATTATGTCAGCTCTTCACCAAAGCCGGAATCCTTAATTTTGACAATAAATGACAAATGGCGGCCACCACTGGCAAACAAATTCAAAAAAGTACAAAATTTGTCTACATACCATATATACACAAAAGTTATAATTTCCTGTCATTTTTGTTGTAACTGATTGTATTTATTTGTATTTTTCTGTAAAAATCGTGAATAACAAACGAAAAATACCCAATTGGGTATTTAAATGTCGAAAATGGTGATTAATATTTTTTTTTAACGAACAGTCATTAAGTTTCGACGAATACTCGAACTATGTAAATCTAAAGACACTTTTTGAAGGTAAAAAAATAACTTCCAGGGCCTTGGAGACTTATAGCCCAATATAGGAAAATTGCAATTTTTCTTTCACTCTGAAACTCAAAATTTTCCAAAACATTTCTTGTTGGTCGTAGGAAGTTGCAAACTTTCCAGAAGTGGGAGTCGGAACTAGGTCAATCACTAGGTAAATCAATTTGGTTGAAAAGACTACTATTATTATTCTTCTATTGGAGAATCCATGTTTTTTGGTTAAAAATTTTATTATTTGGTGGGACATTTAATTATTTTGTTAAAAATTCAACAATTATGTTAGAAAGTCATTCTTTTAGCTTAAAAATTCAAGTGTTTTCTTGAAAACTCTACTATTCGAGTTGAAAATTCAACTTTTTGGTTCAGAATGAACTTTTTCGTTGAAAATTTATATTTGCGGTTTAAAAGTTCAACTGTTTTATTGAAAATTCGCACTTTTGGGTTGAAAATTCAACAATTTCCATGACATTTTTTTCTCTCTTGACTGGAAAATCCTTCTTGGTCGAAAATTTAACTCTTTTCTTAAAAATGCGCCTCTTGGTTTGAAAATCCATCTCTTGATTGAAATCTCAAATTTTTGGTGGAAATTGCAACTGTTTGGTTGAAAATTCATCTGTTTTGGTAAAAATTCAATTTCTCGGTTGAAGGTTGAACTCATTTGTTAGAAACTCATTTTTTTGTTAAAGATTCATCTCTTTGGTTGAAAAATTGTCTAATTTTTTGAAAATCTTTTTTTTTGTTAAAAATTAATTTTTCTAATAAAAAATTTAACTACTCCATTTTTGGTTGAAATTTGATCTTTTTTAGTTGAAAGTTCAACTATCTGGTGAAAAATTGATCAAGTTTAGTTGAGAATTCAACAAATTTGTTAAAAACTCTTTTTTGGGTTAGAAATTAATTTTTTTAACCGAAAATTTAAGTATTCTAATTTTGGTTAAACTTATATTTTTAAGTCTTTCTTGGTTGAAAATTCAACTCTTTGTTGAAAATTCGTTTTTTTGGTTTGAAAATTCATCTCTTTTTTTATAAAAATGTATTCTTTTTTGGTTAAAAATGCAACTGTTTGGTTGAAAATTTATCTGTTGTGGTAAAAATTCAACTGCTTGGTTGAAAGTTGAACTCCTTTGTTAGAAATTCATTTTTTGTTGTTAAAGATTCATCTCTTTATTTGAAAAAGCAACTAATTTTTTGAAAATCTTTTTTTTTGTTTAAAATTAATTTTTCTAAACGGAAATTTAACTACATATTCCATTTTTGGTTGAAATTTGATCTTTTTTAGTTGAAAGTTTAACTATCTGGTGAAAAATTGATCAAGTTTAGTTAAGAATTCAACATATTTGTTAAAAATTCTTTTTTGGGTTAGAAATTAATTTTTTTAACCGAAAATTTAAGTATTCTAATTTTGGTTAAAACTTATATTTTTAAGTCTTTCTTGGTTGAAAATTCAACTCTTTGTTGAACATTCGTCTTTTGGTTTGGAAATTCAACTCTTTGTTGAAAATTCGTCTTTTTGGTTTGAAAATTCATCTCCTTTTACAGAAATTTAATCTTTTTTAGTTAAAAATGCAACTGTTTGATTGAAAATTCATCTGTTGTTGTAACAATGCATCTTCTTGGTTGAAACTTGAACTCCTTTGTTAAAAATTCATTTTTTTTTTTCTTAAAGATTCATCCCTTTGATTAAAAAATCGAATAATTTTTTGAAAATATTTTTTTGTTAAAAATTAATTTTTCTAATCGAAAATTTAACTATTCCATTTTTGGTTTTGATCTTTTTCAGTTGAAAGTTCAACTATCTGGTGGAAAATTGATCTTGTTTAGTTGAGAATTCAACAAATTTCTCGAAAACTCTTTTTTTGGGTTAGAAATTATTTTTTTTAACCGAAAATTTAAGTATTCTAATTTTGGTTAAAATTGATCTTTTTAAGACTTTTTTGGTTGAAAATTCAACACTTTCTTGAAAATTTGTCTTTCTGATTTGAAAATTCATCTGTTTTGGTAGAAATTCAACTTCTTGGTTGAAAGTTGAACTCCTCTGTTAAAAATTCATTTTTTTTGTTTGTTAAAGATTCATCTCTTTGGTTGAAGAATCAACAAATTTGTTGAAAGCTCTTGTTTTGGGTCAAAAATTAATTTTCTTAACAGAAAATTTAAGTATTCTAATTTGAGTTACAACTTATCTTTTTGAGTCTTTCTTGGTCGAAAAGTTAACTCTTTGTTGAAAATTCATCTTTCTGGTCTGGAAATTCATCTCTTTTGGTAGAAATTTAATCTTCTTAGTTGAAAATGCAACTGTTTGGTTGAAAATTAATCTGTTTTGGTTAAGAATTCAACTATTTATTTGAAAATTTATCTTTTTTGGTCAAATTCGATTGTTTTTCTGTTAAAAATTAATTTTCAACTTCTCCATTTTTGGCTGAAAGTTAATTCTTTTTGGTTGAAAATTAACCTTTTATGATTAAAATGTTATTATTTGGTTAAAATTTAATGGTTTCGTTTGAAATTCTTTTTTTGTGAGTATTCATCTTTTTGATTGAAAATTTAACTATTTTGTTGAAAATCGTCTTTTTTTATTAAATTCAATTGCTTTTCATTTTAAATTAAAATATTTTTTGGTTGAAATATTAACTATTTCATTTTTGACTGACAATTTATCTTTTTTAGTTAAAAATTCATGTATTTTGTTTGAAATTCGTCATTGTTGGTAGGAAAGTAATCATCTTTGTTGAAAATTCAACGGTTTTGTTAGAAATCCGTCTTTTTAGGTTGAAAATTCAACTATTTGGTTGAAAATGATCTTTTTTGTCGAAAATTCATATTTGCGGATTGAAAATTCAACCACTTTGTAAAAAACTCGTCTTTTTGGTTTGAAAATTCATCACTTTTGGTAGAAATGAACCTTTTTTGATTAAAAATGCAACTGTTTGGCAGAAAATTAATCTTTTTTGATTGAGAATTCAACTATTTTGTTGAGAATTCGTCTTTTTGGGTTGAAAATTCATCTCTTTATTTGAACATTCAACTATTTTGTTGAAAATTTTTTTTTCTCTCGAAAATTCATTTATTTAACTGAAGATTTAACTATCCCATTTTTGGTTAAAAAATTTTTTTAGTTCAAAATTAATTTTTTCGATTGCAAATTTAACTACTTGGTTGGAAGTTGAATTCCTTTGGTAAAAATTAATTTTGTTGGTAGAAGATTTATCATTTTAGTTGAAATTTCATATCTCTTGGTTGAAAATTTAACTATTTTGTTGAAAAGTTGTTTTTTTCCGTGAAAAACATTATTCATTTTTTGAAAATTAAACGTTTTCTGTGAAAAAAATTAGTTTCCAGGGCCAGGTTCAGGCTTTAATGTGCATATATAGACAGACATGAATTGGACATGACATCATCGTGAAACTTAGTTTTATAAATATTATGTCGATCATGAATAACCAACGACTTTCAATAAAAATTATAACTGCCACTCGACACATATGAATGAAGTTGTGCAAAAGTTAATCTTGGATCCGCAAAAGTGGATCATTTTGATCTGAAGTTGATAATCAGAATGATATGCAACGGTTTCATATCCCGGGGTTTACTGTGATAGATATCGACAATTTTCATTCAAACAATTTTTCAATACAACCAATAATGTTGAATCAAATCAAGAGAAACATGTTTTTTCGGGATTTTCGGCCAATTTTGCAGAATTCGTCCGCAATTTTTTTTTTTTTTTTTTTTTTTTTTGATCGGGACCATGTTTTACAAGGTTGCTTTTCAGATAAAAATGAAAAGAGTAGGACCCTGGGATCTTTTATTTTAAGAAAATTTGTATTTTGCGCTACACCCTAATATGCATTTCTTGTAGCTTTACGTGTATATATACGAGTACAAATGCCATATATGATAAATCAGAAAGTAAAGGAAAATGAGTCATCATTTGAAATTGCAAATCGTTTTTCTGAGTTGAATAAAGAAAGTAAATAGAAACTTCTTTCTTTTACAAACTTTGGGTCTGTGGTCCATTCCTGATGATTGCTAGTTTGTACGAGTCATTATAAAGGAATGTCGTTTTCCTCCTACCTCATGGAAAACAGCATGGTGCCGCTTCTCACAACTTCACCTGAACTCAGATTTCAGTATTTGAGGTATGGTCAAAATTTTAGGGATTCCCAATACCATTTAATATCACAGGTCGACAAAAATTCCTTTTTTTTGTACCCAAAGACCGGACTATGTGACCCCCAGGGGATTTGATGTCCTAAAAACGAATCCGTTGTCTAAATTTTTCCTTTATGTCAGGATTTCGAGATATCCTAATCTAAATGTGAAAAATATAACATGAGCAGTGAATTTTCTGCTTAAAACTCGTTTTTACCTTTCATTTCCATTTTGGATCATCCCGAACCGATTTTTTTTCTCCGAGATATGGCACATTAACCCTTTCTTCGCCTTCTTTGCTCGTTTCTTCAGTGTGAAACTAATATGGTAAATGTGCCATATCTCGGAGAAAAAGAATCGGTTCAGAATGATCCAAAATGTAAACAAAAGGTAAAAAATAGTACTAAACGATGGTGTAAGCACTTTTAAGAGAAAAAAAGTTGCTGCCCGTGTTATATTGTTTCAAGTATGTCTGAAAATGATAATCACAAACAATTCCAGACAAAGTGGATCCAGAGCTGTTTCTTCTTTCTTCGACCGTTTTCAATCTTCAAAACTTGTTGCTGCAAATTTATTCGGTCTTACGGTCAATATTTCAGATTAAAAGGCAATAAAATATTTTAAAAACACATTTATTTGGACAGGTTACTCAACGTTTCGACCGCAATGTGGGTCTTTATCAAGAGTCAGTAAAATCTATAATTAAATGAAAATTTTAAATAAATGTAAGGTTTACAAAATTGTAAGCCGTCAGAAATAGACAAGGTTTACAAGAATAAATTTTTAACAACATACCTGAGTCAAATTAACGTGTTTTGTTTTTTGGAAATGACTTAAAAGAAGTTAAGTCAAAATACGACATAGTATAGTCAGTAGTTTACTTTAGGCATCAAAGATTTCGGAGAGGCTCAAATAATAAGAAAATGTTAATGCATAATACATCGATAAATTTGGTTTATACTCATTATTTCGGATTTAAAGTTTATTGAAGTTTTGATATTTTTATTAATGTAGATTGATTTAATGATTCTTCTTTTAAATGTATTATTTTCCCTAGCCAAAATTTTAATATTGACAAAGTAAAAAAATGATCAAATTTTTATGAGTGTCGTGACAAACCTGTGTTTAAATAGCCAATTCTGCTATCTCTTTTATGTTCGTAAATTCTTTTTTTTAATCTCCTGTCAGTTTCACCCATGTAGAGTTTATTACAACCTTTGCATTTAATGAGATAAACAACATTAGATAAATTTTCTATTTTGTCAGAATATTTTTTTGTTATTAACAGGTTTTCTAAAGTGTGGTTATTCTCAAAATAAACATTTACATTAAATTCATTTTAAGATCTTCTTCTTTCAGAAAGACCTTGGACATATGGTAAGGTATCTTTTAGGTCAGTTTTTTTGTAATTATCTGACCATTTCTTTTTCTTTTGCCTGTAATGGAAGTGTTGTAAATTTCATGAATACGTTCTTTAGTGACATTCTTTATCAAAAGCAGTGGATAATTGTTTTGTTGCAAGGTGGCTGTTACATATTTGGTTCAAATTTTCTTTCCTATATTTTATATCACTTAATTTGATGCACCGATCAACTGAACCTTTCATCAATCCGATCTTTTGACTAAACAAATGATGGGACTCATAATTTAAGATGTTTTTTCCGTTTAAATTGTAAATTGGATAGATTCATCAATACTATTGAAGACGTTTAATAGCTCTAAAGTTTTATTAGTTGGTACAATTGTGAGTATATATGTCATCCACATACCGTTTATAGAGAATCGGTTTGAAAGATAATTTTGATAAGGCTCTTTTTTCTACATCTTCCATAACCAAGTTTGAAACAGTGGGAAATAAAGGAGATCCTATTGGACAACCTGACAACTGTTTATAAAACTGGTTATTGAATAAAAGAAAACGGTATTATTGGAAACAGTTCTAACCGTTATTAAAAAATTGCATTTTTTGATATTTAAGTTAAATTTGTATGCAAATTTAATTTTTCTTCCATACAATCCAAAGCTAAATCAAGAGGAATATTATCAAACATTGATACATCTGAAGGTATTAAAGAATGAGTAGGAGATATTATAAGGTTATTGATTTTTTGTTTTAAATCCCAACTAATTTTTATGAACGACTCAGTATTTCCTTAAATTGGCTTTAAAATGTTTGATAAGTATTTAGCTAAACTGTAAGTCGGTGATCCAATTGTGGAAACAATCTCCAGTTCAAACCTTGTTTGTGTATCTTAGGCAGTGCATAAGCCTTTGCCACAATATTACTATGGGTTTTTAGTTTATAGGCAGCTAACTTGTTGATGTAACTTTTCTTTTCCCATCTTAAAACAATATCATTGCATTTATTTTCAACTGTTGGAACTAAATTCGTTTTTACGTTTTTGTATAAATTATTATTTTTTAATGTTTTCTATAGCGAGATTATAATCATTCTTATTCACTGCCACCATAATATTAACTTTAGCAGCTTCCACAGATAACAAATCTTTACGTTTATTTTGAAAATTTACCACAGTATCAGTGATTTTATTATTATTCTTAAATTTATTGTTTCTATCATGATTTAAAATTAATCGGAAACGAAAAAAACAACACTTTAAGTTTCTTAGATGTAGAGATTCATAAACTACCGAATGGTAATGTAATAACAAATTGGTGTAAAAAACCTTCTTGGTCCGGTTATTTAAATTATGAATCCCATCATTTTTTTGGTCAAAAGATCGGATTGATTTAAGCTTTAGTTGATAAATGTATTCAATTATGTGATATAAAATATAGGAAAGAAAATTTGGACCAAATAAGAGCCACCTTGCAACTAAAGAATTATCCACTGCTGTTGATACAGAATGTCATTAAAGGACGTATTCATGCTATTTTCAACACCGCAACATTAAAAATGTTAACATTTCTTCATTATTTGAGCCTCTCCAAAATATTTGATGCCCAAACTAAACTAATGACTACTATGCCGTATTTTGACTTAAACTTCTTGTAAGTAATTTAAAAAAAAACACGTTAATTTGACTCAGGTATGTTGTTAAAAATCTATGTTTGTAAGCATTGTCTTTTTTTGACGGCTTGAAATTTTGTAAACCTTATATTTATTTACAAATTTTATTTAGTTCTAGATTTTACTGACTATTTATAAAGACCAGCATTACGGTCTAAACGTTGAGTAACCTTTCTAAATAAATGTGTTTTCAACATACTTCATTGCCTTTTCATTTGAAAAATTGATCGTAAGACCGAATAAATTTGCAGCAACAATTTTTTAATAATGTCTGAAAATGGCCATTTTTGCACTTTTAGATTAGGATAACTCCACAGAATAAACAAAAAATAAAGTTTACATCGATTCCAGGTAAAAGATTCGCTGCAACAAAAATTAACCTTGCCGATTAAACTTCACATGAAGCGGAGATAATTTCGTGATTTTAAACTTGCCTGGGTAATCTTTCGTCTGCTTTCACCTCAATTTTTATTCGAAATGTAGCGAAAGTTGCGACGCCAGCGCGATCTACCGTCAATTGTGTTCAATAAACTGGAGCAAAATGGCGATTTCCAGCTATCAGTTGCTTTTTGCTAAGTGGTGTAAGATAAGTTCTAGTGCGTTTAAAATCGTCTAATCTATTTCAGAGGAGATTTATAAACAGGAACAATGTTTTATTTGTGTTTTTTGTTACCGATTCTACGTTCTACCCCAATTTGTTCACTCTAGCGTGACGTAATTAGATGACGTCAGAATTATTCTCCTAACCTCGGTGAAACTTTTCCCGAAATCCGATCAATTTTTAACCGTTCCAAAACTTATCTACAACACATTTTAACTTTTGTTTTTTCTGTGTCGAAATCCTGACATATAGAAAAAATTTGGATAACGGATTCATTTTTAGGACATCAAATCTCTTCTGGGTCACCTAGTCCTGCCTTTGGGTATTTAAATAATAATTCTTATTCATTAAGAACCCATTTCCATTGGGTAGATGGATGAATGCTAATTCAATTATAGCTTTGCCATGGGACATATACCCCGAGGGTGAAATATGTTCTCTTGGTGCAATAATCTTTTTAGGTTGTAGCATGCTATGGAGAATTATATTTATGATACCGATCCAGCCTTATAAATATAACCGATTTTATATCTTCCTGAACTTAGCTTCATTATTTCTCAAATTAAAATTCACCGGCCTCAAATTAAAAAAGATGAAAAAGATGAAGTTGGTATTGTGTTATCTCGAATCGTCGCGGAAATTGGATTAAAATTATAGGCAATCGAGGTTCCATAAGAATTCGACCATTCGTTAACGTCGTTCCACTTTTGCACGAGTTGCCTGCAATTATGTAGGTTGCTCGTACCTCTGCTGGAGAATCTTTTTCGTGCCGTTAACCTCACATCAGTGCGTGTGTCTTTCGCATCACAGCCTCTTCATTACATGCATGCTTATACTTCAATATTACGCTCTTTACGCTTTACATAGTCATTTGCTGAAAGGTATTTCCTTTTCTTTAATCTCCGGAAGCATTCAGAAATGCAGGATTAAGGGTGTGCCGCTTTTCCCCACAAGTGCTGCTTTTCCCCACATGCGCTGTTCAGCTTCAGTTTATGGTCGTTCAAAGACTTATTGAAAAGATCTCTTTTTTTCACATTTTTCTACAAAATTGAGAAACCTAATTTAATGTGTAGCAAGCAATAAAAAGAAACAAAATTGAGGAAGTTTTGAAATCATTTCCTACTCTTTGAGGAAACTAATGGCGTAGTGAAATATTAAGTTCGATTAGGTTTTTGTCTGTTATTCCACACTTTCTCGACTTGGAAATTAACGAATTGTGAGTACCGTGAATCGTGAAATGAAGGCACCTTTGTAAGGTGGAAATCGATTGGTGCAATGAAATCGATTAAACTCTAATATTGTAAATTATAGAACTTTAGAACATTCCACATTCACTGTGCACCCATATTTTCAATATCTGGTGCAGAAATCTCTTGGAGTCACGAAGTGGAAATTACATAAACCACAAGACGGTTTTATATTTATAAGAAAGAGAAATTAGAAGAGTTTTGATATCTCGAGAAATGTGATTCTTTATTTTATGAGATACAATTTAAATCCTTAATGTTCATTTTTAGCAATGGATTTAGCCACAGTAAATCTGAAGGCATCGTTTTTGCTGCAACGCTATTCAATTGATACGAAAATTTGTATTAATATAAAGAAACAACAGAATATTAGAAGTCATAAGAAGTAATGTTACGAGTTTAGAAAATGTTTAATACGTATTCTGATGATAAATTGGAACAAAGTTTGCGAATTTTGCGAAAGATGGCCCTGCAACGTTACCCCTTTTTCAAGAATTCTTCTTCCTTCCCTTATTGTCAAGAAACTTCCCTTTTTCTTCCATTTTTTTCGCTTAAATGCGAACTGAATTGATAGAACCCAACAGAAAAATCCAACTATTTTTAGTCAAAAGTTAATTTTTTTTGGTTGAAATATCTGCTATTATATTTTTGGTTCAGAATTTATCTCGTTTGGTTCAAAATTCTACTGTTTGGTTGAAAATGTAATTCATTTGTTGAAAATGCAACTATTTTGTTAAAAAGTCATCTTTCTTGGTCAAAAATTTAACTACTTGGTAGAAAGTTGAACTACTTTGTTTAAACATTTTTTTTTTAAATTCAAGATTCATCTCATTGGTTGAAAAGTTAACTATTGTGTTGAAAATTCGTTTCATTTTTGGTTGAAAATTCAGGTATTATTTTAATAATTCATTTTTTTCTTAGAAATTAATCCTTTTGGTTAAAAAATAATCTTTTAGGTTCAAAATTCAACTTTCTGGTCAAAGATGGAACTCCTCTGTTGAAAATTAATTTTTTTTTTGAAGATTCATCATTTTAGCTGAAACGTCATCTCTTTGGTTGAAATTTTAACTTTTTTTGAAAATTTGTTTTTTGTTTTTTTTTTTTTGTTGAGAATTAATTTTTTTAATTGAAAAGGTAACTATTCCATTTTTGGTTAAAAATTGATGTTTTTAATTAAAAATGTATCTTTTCTAGATGAAAATTCGTCTTTTTTTGGTAGAAATTTAATCTCCCTCGTTAAAAGTTCATCCTTTTTGGTTAAAAATGCAACTTTTTGGTTGAAAGTTTTTCTGTTTTAGTTGAGGATTCAAATATTTAATTGAAAATTCGTTTTTCCCTTGAATTCCACTGTTTTTGATTGCAAATTAAAATATTTTTTTGGTTGAAATATCCATTAGTACATTTTTTGTTGAGAATTCACATTTTCGGTTGAAAATTCAACTTATTGGTTGAATGTTGAACTTCTTTGCTGAAAATTCATTTTTTTTGTTGAAAATTCACCATTTTAGTTGACACTTTATCTCTTTAGTTAAACATTTAACTATTTTGTTGAAAATTCTTTTTTTTTTTGGTTGTTGAAAAGTATTTTTTTTAACTGAAAATGTAACTGTTCCATTTTTGTTTGAAAATTCATATTTTTAATTAAAAATGGACCTTTTCTACTTCAAAATTAAACTATTTGGTTGAAAAATCATGTACTTTGTTGAAAATTCGTCTTTTTGGTAGATGGTTAATCTTGTTGGTTGAAAATTCATCCTTTTTGGTGAGAAATACAACTGTTTAGTTGAAAATTAATCTATTTTGATTGAGGGTTTAACTATTTTGGTGAAAATTCATTTTTTTTTGTTGGATTCAACTGTTTTTGATTTCAAATTTAAATATTTTTTAGTTAAAATATCAATTCTTACATGCTCTTACATGCTTTTTTAGTGAAAAATTTGACTATTTGGTTGAAAATTCATCTCTTTATTGAAAATTAACTTTTTCGTCTGAAACATTCGCCTTTTTATCTTAAAATCTTAACTCTTTTATTAAAAATTTATGTTTTTTGGTTGAAAATTCAACTATTTGTTAAAAACTTTATGCATTTTGTTAGAAACTTGCCTTTTTGAAGAAAATTAATCTTCTTAATTGAAAATTCATCTTTTTAGGTCAAAAATTCATCTATTTTGTTGAATTCTTTTGTTGAAAATTCATCTATTTCTTTTAAGTTATCTTTTTTGGTTGAAAATTCAACTTTTTTGTTGAAAATTCATCCTTTTGTATTGAAAATTCATTTAGTGTGACATCAGATTTATTTTTTCTTCTTTTTGTTTGAAATTTAAATAAAATTCTACTTTAGTCATTATCTGTTTTTTGAGGCTCGATTTCGTGTCTTAAAAGCAGTCTTAACCCTTCATCGTTAATTTTCCCTTTACCTTCGAGCAATCAACCTTCTGCATTACTAACCGGCATTTTAAAAGGAATTTT
>JAUMHM010000071.1:29683503-29709353 GCA_032362435.1 Melikaiella ostensackeni | reverse complement strand
TTTAAAAGGAATTTTTTAACCCATGGCCCATGGACCAGTTCCTTCTCATCTCCTTTGGATCACGTATTTGGTGCACCCCATAATACTAAAATATGACCTTGGCCTCACAGCCATACCTGCCCACTGCCCAGTGCCCAGGTAATCCCATCAGGTCCCTTCCTTCCACACCATTTTTCCAGAAAGGATCACAGGTTCTTTCACATTTTTTAACTACCTGTAGCATTATTTGGAACGTAAGGAAGGTTAGTACTAAATACAATAGAAAAATTGAAACTCACCGTTTGGACAGGTGAAGACATTTGTGTTCGGGACCTGCAACAAAAATCATAAATAAAAAATGGATTCATTCAGTCATTCTCCAACTTTCTCAGGTTTCACTTTTAGACTCTTCAAGGAAAAGCAGTAAAACAAGTATAAACTCCAATAACAGGGAAGTTTTTCGAATACAAACTTTGTTCTAAAACTAGGGTTACCAAGTCTGAAATTTTCAAATTCCGGCTGTTGAAAAAATCTCTAAAAAAACGGTCAAGTTCGAAAAACTTTTTTATCGGCAGTTGATGTTTTTTCTTACAAGTTCATATATTCTAGGTAGATTTAAATTTCACATATAAAAAACGTTTCATAATTTTTATTTATTCACACAGAGCACGTTTTTTAAAATTCAAATATTATATTCATAAATATAAATAATGTATATGAATTGAACATTTAATATGAATGCACATTTCGCAACTGAAAATTAATGTCTGTTTAAAACCATTTTCGATGAAAAAATATGTAAGAAACATTTATCATATGCTTACTTTTGGCACATTTGTATTTGAGATCTTTGGGCATCGAAAAATAACTTGCACTAAGTATCACAAATCAAATAGTCAATATATTGACCAAAAAATAACATGGACAATTTATAGTAAACACTAAATACGATTCCAGGGCTCAAACATGAACCATGAACTGTAGCTTCTAATGATGGGAATGCGAGTGTGAATGTTACATAATTATTAGTTCCGTTTCATTCCGTTGCTCGCGCTTTACTTAAGCTGAATTCACATGTATACAAAGTATACAAACACTTGACGTACACTTTCACAAAAGATACAATTTACACCAAATTCACGTACAAGTACAAATTTTTTGTTAGAAAATTCACATAACATGATCTGAAATTTCACTGTCTTCGAAAAAACGGGCTTTTAGCCGGTTTTATGTTATAGAAAAATGAATCTTATGACGATTTATTTTTATTTTGACTTCAGCGTTTCAAAATATCCTTTCATTGTATAGTATGATAAATTAATATGGAACGTTACCGGAAATTTTATAAAAAATATTGTGCAAAAATAGTGATAATTATTTACCTACTACTATTTGGAATCAACTACGATAAATCGATTTCTGACTATACAAAAATTTTCCTAAGTATGAAATTCACAATTTTATCTCGCATTATGAATAGCTTCAATAATTATATTTGAGTTTTATCCTGAAATAGCAATGCCGCGTGACCAGACAAAAAACTTTCGGGATAGACTTTGAGGTGATATTTGAAATCTTAACTCTAAAATATTGAACCTTCTTCTCGATTATTATCTTTTTCAACTTAATATAAATGAATTATGTGATGTCCACATATTATAAAAATTTTGTTAATATTATTAATATACTTTTATTATTATTATTTTTATTATTATTTTATTATTATTAATTATTAATATATTATAATTATTCATTTTACAAATTTCTAATCCTAAATTCGTTTTACTCAAACTTGAATTGTTTAATTTGTAAATTTTCATTTTTAATCTTCATTTTTAAATTTAGGAACTAAAAAATACAGTTTTTAATACTTGATCAAATTCAAATTAAAAGTTTTCGAAATTATTGAAAAATTCGACCTAAAAACGCTCCAAATAGAATTTAAAATAATATATTTGTAACAACATTTGACTCACATCAAAAATAAAGAATATCCTAAATCTATATCAAATTAAAATATTTTCAAATTGAAACGTTAAAAATGTTATGGTTTAAAATTGAAATCGTTCAAAATTTCAATAATTTAAACTAAAAAATTCATAATGAGAAAATGTCAAATCGTGTATAATTGAACAATTCTAATTTATCAATTATGAATTCAAAAAATCAAAATTAATTTATCAAAAATAATACACTTTTTAATTGAATAATGTTTGAATTTTTCAGTTAAAATTAAAATGATTGACTTTTGAAAAGTATAAGGTACAGTTTGACAAATATTAATTTGAAAAAATTTCATTTTACGATTATATTTTAGGAATTGCTCAATTTTTAATGATTTCAATTCAAAACTGTTTCATTTTTAATGTCTTTAAAATAAGTGAAATTGACTTTAGGTGTCGTTTGATATTATGTGAAGTTATAATATTTATCACCTTAAATTTTCAACGATGCCAATTTTAAATTTTGGAATCTTAAAAATTTGAGTTTGAAATAAACTACTCAGAACATTTGAAATATAAAATTATGCAGTTTTGAGTGCCTCGTTCTAAATTAGTTGAATGTTTATAGCCTCTTTTAAATTGGCCAGTGGCCACTTTCTAAAGTTTGTAAATAATGTTTTTTTTTAATGTTAAATTTAAAATGTTCAATTCATAACCTTTTGACGGCATTAAATTCGTAATTATTCAATTCTTCATGTTTCTAATTTCAGATATCGCACAATATTAGAGGCTTCTGATTTGATATTGTACAGTTCTAAACTTTTAAAAACTATAAAAAATTATAAATAAAAAATTATGCAAGTTACAATTTTTTGAAAGTATGTAAAAAAACATTAAATTATTGCTTCACATTGAATCAAAGCAACATGCCATCATTTTATTATGAAAAAAATTGTTTGTGGTTTTTAAGCATGAAAATCGTTTAAGGAAGGCAAAATTTACGATTTAAAAAGTGCAAAAATTTTTTTGTCTTAATAACGAAATAATGCACGGCTAGCCTTAATTAACTTCAACCCAAAGAATCTTGCTCTCTTCAGTTTTAATTTTTTTTTCGTTCCTAGGATGGGTAACAACTATTTGAAGAGTAAAAAGAAAAAATCGCTAGACAAATTTTTGAAAGTTTAATTTTAACAATATTCAAACAATTTTTTAAAAATTGTTTGAATTTTTTTTTTTACAAATTGGAATACATTTTTTCAGTTTCAACTTTTTCCCATTACTAGAAGATGGAAAAACTACTTTAAAACCAAAAATAATGAAATCACTACAGCCATTTTAAAACTGAACAAAATTAATTGAAAGGTGCCTCCACTTATGAGTTTTTCTGGTTTTCAGACTAAATTTGAAATCATCGCCTCAGCCCTTTTTGAAAAAGCAAGGAAAAGAGTCAATTTTCGCTTTTCAAAAATTATGAGATGTAAAATTTGCATAAAAGTTGATGGTTAAAGTTGCTTCGAAATTGTTTTCTTTAATGTTTAATTCAACTTTACAGTTTTTTACATTCTAAAGTATGATAGAGAACATCATTCAAACATTTCTTTTAAAAATCAAGCTTATCAATATACCTACTAATTTTGCCTTTTATTCCAGTAAATCACTTAAAATCAACTTTCATCCGGAGAGGGAAAAAAATTAAAATTGGGAAGAAAATGTATTCTAATTTGTCAAAAATATACATTTTTTCAACAATGAGTCTAGCGATTTTTTTCTTTTATGCCTTAAAATTGTTGTCACCCATGCTAAAAACGAGAAAATATTAAAACTGAAGAGGGCAAGATTCTTTATCCCATACTTTATGTATATTTGAATAAAATATAATGAATGTATAGCTTAAATATAGCTAAAGTATAGCTAAAATATAGCTGAAGTTTAGCCAAAGTATGGCTGAAGTATATTAGTAAATTAGAGCTTAAGTACTTCAGAAGTATGTATACATAAAGCATGCCTAAAGCAAAAGAAAAGTATACGGTTATGTTATATATAACAATGTATTCTTGATGATGGAAGATGCATGGAAGATCTTAAATGCATAACATTAGAGGTCCAGAATCATGATTCACATTACACAAGCAAACATTGTTTGCAACTGATCAAATTTATTTCAGGTTAATAATGTTATGTTTAGGAATCAAAGATTACTGGATCTCTTACCGGTAAACACTTGTGAATGAAATAAGAAGAATATAAGTTTCTTACATAATATCTTCTTTGTTTGATGATTATTTTCTTACTGAAAAGTTGAATTCAAACACGGAAGTACATTTCATGAGGTAAAAATTGCACGAATTTTGTTCAAACTTGAGGATTATATTAAATCGCTTTTTATTTACACTCACGAACAATATTCAATGCACATTTTTCTCAAAAAATCACTTAAATCGCGAACTTCTTAAAGTTTCTGACGAGCTGTCTTTCAGAATTCATTTTGTTTTATTCCGTTGCTGGGACATCTTATCAAACAAATTAGTGCCATTGTATGTCCGATACTTTAGCCCAACTTAGGTACACATGAAGTATGGCCTATACTTTAACTGTACTTAAGTATAGAATATAGATGAAGTATATCTCATACGTTCGCTATACCTCAGCTTTTCTTCATCTATACTTTAGATATGCTATTTCAATATACTTTCAATATGAGATTGTCTCATTTACCATACATTTTTTATACTTCGATATGTCAATGACTGACCAATCCCATACTTACGATTTTTACCCGGGTGGCATAAATCTTCGATTATGCTAAAGAAATTTAAAGTTCAAGATGTATGCAACATAAAATGTGCAATTAACTGAATTCTAAAAACTCTTTTTTGCACATCTTCAAAATGTATATAATTTATAATGTCAGTTATAAAATTTTACACTAATTATTCTATTGTTCCTGGAGTCATTACATCAGCTGTCACCTTAGATCACAGAAAGTGAAGACGACTACTACGAGTAGGAACCGCATTTGTTCTTAACTGGAATGAAAACATGGAATTACATGAGTTCTTTTAGACAAAAAGAGGATCAACCGTCAATGTCCACCGTCAACATCAACCGTCTTGTCCATTTTCAATGGCGGATTAACCCGATGAATGTAGTGACATAACGGTTACCGCATTCCTCGAGAGTGCGAGTTTATCTCGTTTTGTGTCAGCGATTTTGATGATATATATTGTGATAACGATTGCAGTGAACCGATGCAGTAGGAATTGTTACGGAAAATATTCCCCAGCCTTACCTCGTATCTACGAGGGTCGATTGATAGGTTTGGTAAAAAAGCAAGTGATTTTTTTTTGAAAAGTTTGCCTTTATTTCTCAACATAGCCTCCTTCGGGGGCTACACACCTAGTCCAGCGAGATTCAAGTTTTTGTATCCCTTCAGAAAAGTAAGATTTCTCGAGGTCTGCAAAATACGCATTTACGGCATCGATTACTTCTTCCACTTCATGTATTTTTGCCATTGCGATTGCGGAGGTATGAGCCGGTGCTATGCCTCGGCTTTCAAACGGTCCAATAATAATACATAGTATGTTCCTGTCATAGTTTTACCCTTCTCCGAGTATTCAATGAGGATAATTCCTTGGGAATCCCAAAATACTGTGGTCATCACCTTCCAGCTGACAAAACAGTCTTCGCCTTCTTTGGCGCACGTTCACCAGGCAGTACCGACTGCTTTGACTGCTGCTCTCACTGCTGCTTTGTCTCGGGTATAAAGTGGTGGATCCAGGTTTCGTCCACAGTCACGAATCGACCCAAAACTCGTGCGGATTCCGATTAAACTTCGCTAAACACTGCGCTGAAACGTCTTTTCGGTTGCGCTTTTGTTCGCAAGTCAGCAACCGTGGCATCCATCTTACACACACCTTCTTAACCTCCAGTTTCTTGTGCAAAATATTATAGACTCGTACAGTGGAGATGCATACAGCCTTAAAAATCTCATGCACCTTGATACGGCGAACTTCCATAACCATATGATGAATTTTTTCCACCATATCCTATGTGGTGACCTCAATTGGACGTTTGGAGCGCGCTTCATATTTAGTTGTGGTTCGGCTACGTTCAAATTCTTTTATCCAAAAATAAACGGTTTTCAACAAAGGTGCAGACTCCCCGTCTCTAACTTGGCTTTGATCTGCGCGGCCGTCCAATTTTTTAAATAAAAATGACTTATCACTGCATGGAATTCTTCTTTCTCCATTTTTTCGAAAACTACTGACACGCTCACTTCAAGGGTATGCCAAACGCAAACTAAGCGTCTGTTTTGGCTACAACCTTAATAGAGGTTAGTTTGAAGAGTGCTATTCCTTGGGCATATACCACCAAATTCATTTTGGCGCCATCTAGCAGGAAATTTATCTTACTTATCAAACGAACCTCGTAACGGTTACCGCATTCCTTGAGAGTGCGAGTTTATCTCGTTTTGTGTCAGCGATTTTTATGATATATATTGTGATAACGATTGCAGTGAACCGATGCGGTGGGAATTGTTACGGAAAATATTCCCTAGCCTCACCTCGCATCTACAGTAGCTCGAAAGTTCAAGTGCAAAATGCACTTCTTGATTCACATGGAAGCTATAGCACACAGCACATATTCAACTCAAATGTGTGTCATTAACGGAATAGTTAATTGACTAATCAATTACATTTATATAATTCGTTTTGGATTTCCTCCTTCCACAGAAAAACATCGATACTCAAAAGTATCCCGATTCGGTGTTGTTTTGAGCTGCAAAAAGAATTATATATTTTTTTTAACGAGAAATCATTAAGTCTCGACGAAAACTTGAACTACGTGAATCTCAAGGAACACTTTTAAAAGATAAAATAAAAATAATTTTCAGAGCCATAGAAATTTATGGCCCAATACAGGAAAATTGGAATTTTTCTCCCGCCCAGAAATTCAAAATTTTCTAAAACATTCCTCTTTGGCCGTAGGAACTTGTAAACCTTCCAGGAGTACAGAAACACTTTTAGAAAGAAAAAAATTAATTTCCAGAGTTCGATATTAGTTTTTTTTTGTTGCTGAAAATTCAAATGTTTTGTAGAAAATTCGCCTTTTTGGCTTGAAAATTCAACAATTTGTTTGCAATTTTTTTGCTCCCTTGACTGGTATATCTATCTTGGTTGACATTATCGAATGAGCGTGACGTAATGGTAGAATACTCTAAAAAAAATCCAACTTGTTTTGGTTGAAAGTCAATTCTTTGTATTGTTTTTGGTTGAAAAGTCTATCATTGTATTTTTGGTGAAGAATTTATCTTTTTTTTTTTGGTTAAAATTTTTATTCTTTTGTTGAAAATTCACTTTTTTGTTAAAGACGTCCTTTTTGGTGAAAATTCATCCGCCTTGATTGAGGATTCAACTATTTTGTTGAAAGTCCGCTTTTTTTTGATTGAATTAAACCGTTTTTGATTTAAAATTAAAATTTTGTTTGGTAAAAATATCCACTACATTATTTTTGGTTGAGAAATAATCTTTTTTTGGTTAAGAATTTTATTTCATTGAAGATTTACTTTTTTGTTAAAAAGGCATCCTTTTTGGGTGAAAAGTCATCCGCCTTGGTTCAGGATTCTACTATTTTGTTGAAAGTCCAACTTTTTTGGTTGAATTAAACCGTTTTTGATTTTAAATAATTTTTTTTGGTTAAGATATCCATTATTATATTTTTGCTTAAGAATCAATCTTTTTGGTTAGAAATCTTATTTGGTTAAAAATTTACCTTTTTTGTTGAAAAGTCATCCTTTTTGGGTAATAATTCATCCGCCTTGGTTGAAGCTTCAACTATTTTGTTGAAAGTTCGACTTTTTTGAGTGAATTAAACCGTTTTGATATGAAATTGAAATATTTTTTTTATTAAAATATCCACTATTTCATTTTTCGTTGAGAATTCACCTTTTTTAGTGAAAAATTCGTTGTCTTTTTTTAAATTAATTTCTGTGACTGGAAATTTAACTATTCCATTTTTGGTTGGAAATTGATATTTTAAATTAAGAATTGTTCTGTTTTGGTTGAAAATACAAATATTTGGTTAAAAATCTAACTACACTGCCATAAATTAATTTTTTTAGTTGAAAATTCATCATCTTAGTTGAAAATTCATCTCTTTGGTTGAAAATAGAACTACTTTGTTGAAAATTCTTTTTTCTTTCTGTTGAAAATAATTTTTTTAAATGAAAATTTAACTATTCCAGTCGGAGATTTATTATTTTAGTCAAACATTCATCTCTTTGGTTGAAAATTTAATGTTTTTTTAAAAGTTCGTTTTTTTTGTTGAAAATTAATACTGAAAATGTAACTATTTCATTTTTTTAAAATATGTCTTTTTTAGTTGAAAATTCATGTATTTTGTTAAAAACGAATCTTTTTGCGTAAAAATTCATCCGTTTTAGTTGAGGATTCGACCATTTTTTTGAATTCGTCTTTTTTTGGCTTAATCCAACTCTTGTTAATTTAGAATAAAAATCTTTTTCGGTTGAAATATCAACTATTACATTTGTCGCTAAGAATTCATATTTTTTGGTTGAAAATTTAACTGTTTGGGTGGAAAATTCGTTGTTTTTGGATAATAATTCATTTTTTTTTAAACTGAAAATTTATCTATTTAATTTTTGGTTGAAAATGTATCTTTCTTAGTTGAAAATTCAACTATTATGTTAAAAATTCATGCATTTTGTTGAAAATTCGTCTTTTTTTTTTAAATCCAGCTATTTTTTATTTGAAATGAAAATATTTTTTGGTTGAAATATCAACTATTATATTTGTCGCAAAGAACTCATCTTTTTTGGTTGAAAATTTAACTACATGGTTCAAAGTTGAATTACTTTGTTCAAAATGCATTTTTTGATTGAAGATTCATCTCTTTGGTTGAAAATTTAACTATTTTGTTGGAAAATGAGCTTTTTTTTATTGAAAATTGATTTTATAAACTGAAAATGTAACTATATTTCATTTTTGGTTAAAAATGTATCTTTTTTATTTTTAAATTCAAGTATTTTGTTAAAAATTTATGCATTTTGATGAAAATTCGGCCATTTGTTTTGAAAAGTCATCTCTTTCGGTAGAATTTTTCCTCTTTTGTTTAAAAATGGATACTGTCTAGTGTTACGAAACTTTCCGTAAGACAAACCCGGTCAAGTATATCACCTGGGTTAGAGTAAAGGAAAATTCTTTAGCTTTAGCCCAGAACGAGCTGAAAAGGGGTTGGTCTTACGAAAAATTCCGTAACGTTAGAAAGTTCGTTAAAAGTGCAACTGTTTAGTTGAAAATTATTCTATTTTGGTTGGGGATTCAATTATTTTGTTGAAAATTCGTCTTTTTCGTTTGCAATATTAACTATTACATTTTTCGTTGAGAATTCCTATTTTTTGCTTGATAATTCATCTACTTGGTTGAAAGTTGCACTTCTTTGTTGAAAATTAATTTTTTGGTTAAAAATTAATTTTTTTGTTGAAGATTGATTATTTTAGGTGAAAATTAATCTCTTTAATTAAACATTTAACATTTTGTTGAGAATTCGTTGTTTTTTTTTGTTGAAAATTAATTTTTCTAACTGGAAATTTAACTATTCCAGACAGATGAGGGGCTGATAGCAAAAGCGAGTTGAAAAAATTGTCGGAGTCATTATAATATAAAATATAATAAAACGATATATAATAAGGTATTCCTAAGTTATAGAATGATATCCTTCAGACCAAAAATAGACTAAATGCTGTTAATTAGATAATTTATTAGAAATTTCTAATACGATGTTTCAAGAGTCAAGTATGCTCTCCTCATCAGGCACAATTAATCAAATTAGTCCATTTTTTTTTACAAGTTTATTGCACAGAAAGTTTGATAAAATCATGATCTATTATTCCTCATGTCGATGAAAATCTGTGATGGACGACAGTTACAGTTCAAACATGTCAAGCATTTGTTATGTTTTATGATTAAATTTTTCAAAAAACACAAAACATTGTATAGTTTGACTAATTATGAATCATTAAAATTAAATAAATAAAGGAGTCAGAACTTCCGTTCTGCTCCATTTCAAGGTTTAACATCGAGGTTTATCGCTTTTTAACATATATTCTCGATGTTGAACCTTAAAATGGAGCAGAACGAAAGTTCTGACTCCTTTCTTTATTAATTTTAATTATTTATAACTAGACAAACACTATAATATTTTGTGTTTTTTAAAAGAACATAATCATCAAACATAACCAATACTTGAGATGTTGGAATTATAACTGTTGTCCATCACAGATTTTTATCCGTATGAGAAATAACAGATCATGATTTTATCAAACTTTCTGTGCAATGGACTTATTAAAAAATTGACGAATTTGATTAATTCTATCGTTATACTATAATATACGATATAATCCTCGTTTTTCTTGTTTCTTCTTAACTCGTTTTTGCCCGGAACTTTCTTAACTCATTTTTCCTCCGACCAATTTTTTTAATCCGATTTTGCTATCAGCCCCTCAGATATGCATGAAAAATAAAATGAAAATAAAATGTAAAAATCAATTTTAGATCCGCCAGAGTGGATCATTCTGATCTGAAGTTGGTAATCAGAATGACATGCAAGAGTTTGATATCCGCGGGCTTATTGTGAAAATATGTCTATAATCCGTAAAGTTTTGGCATACCCCGTTGGAAATATTTGAATGAAAACTGCCAAGAACTCAATAACATTGCATAGTGCATAAATTTCAGAAGGGTGAATGTTTTCCTCGTGTGTGTGTAATTCTTGCCATGAGGTATGCATTTGTGTGTGTATGGGTGCGTGCAGAAACTCACTTTCACCGCACTTATGCCACATCTCGGGGAGCGAATAGTTAACTCTTTCAAAGATGGTATGTCGATTGCCTCGCAATCTCCAAGACTAAGTTACCCAAGCCATGATTGCCAACAATATTCTACAGAAAAAGATATACATACTGATTTATGTTTGTCAGAAAATTTGTTTTATTTCAGGTGCGTTTACTCCCATAACGGTAGAAACATGATCACCGTAAAGTAGCTGTGTAGACTGTAGTCTACAGGAAATGATAAGTGTTTAATGGAACTCAATTTAATTCGTATCAAATTATATTTAACTCAAGAAATATTGAGAAAAATATACAACTAAATTGATTTCAGATGATAAATTGTTCAAGATTTCAGAGATTTCGAAAGTTTCACTGAGAAAAATGGAGTATACCTTTTATGATCTTGGATTTTGTTTGGGACAGCAGTTTATAGATATTGAGCCGTACAATCTAGATGTTAATTTTTATAGTCCTGGATTATAAAACTTAATATCTATAGATTTTACGGCTTAATTTCTGTAGATAGCTGTCCCAAATTTTAAAATTCAAGATCAGGAAAGGTATAATCGACTTTTCTCAGTTTTCAAAATATTTCAAAAATTTAAAACAATTTCACAAAAATTACAAAGATTTCAAAGATTTGAAAAGATTCTAAAAGTTTTATTTATTTATTTATCCAATTGTCATTGAGCAATTATAATTTAAAAAGATTTAGAAAAATTTCGTAAAGATTTCAGAGATTTTAAAAGATTTATTCATTTATTTAGTTCTTTATTTATCCTACAGTTATTGACCAATTACAATTTCAAAAGGTTTCAAAATATTTTAATAAGATTTCAAAGGTTTCAAAGATTTCAAAGCAAAAGATGGCAAAATATTCATTTATTTAATTCTTTACTTCTCCAGTTGTCACTGACCAACTACTTTCTCAAAAATTGAAAAGAATGTCACAAAGGTTTTAAAGATTTCTTTAAGATTTCAAAATATTTCAAAATATTTATTTATTTATCCAATAGTCGTGGACAAATTACAATTTCAAAAGTTTTCATAAAAATTACAAAAAGATTTCAAATATTTCAAACAAAAGATTGCAAAAGATTAATTTATTTAGTTCCTTATTTATCCAATTGTCATTGATCAACTACAGTTTTAAAAAGTTTTAAAAAATGTCACAAAGATTTCAAAGATTTCAAAAAATTGCAAAAGATTGATTTGTTTATTTACTTAGTCCATTATTTATCCAATAGTCATTGACAAATTAAAATTTCAAAAGATGTATTTATTTATTCAATAGTCGTGAAAAAATTACAATTTCAAAAGATTTCATAAAAATTCCACAAAGACTTCAATGCTTTCAAAGATTTTACGATTTTTCCAAAAGATTGCAAGCGACTGATTTGTTTATTTAAATCTTTATTTATTCAATATTCATGGACGAATTACAATTTCAAAAAATTTCATAAAATTCCATAAAGATTTCAAAAGATTGATTCATTTATTAATTTACTTAGTTCTTTATTTATCGTATTCGTTGACCAATTACAATTCAAAAGATTTCAAAGATTTTAAAACAAAAGATTGCAAAAGATTTATTAATGTAGTTCTTTATTTATCCAATGTCATTGATCAACTACAATTTCAAAAGATTTTAAAAAATGTCACAAGGGTTTCAAAGATTTCGTTAAGATTTCAAAAGATTTATTTATTTATTTATTCAATAGTCATGGACAAATAACAATTTCAAAAGATTAAAAAAATTTCACAAAGATAAAGATTTTATTAAGATTTTAATGACTCTAAAAGATTGATTTATTTATTTATCCAATAGTCACTGAAAATTTATAATTTCAAAAGATTTCTCAAAAATTAAAAAAAATTTACGAAGATTTCAAAAATTTTATAATGATTTGAAATATGTCACTAAAATTTTAATGATTTCACAAAGGTTTCAACAAATTTCGAAAGACTTTAAAAGATTTAAAAATATTTCACAAAGATTTAAAAGATTTCAAAGATTTTACGAAGGCTTGCACACCATACTAAGAGTGATCAATCCCTCAACGGTTGATCGATTTGACTACTTACAGGTATACACAACACTCAATCTTGTAAAAATCAATCAAGTCTCAAGTAGAAATTCAAATTATTTTCACTCGTATATTCCATGAAGTCCGAAGACACTTTCTTTTAATATAATACATTTCTTCAGCAGAGTATCAATCACAATTAGTCTGATCTCCATTTAATCTAATATCTAATACTATTAGTTTTTTTTTGAAATATAAAAGTGCTGAGTAATTTCAGGAAAAATTTAAGTATACACTAATACTTTATTTGAATAAAAATAATTTAAACATTCAGAGAGTAATGTTCAAAATTCACAACAGTCTAAAATTGTTTTCTGCTCGGTTGCATGAGAGGTATCCTAATCTGATATGAAACGATTTTTCTGAATAAAAGAATTTTCGCACTTTCCATTCGTGCAATGCCGAAGGTGTGGTTTGTGGCTGGATGCCTATTGCCTATGAGTTGACAAGCCTAGTGTGGGTTTTCTTTGCAAGACTGAAGCTACACGCGACGATATTCATGTTTAGTTATGTTGCAGGCCTAGTAAGATTGTCGCAAAAAAAAAGGATATTGAAACTCGTCTCTTGCACAACGATCTTGGCACAGCTGTGCATAAAGTTAATAGCATTTGCAACGGCATGTAGGATGCTCACCTGAGACTCCGTTAGTTGAAGATGGCACAAGAGGACGGCGACCCAGAGGACCGCTAACTCCCTTATCAACATGTTTCTGAAAACAAATTAATTATATGTTAGTTGAAAATCCAGAAAATGATGATGACTGAATAATTTAAGCTTCATCTGTCATTCGTCAAATTGAAAGATCGGAAAGGTTAATCCGAGGTTTAGAGCATCAATAGGAAAAGGCGCCTTCACGAAACGTCTTATTCGGAAAGATAGGAAGTGTTATGTACTTCTTTAAATTTACATAAATGACTCATTAGAGTGAATCTAATAAGCATGAAAAGCACGTGCGAGTGAAAAAACTCCCAAGTATCCTCTAGAGTGAAGTGAACTCGTAGCTAGCCATATGTTCTGTTCAGAACAGATTCTATTCTCTGCATAAACCAGATTACGTTTAGAAAATAACTGTACTTGCACTTTGGGTGTGTTCACTTTTCGCGAAGATAGGTCGTTAAACATTATCATAGACCCCGAAGGAAACTGACCATATTGCAGTGGGAAAAGTACTGTAGCATAACGACTGTTTATCATACGTAAGACTGAAATGACTCTTTCAAATTAACTGCAGTTTTAGTTTCTAAAACATAGTCACTTTTACTACGCTTTTACTTACTATTCTAATGAACTCTTTTTTTCTCTTCTCCTCGTACTTTATGCTTCATACTTTAAACGTCATATTTTACACTTCATATTTCATATTTTTGAGGGTCTCACTGTCAGGAAATGTAATGAAAAACAATATTGTGGATAAGGAGGAATCTCTTATTAAGGATATGGAGTGGGTTTGATTGAATCACTCTTTGGAAGGGTACTTCCTTCAGGGAGAAGAGTTAGTTGAAATGACTGTGCTACGGGGTTCGTGCTATTGCTCAAAACATAACCGACATTGCCTATAATAACAAGTTACTGCATCCCTAGTAATTGTATATCATTTCGACCGAATGGAGTCGATTCTTTGAGAGTTGTTTTAAGATTGAGAACGTATAATAATACCTGCAAAGAAAATACTATGCACAATTCTTCCTCTCGTCAGTTTTTGTCATTACATTCAGCGAAAAATGTGTCTCTCATACACGATATTATGATTACTGCTGCCACATTTTTTTTCCACAAGGAATTACGAACCTTCTGAAATGAGTCTTGTAACGGTCTCTCTAATACAAATATTTTGTTTGTTTCTTTCTAAAATACAATCTCAAGCGTTGTTGGAATTTCCTCTATATATAAAAGAATAGTCATCGAATACGAAAGCATGAGGAAACTTCTTTAATCCCGAGAATCGTACTGTCTTACCATAAATTCCGCACAGTTTCTTTGAGCAAATTGTGGTACTAGTTGCCTTGGAATCTGAAGAGTGCGAAAGTTATGTCCGCTGAATAAGGAAGATGAATATTTAGACACCGTTAGTCATTGTCGACCATTCGCAATTATCGAAATTATCATACAAGTTTACAGAAAGTGGTAAGACAACTTCCAAGTATCCACTATCCAATTTCTTCACTATTCTTATTCTACTACAGTATCTTATATTTGTCTATTAGAGTTATTAAAAATGAATTATCCGGAATTAAGTAGAGTGTGATGGACTTCCTGGATCTCAGACATGCGTAAACGTAAATGCAAGGAAAATGATTATGCTCACATAGAAAGTTTCATTATACTGCTTTTGGAAAGGCAGTTCACAGTGGGCATCTCCTTTAGAAGAAAAAGAAATTACGGGTAAAAAACGGAAGGAAACGTGTAAAGGATGACGAAATGAAAATTGTAAATTGAAGATTGCAAAATGGAGATTATAAATTTAAAATTATGGCTTTAAATTGAATGAGCTGTGATCTGTAGCCAAACAATGAAGAGTTTAACGAAGAAACGTTTCTCACGCTTCGGAGTGTAAACAGAATGCTCTATGTTACGTGGAGTGAATGCTCTAACTGGGGTTATTTCTAATTATGTCACCCATTGTTTTGTCGCGAGCTTTTATTCAGTGGATTTTGCATTAAACATAAATGCTTCGGTTGTTCAAGTCCGTTGTACAAAGTAATTTGCTCAAATTAGCAAAAGTGTAGTTTTCCTCTTGTCATTTAGAAAAGTGCATTGTTAAAGTAAGAATAACTATTCAGACAATTTTTTAAATGTAGAGATGAAGATAAAAGAGAAATAGCTAATAATCCCACTATTTATTCCTCATCCGTACAAAATCTTTGGAACATTATCAAAACGAAGCAATAAAGCTCTTTGGCCTACAGAACTGATAACATCTACAACCCTCTACATATTGCGATCTTATCCTCGTATTGTGCTACATGCAGAGAAATAACTGTCGCAGCGGAAACCTTGGGAGATATGAATGCGAAACTCGGGTAGAAATCTCTTGGGCTCCCACACAGGGTGCAATGCACAAGACGCCCATGTCTACTGCAACATCTATGCTGTAACTAATTGTCATACATGTGGAATTGTATATGATGCAATGACAAAATGAGAATTGAAGGCGCACCTCGTGGGAAGACGGAGACTAATTGTAAATTTTGAAATATGAAAACACCCGGTATAACGAACGAAAGTTGCTCATCATCTAGTCTTCCGTTAGTCCCATTGATGCAACCTCATTGTCTCAATCTCTTAGCTGTTGCGCATAACTGGAGCAAATCGCGTGAGAGTACAATCCCTTGCGGGAAGATGTATTATTTAATGTGCAATCTGATCAATTGTTGACACGTCACTGTCACAAAATGGAATCAAATCACTACCGGATCTCTTAGGAAGGTTGGACATATTATTGCTGATGTTATAAACATGGTAATTGTACAGATATGATGATGTTACAGACATGATGATGTTATAGACATGATGATGTTACAGGCGTGATGATGTTACAGACATAAACATGTTATTTAAAAATAGTACGATCCATATTCTTGACTTAGTACATGAATAGGAATGATTTAAGACGAGAGCTATTCGTGCGGAGAGAAGATCCGTTAAGCGTAATCCAGTAAGAATGTTGGACTTTGGCCACCCGCCACAAGAATTACAATTACAAGTAATTGCTCTTACCAAGGCATCCATAGGGAAACTCATTTTATGCCTTAGGGTGAATTGCCTTTATACGATAACGGTTTTCGTGACAGATTGGCTTTGTTACTTTCTTGCTTTTTTTCATTGCATGCGAGGAGCATGCGATATGTGCAAAATTGCACAAATACGCACATCGACCATGTCTCGGGACTTTAACGAGGAAACCGGTAAAACGCGTAACAAGATTGCATCGAGTACCAGGAATAAGCACAGATTTTCGCAGTACCTGGGTGACCGAGTCGAGGAATCACGACAATTTTCGTGTCAACCGAAGACGTGCCAGTGACCTTCGTCAGAGCGCCTACCTTCAAACTATCCTTGAGAGGGAGAAACGATTTTTTAGATTTGATTTAGTAACTTATGGTCTATGGTGATAACTAATACGGTAAGAAGCATATCTAGTTTATATTTAAATTTCTCAAGAAGGAAACAAAAATTCTCTTTTATAAAAACTAATTTTTCAGAGTCTTCTCTTGCTTGCTTGAGATCTTTTGATCGATAAATGCAGTCAGTGGAAACACTTATTTGAGTGTTGGAAAAGTGCAATTCATTAGCATACTTAGAATATGCAAATAGGTGAAATTTGGTTCACGAGTCCATCCAATATAGTCGAATTCAATTTCAGAATTTCGGATTTAACAACATTGACGTAAGACTGCTATCTACGTTCTTATAGAAAATTATGATAATACAGCAACTTCTGACGTTTCGTTACGCCCTATGTTTCATAAGATATTATTCTGTAACTAGGAATTAGGACCCAGAATCAACTTTCTCCATCCGAATGTTAAATGACGACGCAATGCAAATTCAATGTTAAGATTAGCAGTCAGTCACGCGTATCGATTACTGAAAGAAGTCACAAATATTAAGACATATATCTACGGATTATTGATATTGCTATATCTATCGATAATCTATAAATCTATATGAAAGAATGGAACGTGAAGTCCTTTTTTAAAGTCTGATCTCTGGAGGTTTCGTGGCCTGGCTGCTGGCTGTAGGTCAGTAATAGAAAGTAGTATTTGGATATCTGGTCTCCGTACGAAACGGTGCGTGTAAAAAGTGAACAATAACTCCTTAGGCACTACGGGACCTAGTCCGGTGTATCGAGGCGAAACTGTATTTGGTTTTTTGACACACTCTTGAGTACACTCTCCATCTTCATTTACTAAATTTGTCTTTCATCTCTCAATTCCCGTGATAAATGATTCAATATCATTAGCACGTTAATATGTTAATAATAACCTCCTTTTAGATTAGTTTTCTTTTCTTGATTTTATATCTTGATTACAATAATTTTGCGCAGAGTATCTTCACACTCAGACCTTGGGGCTGTAGATAACATCCACTATCCAATTATCAGGAATGGTTGTAAGCCATTAGCTAGTTGGTAATTTGTATCATTAGTGGTTGCTCATGCGGCCCCTACAAATTTGGATTACTTTGTAAGGTGCAGCATGCGGCGTTTGACTGAGTCGGAATATAATAATCCCGCAAAAATTATGATTCAGAAAGGAGTAGGTCGGCTGACATTCATAGGAGTAGCATCCTTGAAGAATCGTATCCTTTAGTGTGATGCATTGAGTAACGGTTCTCTCATAGGATACGTGTTTGCCATGTCGCAATTACTGCGGTAACCGTAAAATGCATCGGACGACTGGACAAGACCGTTGTAATCGAGGCGTTGGCTTTATTAATGATCCAACTACTTGGTATGCCTAGATTAGAAATTAAAATAAAGATTTTAGCCAAGATCAAATTGTAATCAAGAGAAGAGAGAAAAGGTTTGATTCTACAATCATGATGATCTTATGGCTTCATACTTTATACTCCATACAACTTCTACTCGTTTTCACAAAGTACAGAAAGGGTACTTGTGTTTTGTACGCGTGATCGTATCAAGTTTCGTCTATTAACAATATGCTATTTGGTGAGTAAGAGGGATGGCTTAAAAGTGCGCTACACAAATGGATAACTCATGGTCTCACAATTGTAAGCCTATCCACTTTCAAGATATCCGACTACTTTGTGTAGTTGATCAACGAATCACGATAGGCAGTACCGTTCGGCATTGTACAGTCATTTCCGGCACCTTAAAAGGACTTTGGTGGACACTTCCGCTCGATGGAACCCATTCAATGACATCGGAAGATCTAAAGACGAACCTAAACTTCGCAGTAATAGGCTTCTAACATCGGTATCATTCCGTTGTATAAACCAATAGCCAATTCCAGAAAGATAGAACAATTTACAATAGATAGAGGACTTATCACATTTCTAAGGATCTTATCGATATTGAATGGTTATAAAGTAGTTATTGTTTATTACCCTATATGGTCCAGTTGCACTCGTTTCGAGATAAAGCCTCAGGACTCAGTACGAATCTCAAAGCCATTAACTATCCTTTATTTGCATGAACATAAAATTTATCACGCATTCAGTATCCATCCAAGCCCGAAGCTCTTTGCGAATTTATTTGACTTTTTCCCTTCGTTTTTGTATCGAATTCAGAAAGATAAAGGAGAACCGCTTTTGAGGGATAACATGCGAAACGAAGACTGTTGAACGGGAGTCCAAGTAGTCCTTGAGATCGCAGGGCGTTGGACAGATAAATATATCCTTGCCGCTCCATCGGTATGGTATGCATACATTAAGTAGGCTTTACTAGATGTATGTATGTGTGTGTATGCATGTACCACAAATGGCGGAGGTGGACAATTTATAGTCTCTACCCAAACAAAAAAATTGCAGGAAGTTCTGGAAATATTGTAACATTTGTGTAAATAGGAAACTGTGCCAGTAGTCGACAGAACTTTGTGGCCACCTAAAACCATATACAAATTAAGACAGTTTTTTTGCATTTTGCCATAAATTTTACGTCGGTAACATGACACCTTTTCAAAAAGTTTCCACTCCTTACTTGATGCTACTAAAGGTTTTCTGAGACGGCAAATTATTATAGCTAATGGATTGGTGCACCTAGAGATTTTCGTTTTGTTTCTATCCAACGTACCTTGCAAGTTAACCGTTCGATAACAAAGCAGACAAATCGTAGAAAGTTCTCGAAATATTGTAACATTCGCATAACTAGGAAACTATGCCAGTTCTTAAGAGAATTTTGTGGACACTTAACTCCATATATAAATTTAAACAGTTTCTTCGCATTTTGCCATAAATTTTATATTGGAAACATGACACCTTTCTAACAGGTCTTCAGTCTTTACTTGAAGCAATTAAAAAATTCGATTTCTCTTTAGTTTTCTGACATGACAAATTATAGCGAACGGATTTGTTCACCGAGGAATGGGTTTTCGTTTTTCGACCCAACGCACTTTGCAAGTTGACCGTTCCATGACTAGCAAAACTCGTTTTTCTTAGTAGATTACACGGCATTTTCAAATCTTCATCCGCGGGAGTTCTCGTGAACTATAGCCTCGATTATAAGCATCACTTTTCTCAAGAATTTAACGGTGATTTTATCTTTAGTGAAGACTCGTTGACTGATTTGCAGAGAAACCCGCTACTTAAGGGTTTATCAAGGTTACAAAAAGATCCAGAGAAATTACAAATTCTAATTTTAAATTTCTCACAACTGATTGCAGCTTTGTCCTCATTTTTAATAGGTTTGGTTCAATTAAAGTGTATGCATAAAATAAAGATTCGTGTCATCAATGATTTGTCGCTTTTAATTAAATACCGTTAATGTGGAACCGATAGAAAACCGGTTGAACATCATGCAGGACACTTTGATTTTATTTCTGATTATGAGGTTCGAAATCTTCTCAGGTTCTGTATAATATAGTCCCTACATTTTATCCAGCTTGTACTTTTCAGGCTCTGTTGTGGTACCTGAAAAGTTTTCAGTAAAGAAGCGGCTTTGTAAGTTCCCTATGCCTTAAGAACTCGGCCCTGTCTTTATACCTTCGAATGCTTTCAGCCGACAATCAACTTCGTTCCTACCCTGAGCCTTTCAATCTAACATTCCGTCGCAGCAGGTTGTAGCCTCGCCCATTATTTTCGACAAAATGATGTCTGCTTGGTTCAAACATCAAGGGGCTTGTGGTATTATCCGATTACTCTCTGGTTTGAAATCATAATCGAGTTCAAAGGATCTGTGGGTGTATTTTGAGTTCAAATCCAATTAAGAAAATAATATTGTATTAATATAAGATTAATTCGAGATCTTTGCTGAGATATGTTGTAATTAATACATTAAATTAAGTTTCCTTCTAAGAGTTTCACGTTGAGTTGAACTGTACCTTGGCCCAAATAAATATTGTTTAAGTGCATCTTGCAAGTACCGGGTAAACGTATAAACATGTCTCACAGATTAGTAAGAGCTGATAATTACAGGCTTTGTTTAACCGTAACTGTTTACCAGTCATTGATCTGACATTCTCTCATACCTACATTTTCGAGCAAGTCGTAGTGGGTGCAATAATTAATGAAAGCAACCGTTAGCACATTTAGATTCGACTCATTACTGGCAAAGGAATTTTTTTTATTTTTGCGGTTACAGAATGTAGGTCTCAACACTTGGTGAAAAAGAGGTTAAAAGTATTTTTTTACTTCTATTTATCTCACTTGAAGTAGATTTTCAGTTGAATGATAAAAATATAGTAACTACTCTTTTTAGCAGGAGGTTCATTGATCTGTGGACGCAACAGTAATACTAATACCGGCTCAAGGAGCACGCATAAAACACAAGGAGAAAATTCATGCCCCTAAGTATGCGGGCGTGGCAACGGTTGTTGCATTTGCGGTTTTAGCTTGCCGACTTAAAACACAACGACAGGGAACGTGCGGTAGTAAGCCTAACTATGAAGATGTAAAACCGAGGTAAAAAGAAAAGAGTGTAAAATACAGCTGCTGACCATTCATGGATGACTATAAGACATTATACAATTGAAATGCACAAGGTTTATAACGGTCAAACATTCCAGATGCAGAAAGTTTCATTAAATTCATTCTACATTTTGGTTAGAACTTTCGTGAATTTTGCAAAAGTCACTTGGTTAATTAAGAAATGCGGTGCGGCGGAGTAAATAAAAAAGTTCCATTAGGATTCCGCAAAAGCTTCCACTAAAGTACTGGGTATGAGAAAAATCAGAAAAAAATTCTGCGAAACTTACAGAATTTTCAGTCAAAATAGAGACAGCATAGCTTTCCTGTAAAGATGAACTTCTCTGCAGATTTTACAGAATTTTCAGTAATTTTATAAATTCACGAACATTTTCTGTAACATTTTGTTAGTACTTTTTCAGGTCATAAGACCTATGAGTACTTGTGAACAGAATTCAAATAAATAAAATAAAATATAACTACTCTAGTACTTTTCTCCCTATTTGAAGTTGTAAAAAATTGTAAGCAAGGCTTAGCTTGACCGACTTCAAAAGTGAGTGGAACAAACACTTTTAGTTTTTACGTACTAAAATAATCAAAGAAAAATATTTAAAGTACAGTTATGTTTTCAAAAAGTTGTATTAATTAACGAAGGTGAATTACGTATTCAGGCATTTTGTGTATTTCCCGCTCAGATTATCATGCGCTTTGAATAACTGACGAAATCTGCGGTCGTGTCTCGGTGTTTAACGGCAAAATATAACGGGATGTCTTCGTAAATTTCGATCCGATGTGACTGAGTCATCTACTAAACTTAAAGTATCACACAAAACGTGTATTTGCAGTGCAAGACTAATTGTAGAACACTAAACTCGAAAGTGACTCTTTGTAGGCTAAATTTTTTTTTACAAAGTAGAAATCATGACTCCTTGTGAGCTGAAGCTCAGAAGTTCAATGAGTTTAAAATCTCCTAATCTGTAAGATACAGAATGGAATTCAGTAACTAAAATTTAATTTAGTTTTCATTTTGGGTCACTATTAGATAGGTCGTACATTCTAAACGTAAAGAAGTTTCGTTGTCTCGTGCTTATAGGATAGGCACGATAATCTTGCAAACATTTCTTTTCTCCTCTCACTATGTGCTATACCTGTATGCTTTAATGTCAGTTCGAAGACTTAAGATGCTTCAAACGACTCGGCGGTCTTTACCTGGCAAATTACGTCTACACAGAGGAATTGTTTGGTGTAATATTTTTATTACATACTCTAAAGGCACATACAATTTCCAATACACAGAGCTTTTTCTGGAAAATGTTGTTATTGTGTTTTTTTCTTTTTATTGAAGATGAAGCATTTTTTGTGCCTGAAAGATGCAACCAGAGACAAGCCATTTGCCGCTTTCAGGCTTAAGAAATGCTTTATCTTCAGTTAAAAACCACAACAACAACATTTCCCAGAAAAAGCTCTCTGTACGGGATATTCTGTGTGCCTTTGGAGTATGTGGTAAGAATATTACATCAAACAATTCCTGCGTGTCGACGTAATTTGCAAGGTAAAAACCACCGAGTCGTTTGAAGCACCTTAACCGCCAACCGAATTAAGGAGGTTTAATTTTTAAACACTCCCAAAGGCGTGGGATGCGTTATTATAATTTATAATTGCTTAAAAACGAGCTTAATATTGCCAATTTCTTATTCATGAGTGACCTAGAATTCAAAGCTATTCAAAACTGATTTGTAAGTCAGAGATCATAATAGAATAGGGAATACAATACAAGATAAAACCATTGTAGTCTTTTTAAAATTCAAAACCTCTAGACTCATTGGTACTTTATCCGAGCTATTGTGATCATAAATAAGGAAGAGGTAATTCAAGGACTCTTTAAGAAACCAAGATCATAAAATAAGGTAAGAGATAGCTATCATATTTCTACTATCTTATGACCAAGGCATTTTCCTCGTGACTATGTAATTTTTTACTGAATAAATAATCGCCTAAAGGGCCTCTACTAAAAATGACGTATGTTAAGTGTGTAGCAAATTGTATATATATCACATTTTAAAAACCGGTTTTTAATTTTTAACTTTGCAACTTAGCCTTTTCGTGTAATTTAAGACTGTTAACCTTGACATTCAATTATTTACGGATTTGTGCTTGCACCTACGCAAAAAGAAGAACTTGATCCATGATTCTGTAACTTGAGATCTCCACGTGTATTGTGTTTACGTAATAGAATATCAAAAATTTATGTTCTGAAATTGTAGCAATAACTTCAACACATAAAACGGTTTTAGCGGGAAAATATTTTATAAGGCATAAAAATGGATAGTTGCATTGTACCGTTTCTTGTCCTTATTGGCAAAAATTCCGGAATCGTCAGATTTTTACGAATGGAGTCGTAGATCTGGCATTTGTTCCTTTGACAATTTAAGAGTTACGTAAATCTCTCTCGAGAATGAGAAGAGAAATCCCAGGATGGGATCATTCTATTCAATTTTGTCGCTTTGAAGACTGACCGTTAAACCTCAGACTGTTAGGTTGGAAAGCGAGAAAGTGTTATCCTTCATTTCCTTTTTTTTTTAAGTATAATAGTAGTCAATTTATGCATCAGTTGATAATTTTCTGTAATTTAATAGCTAGGAGTCAATTAATACAGTGCAAGGCTTTCTGAATATTTAAAAGCAAAAAAGGTGACAGCGGTGGGATGCACGTAACTGCTGCTGATTGTTACAATCATTCTTTTGTTTCATTCGAAAGAAGAAATTTTCAACATAAATTAACTTGAAACGCCTTAAATCCCTGAAAATTCAAGTAAGAGTATTACATTTTGAACAAAATAAATGAATTTTCATCCAAATGGATGAATTTTCAAACAAAAATATAAATTTTCGATCAAATAGTTGAATTCAACCAAAAAACACGAATTTTCAACTCAAGAGTATAATTTTTACCAAAAAAAATTTTTAGTCAATAAAGAAAAAAAATTTCATTCAAAATGTTGAATTTTCTATTCCAGAAGACGACTTCACAATAAAATACATCAATTTTCAAACAGAAAGATTAATTTACTACCAAAAATGATGAATTATTAACAAAATACATACATTTTTAACGAATTGTTGAATTTACAGTAAAAAAATATTAACTTTTAACCAAAAGTCGAATAGTTAAATTTTGAATTAAAAAGATAAGTTTTAAAATTAAATGATGAATCTTCAACCAAAAAAATGAATTTTAAACCAAACACTTGAATTTTAGAATAAAAAGGATACATTTTTAACCATAAAAAAATGAACTTTCAACAGAATATTTAAATTTTCAACTAAAATTATGAATCTTCAACAAAAAAAAAAGAATTTATAACAAAAAAGTTCCACTTTCAACCAAGTACAAAAGAGACACATTTTCAACAAAATACAGAAATCTTCAACCAAATAGTTGAATTTTTAAATAAAAAAATTAATTTGTAACAAAATAGTTGAACTCACAACTAAAGCTAAATAATGTTCAATAAACGATTTGCATTTTTGACCAAAAAGACGCGTTTTCAACAAGAAATATTAGTTTTTAACCTAAAATGGAATAGTTCAATTTTTAGTTGAAAAAAAATAATTTTTAACAAAAAAAAATAGTTTTCTGTAAAATAGGTAAATTTTCGACCAAAAAGATGAATTTTTAAATTAAATGATAAATTTTCAATGAAAAAACGAAATTTCAACAAATGAATGAATTTTCAAACCAAAGAAATAAACTTTCAACTAAATGGATTAATCTTTGGGCAAAAAAATGAAGTTTTAACAAAGTAGTTCAACTTTCAACCAAGCAGTTGAATTTTCAAGCGAAAAATATGAATTCTCAAAGAAACACGTGATAGCTGATATGTCAACTAAAAATGATTTCAATTTTAAATCAGAAACAGTTAAATTCAACAAAAAAGACGAATTTTCAACAAAATGGTTGCATCCATAACTGAAACAGTTTTCAATCAAACAGTTGTATTTTTAACCAAAATTATTAATTTTCGACCAGAAAAGGCGAATTTTCAATAAAATACATAAATTTTAAACCAAATAGCTGAATTTTCAACCAAAGAAATGAACTTTTAATTAAAACGAAATTAAACAAAATTAAACAAAAGTTATATAGTTTAATTAAAACATTAATTTTGTAAATTAAAATTAAATTATAAATTTTATAACTATAATTAAATTAATTAATATATATATATATATATATATATATATATAATTATATATCAACTTTTAATCAACCAGTTGAATTTTTAAGCGAAAAAGATGAATTCTTAAAGAAAAACGCGATAGCTGATATTTCAACTAAAAATGATTTCAATTTTAAATCAGAAACAGTTAAATTCAACAAAAAAGACGAATTTTCAACAAAATGGTT
>JAUMHM010000071.1:29672139-29683403 GCA_032362435.1 Melikaiella ostensackeni | reverse complement strand
AAAGATGAATTCTCAAAGAAAAACGCGATAGCTGATATTTCAACTAAAAATGATTTCAATTTTAAATCAGAAACAATTAAATTTAACAAAAAAGACGAATTTTTAGCAAAATGGTTGCATTCATAACTGAAACAGATTAATTTTCAATCAAACAGTTGCATTTTTAAACAAAAAGATTAATTTTCGACCAGAAAAGGCGAATTGTCAATAAAATACATAAATTTTAAACCAAATAGTTGAATTTTCAACAAAAGAAATGAACTATTAACTAAAACGATGAATCTGCGACAAACAAATGAATTTTTAACAAAGTAGTTCAACTTTCAACCAAGTGCTTGAATTTTCAATAAAAAACGATGAATTCTCAACGAAAAATGTTATATTTGATAAAAAAACCAAAAAAGGCGAATTTTCGACAAAATAGTTGAATGCTTAACCAAAATAGATTCATTTTCTACCAAACAGTTGCATTCTTAATCTAAAAGTATGAAATTTCTATCAAAAGAGATTAATTTTTAAATAAAAAATGCGAATTTTCAACAAAATAGTTAAATTTTACACAAAAAGTCGATTTTTCAATCATACAGTTAAATTTGCAAGAAAATAATTAGGTTTTCAATGAAATAATAAAATTTTTAAACAAGCAAGATGAATTCTCAGCCAAAAATATAAGAGTAGAATTTTCAACGAAAAAGAATTAACTTTCAGGGAAGAAGAAGAAGAAGAAATAAGGTGAACATTGGCATTTGATACATGCATCAAATGTCAATGTTCACTTATCAATTATAATTTTGATACAAAATCTGGATCATATTAATCAACTGAGTATCAGTCTACAGCAAATCACTTTGATCCAATCTCAAGATGAAAGTAAAATCCCAGGATATTCTGTGTTTTAAAGTTATAGTAGGTTTTTAAAATGATTTGTATGAGAGGATTCTCAAAAAATGTGGTGTAGGAGAAACATTGATTGACAAGAGTGAAAGAAATTTGCTGAGATGGTTTGCTCATGTTGAAAGAATGAATGAAGGACGTCTAACGATGCAAGTGTATTAAGGTGAGGTGAATGGTAGCGTACCCAGAGGTAGACCTTAGAAAGAAAGGTTGGAATGTGTAAATGAACTTTAAACTTTTAAAGCGAAGAGATATAAAGAGTCATAGGAAAACAAGAGCTTGTATGAAATAGTGTATGGATGTGAAGGAAGCAAAAGGTTTATGCAAGGATAGGGATGTATGGAGGACAATTGCTTATAAGAAGAAGAGTGACACCTGAAATGAAAGATTTTGGATACTAATGGCCCTTCGTGGAGAGCTTCATTCAGTGGGTGTGGTTGTGAAAAAGAGTATGTATTTCTCTGTGGGTTCATCAGTCAGTTTGAGTATTTATGTGTAAATCGTGATGTATCGAGGTTTGAATAAGCAACACGCGACTTCTAGATTGATCTAAAACCTATCCCTTCCCCTACACATTCTTTACTTACACTTGCCATATAAATTCTTTGATCCCCGGTAGTACAACGAAGTTAAGAACGAACGAGTTACGCTTACCCCAAATAGGATTTGGCTTAATGGTTTAATAAACAAAAATGTCCCACATGGATCTGTCATTGGAGATCAGCGTATCCTGCGGAGCGCATCAACCCTCAAGAAAAAGAGAAAGACAGAAACCAGAAGTAGATGAAATCGGATCGAGAATATCCGCGTATGCACCCACATTTGTCTATTTAACTTCACACCGAGACCTACTCAGCCTACCACCTACCCACCGAAGCCTTCAGAAACGCGATATATAGCTACGTTCCTTGACCGGTCGTATACGCCTCACAAATATCCTCCTTCGTGCAGGAGTTCGTTGCCTGCCATTTTTTCTGCCTTGGTGCATAACAAAGTACTAATTAGAAACTTCATGGAAGACTTGTAACTTGCAGCTACTTTTTTCCAAACTTGAAAAAATATCCATAAGTTCAAACATTAAGATGTTGTAGAGTCGACCAGGAACCGAACTTCAACAGAACGGAAGCAAAGTCTATGGCTTTATGTCTCTGTTTCGTGTATTTGATAAAAATTTGAAAAAACAAACTCAAACAAGGTCATCTTATTTAACCAAAATCGCACAAAAAGCAGGCTTTTTGAAAAAAAATTCCCACAAGTTCGAACTCTAAGATGTTGTAAAGTTCACCAAGAACCGAACTTCAACAGAACGGAAGCAAAGTCTATGGCTTTATGTCTCTGTTTCGTGTATTTGATAAGAATTTGAAAAAACAAACTCAAACAAGGTCATCTTATTTAACCGAAATCGCACAAAAAGCAGGTTTTTTTTTAAAAAAAAGAGTTCCCATAAGTTCAAGCACTAAGATGTAGAGTTGAACAAGAACTGAACCTCAACAGAACGGAAGCAAATTCTATGGCTTTATGTCTCTGTTTCGTATATTTGTAAACATTTCTTACTGAAATTACACAAAAAGCCTGCTCTTTGTGCAATTTCAGTTGCATTAGATGATTTTGTTTGAGTTTACATTTTCTGAAATTTTTTTCAAAAAGAACAAATTAATATGTTGCTTTCTATCCAATAATTGATGAAGCTCACAAACAACTTTCTATTCCTGGATTCGAAAATCCATTCGCTATGAAACTGGTTTGATAACAATTGGTTTATTTTCAAACTTAAAATGACTCTTTACCTCACACACAAATTTTTAAAGCAAGATTTTTTTACTCCGGAATCACCCGAGCATTTTTCCATTCTTCTGTGGAACCCCTTTCTGCGCAAACAGGTTCAGTAAACGCAGCAAGATGCGTTCATCGGAGTTTAACATTTCCTGAGTCAATTTATCCACTTACGTTTTTTTGTGTAATTTTATATCCTTGGTTCACCTACTACGTCCTAGAGGTAGTCCGTATTCTGGAGAACATGCGGATCGACTTGGTGAACAGGATGAAGCCGAAGAACGATCGCTAAGTGATCTTCCTGGTATCACTGCACTCCGCGGTGAGAATTCTTTTTTATCATTAATAAAAAATAGAAAGGGTAACACAAACGACTTTTCGAAGGAGAAAACGATTTTACGTCTGCCGAACAAAAAAAAATAGAGTGAGCTTCAACGACCAAGGGTCACGGAGCTCTTTCCCTCCGGCCCACCGATTCGAGACTGAAGGACCGGCAACCGTCTCGGGCCCGGCTTGGTGAACGGCTCTACCTGTTCATGCTCAAGACGTCCTGTAGCCAGAGGATAAATCCAGTACCGGACCCACCTGATTTTTCCCTTCTAAGGGGAGTGTTTACCTTCAAAATCAGCTTTTTATTAATTGGGACTAAAATTCTTACCATTTTTTTTTCTGCACGATTTTTTTTATAGAGCAAGCTTTCAAAATGAAGAAAAAATATTTTAGGAGTGGATTTAGAAACAGTTAATGTTATAAAATAACAATTTTTTTCTTCAACTTTTTTAGGTATTTCAAACTATTGGTGAAATGTTTTATGTGTCAATGTTATATTAGCATTGTAGACATTTAAAGTTTTTTAACTTAGCAATGAAGTTCTTATTTTATCGACGTTTGGGGTTGTTGAATTAGTAAACTCATTCAAAGGAATCTGGTGCTAAAGAAGATAAAATTAAGACTTTTTTAAACTTAATTTTAAATAATTTCTGGGATGGATTTTTCAGATTGTGAATTTTTCAAATAAATAAGTTTTGGAGAAATTTCGGATTTTGTAACTGGCTTAGTAGTAATACAGTTTGTTTTTCTCCAAAAAAAAACCCAGACGGAAAAGTTATGCATAATGGAAAAGATTATGTATAATTTCAATTTGTTTGATCCAAATAATGTCTAAAACAAATGAAAATTATACATAATTTTTTCCACTATGCATAACTTTTTCATCTGGGGAGAAAAAAAATATATATTTTTTTATATTTTGCCTAGACTGCATTGACAGTTTTCATTATCAGTGTTCGGCAAGTTCCTCAAAAAAAGACAGTTACTTCTTGAAAGAAAGTAACTCGTTACCGTTACAAGTTAGAAAATTTTAAAGTTACTCGTTACAATTACAGTTACCGAATGAAGTAACTTATAGTTTTCTTCAAATTACTTTTTTGTGCAGAAACGGAATTTCGGGTTTTATTAAATAAATAGCATGATAAAGAAAGTTACAGGTTACAGAAAAAATGGAACTAAGTTACAAGTTACTTGCTTAAAAAAGTAACTAAGTTACAGAAAATGTTACTGTGACTGTAACTCTTGGAGGATCTTCGTTACTTCATTATCAATTATCATTATTATTATGTTCATCCTTAATAAGTGGCTTTCTTCAATTTCATGTACTTCGATATTTTTCGTAAGTCGAATTTCCAATTATTTATCATAGGTAGTTTAATATATTTTCTAATAGAAATTAAATGTCCGCTTGGACACATGGAATGTTTAAGGCTTCTCGTTCGATCACCGAAGTTAGGCAGCGCTTTGCTCGGTTATGCTCGGATTGGAGCCACTGTCCTAGAAAGTGTAGTTTATCCTTCACTCTTGAACTAATACTATAATACTAATTTAATTTCATTTCTGGTCAACTGATTTTTGTCCATTTAACAAATTCTTATGGCACTTTTCATTGTTTAAATTAATTTTTGCTTATAACATAATATTTAATGGAATAATTTAATGAGGCGTCAAATTCTATCTTTTATATATTTCTTAAAAATTGTAAAAATTTTAGTGCAAATGATCCGAACATTTGTCTCCTCGTAATAGGTTTTCTATCAAATTTGTTCCTTGATCGCTTAATTTGAATTTTTTATTTTCTGGGGTGAGTTTTGCTAGAGAAAAAATTTTTATTAATAAATCTCAAAATCTCTAGACTTAAACTTTCAACTTTTTGGTCACAACCCTTATCAAAATTTGTTTGCGTAAAATTTTTATTCTTTGAAGTAATTTGTAAAAATAATTATGGCATTAAAACAACCACTGTCAATTATGATACAAATGATAGCTAGAAAGAAAAAAGGATAATTTTTTAATTAACGTAACATACCATAAGAAAAGTTTATTTTCTTGAAAATGTACAAATTGAAAAACAAATTCTTTTTTAAAGTGCAGCTAGTTTTAAGATTTCCAAGCAATATTTTAATGAAAATTACATTTTATTTTAAAATACAAGTATTATTTTAAAATACATTTTTCCTCTTTACAAATTGCTCTGAAGTAGAGTTGATGGTGGCAGCGGTGGGACACAACAACTTTGGTTCACAAAACCCTCCTTTTTCATCCAAATTTTCTTTCTTCTTCTACAATTTCCATCAAATCTTCCTTTTCTCTCTTTCATTTTTAACTCTCAACATTCTAAGTCTGTCTCTTCTCTTCATTTTGTCCTAAAGTTGAGAACAGATTATAATTACCGTAAACCTGGGCTAAGCATCGCATGTGGGGTAAAGCGGCATACCCTTGATTCTGCATTTCTGAAAACGAAATTTACTTCGTTTAGGTAAAAAATATAAAGGTTTGCAACTAATAATTGTAAAACTTCAATTAAAAAACGTAAAAGAAGCAATATCGCGTTTTGAATACAAAATTAAGAGTGCGCTGCTTTCGCCACATGTGTGCCGCTTAGCCCCAGTTTACGGTATACAATTTTTTTCCATTTTTTTTCATTAGGGGGTGCTAAGGATGTTGAAGTCGACCCTGGATTTGAACGAGTTTGCTGCAAGAGGCGAAGAATCGTAGAGGTAGACAAAGCATAAAGCTCAGGTCTGCTAACTCGTACCTGGCCGAGTCCAACCGACTTTGGTCGACTTGAAGTCGGGTGGAGGCCAGTTGGCAGGCCTGTCGTGTATCCACCAGTCTTAGGTGTGCGTTTAATGCCCTTCTGCCACGAGGAAAGGATCCTGGATCGATGCATCAAAGAACGAGCCACGAGGCATATGGGTGTCGAAGACCGGTCTCGTTCTTCAAGTACCTTTTCCTTTTTTACATTTTGCATTTTTACCGAAAAAAAGAGAACTCGAGAACTGAAAAGAAATCACCTGTTTCATAATCACAACAAATCATTTTCCAAGCTTGAGGGTTCAGTTGAACTGAATGTCAAATTTTTCAAGAAATTAATTACCGGAAATCGGAAGACCTGGGTTCGATTCCCAGCGGAGTGAAAGAGGATGCTTTTTTTCACAAAAAAATTTCAGAATGTCTTTGTAAAATTTCCATCTAGTCTGAAGTGACCTAAATATTTGAATTTCATGAGTTAATGTGGATCGATTCAGTGGAGTTCTGCTTCACGGTTAGTGATAATCTCCTCTGATGATCGATCATCACCCACCTTGATGATAATTCAGATTACAACAATAAATTAAAGTAGCGCAGTTTTTGAAAAATCTTGAATAAGAATTTTAAAAAGGTAATTGGACTTCATTCTCTATAAGAAGAACAAGGGGTCCTTTCTTCATTCTAATATTTACTATCGCTGCTTCAACGGTGATATCAACGCCCGAATAAGAAAGACTTCTTTTCTTATTAGTCGCTGCGGTTCGACGGAAAGTATCCGAAATAGGATTAAATTGTTAAGCAGTAATGAAACTTAGTATATGTGTTCTTTTTGACAAAAAATTTTTGAATATTTTGTTTCCAAGAAAAATGAGCCATTTTTTTGTTGAAAATCCGATATTTATCAAAACAATAAAGTTCGATCTCATTTCAAATGAGACAGGTTCTACACTTCAAGTCGCAGAATCTCTCAGCTACGAAATATGTTGTTTTTTAGGGGATATTAGGTCTCACGTATTTTTCTGATTTAAGAAAAAAAATCCACAAACTTATAAGTATTTGAAGTTTGACGTCTATTTGAAAAAAAAACACAAAAAAGTCAAATTTCACAAAAAATCTACACTTTTATTTTTTGCCAATATTTGGTTGGATTCGGACTCCTACAAGGAAGACATCCTCTGAGTTTTATGCTCGGCTAAACCATTTTTGTGGCCGGAAGAATTTTTTGCTCATAAAATCGAATTTTCGCATTTTTCTCGGAAACAACGAAAGATAAAACATTTTTTTGAGATAATAGTTCACACATCCAGAAAAGTTCTACAAAAAATTTGTTCTGCTCTTTTGTGATATCATGCAACGTTTATGAGAAAAATTCGGAAATTATATTTTCAGAAATCTGGAAAGAAATGAAATAAAACTAAAAAGTTACAGAAAAAACAAAGGGTGAAAAGTGAATCAGGTAAAAATGCTGGGGGTGATCTCGGCATGCCAAAAAATGAAGATCGACAAGGGTAAAATGAAAGATCGCTCATTTTTCGTTTTACCCTTAACAATCTTCATTTTCTTGCATGCCGAAATTATCCTCAGCATTTTTACCTGAATCACTTTTTAACCTTTGTTCTTTTTTCTGTAGGGAAAAAGTTCAATATAAAAGTTGTTCTCCTTGAAGAGACCTACAAAAAATTCCTGTTCTTTCTTTCGATATTTTGAACCGTTTTTTGAGTATTTCAAAAAATGTGTTTTTGGAACATAGTTGTATTCCTTTCTGTTTGCTAAAGAACGTATAAGAAGTCACTTGCTTATGATCCCCAGGTGAACAAAACATGAGTGACATTGCTTTTCTTTATTTTTTAAACTTTTTTTTAGAAAACATTGTTTTTTGCAAATTTAAGATATTCCTTTTTTCAGTCAACGCCTAAACTATGTGTGGGGCGTTGTTTCCATGTGAATTTGTCCAGATACGAATGTTATTGATGTTTATTTTCTTCAAAATCCAGAATTCGGGCCTTGATTCCCAATTTCAAAATATTAACAACTACAATACTATGCTGAGAGAAAAATTGTTCTTGATCAAAAAAAAAAAAAACAACTGTTTTCTTGGATAGAAATGAAAATGTGTTTGAATGAACCAAATTTTGGTTGCCTCAAAAAAATATTTCATTGACCTCACCAATTTTTTTGGTCGAATCAGCCAAATACTCCATCCACTAAAAGGTTTGGTTGGGTCAACCAAATATATTGTTGCCCATATAATAACCATATTCTATGGCTGAACCAACAAAAATTTTGTTGATTCAACTAAATCGTTTTCTGAATATGTATAGAATGTAGTTTTAATGATAATCTTACCCTGAAATTAACAATGAATGTGAAGGATTTTAAAATAATACTCTTTTTTTTGTAACTTTGTATGCAAATAACACCTCACACATAGTTTAGGCGTTAATTGAAAAAATGTAAAATTTAAAAGTTCCAAAAAACAATGTTATTAAACGAAAAGTTAGAAAGAAATAATAGCAATGGAGGAAACCCCTGTCAATAATAAAAAAGAAAAGTTGATTATCTCTATTGTTTCGAAAAATACCGGACTGAGAAAGAAATTAAAGATTTGTTGGCACCGTACCCTGAAGCTTTGTTTAGGTCAAAAAGAACACATGCACCAAGTTTCATGCCTCCTTAACAATTCTAGCCTATTTTAGTTGTACCACAGTTGCTATATAAGTACCCAAGCAACTAATGATTTTTTTATTTTCTATTCAAAAATCTTTGATCAGTTTATGAAACATTTTTTGCAATCTCCAAAGAAATGTCCAAGACATATTTTGCGGCTATTGAAAACCTCAACTTCAACTCTTATTACTATGTCTTTGATATTTAAAAAGGGTTGACTGCCCTTCATTATACCTTTTATATGCAAGTACTTACAAAGTCGTGAACATCAATAATCGACCATAGAATTACTTGCTCCACTCTGCATCATCTTCAAAAGGAATTATGGGTTCCGTAAGTCGTAAAAGTACCATAAGACGAAAAGTCGGCAGTCTAAAAGAAGACGGTAGTTAGTGATCCTCGGGAAGAATATTAATTTCGTTCTTACTTTTTCTCTGGCTTTTCAAGATACCTTCAAATTCTTCACATTTCTCCACAATTTGTCTCTCACATTTTCAAACAGAACCGTCATCAATCTTACCTTTTAATGCCAATTTTTTTTTTAATACAAAATGTTATGCGCTGTTGAAGAAATACTTAGAAGTGGCTCAATGTTTGGTTCGAATAACAAAACTTTTTAGCTTCTGTAGAAGCAATATTCTTTTGTTGTGTAGCTTCTGTAACAACAAAATCATTTTGTTGTCTGAACCAAACATTTTTCTAAGTCTTTTGTATCAGTGTCAATAGAAAGAGGTTTTAAACCGATAAAAAGTAACACAAATGACCCTATTTTCCCTACACAAATGTCATGAATACAATTCTTTGAGTCATCAATCTTACCCTTTAATGCCATTTTTTAAATACAAAATGTTATGCACCGTTGAAAAAATATTGAGAAGTGGTTCACTGAGAAAAATGTTTGGTTCGAACAACATAACTACTTGGTTTCTGTAGAAGCAACATTTTTCTGTTGTGTTGCTTCTATAGCAAGCAAATCGTTTTGTTGTCTGAACCAAACACTGTTCTCAGATTTCTGTATCATTGTCAACAGAAGAAGGTTTTTGACTGGTAAAAGTAACACAAGTGACCCTATTTTCCCTGTTCAATGTTGCACAACATTCTGTAATTAAAAATTGGCATTAAAAGGTGAATGACATATGTGTAGGGAAGATTGAGTCACTTGTGTTACTTTTAACATGGATCATGTCATGGATACTATTGTTTGAGTCATCAATCTTATCTTTTCATGTCATTTCTTGAATACAAAATGTTATGCACCGTTAGAGAAATATTCAAAAGTGGTACAATGAGAACAATTGTTCTCAGTGTACCACTTTTGAATATTTCTCTAACGGTGCATAAAAACGATTTGGTTGCTGTAGAAGCAACACAACTGAAGACTGTTGCTTTTACAGAATATAAATAGTTTTGTTGTTTAAATCAAACATTTTCTCAGGGAACCACTTTTAAATATTTCTCAAACGGTGCATAACATTTTGTATTTAAAAAATGGCATTAAAATGTAAGATTGATGACTCAAAGAATAGTATTCATGACATTGTGGTCATTGGTTATTGTGACATTCATCGTTGTGTTACTTTTTACCTGTCAAACACCTTTTTCCGTTGATAATGATACAGAAGACTGAGAAAAATGTTTGGTTTGGACAACAAAACGATTTGGTTGCCATAGAAGCAATACAACAAAAAATGTTGCTTCTACAGGAACCAAGTAGTTTTGATATTTAAACCAAACATTTATCTCATTACACCACTTTTAAATATTACTTGAGCGTTCTTGTATTAACGGTCTTGTAAATCTTGTATTAAGAAAAATGGCATTAAACAGTAAGATTGAAGACTCAAGGAATAGTATTCATGACATGTGTACGGGGAAAATAGAGTCACTTGTGTTACTTTTTACCGACTGAAAACCCTTTTCTGTTGAAAATGATAGAGAAGACTGAGAAAAATGTTTGGTTCGGACAACAAAACGATTTGATTGCTATAGAAGCAACATAAGAGCAAAATGTTGCTTCTATACAGAAACCAAATAGTTTTGTTGTTCGAACCAAACATTTTTCTCAGTGAACCACTTTCAAATATTTCTTCAACGGCGCATAACATTTTGTATTTTAAAAAAATGGCATTAAAAGCTATGATTGATGACTCAAAGGATAGTATTCATGGCATTTTTTCCGTGCAAATGAAATAAATCGTATCTGCAGTTCATATAAGTCATCTGTAACTTTTATGAACCTTTAAAATAGAACTCAAATTTCCTTGATTCTGATGACGTTTATTTAATATCCATTTCGCAATACGATATACAAAGTCCATGTTCATAAGAACTACGAGATTTGAGGTTATTTGAATCCTATTTGAAAGATTCGTAAAAGTGACAGATGACATCCGAACTGCACGTACGCTTTATTTCATTTGCACGGCAGATTTTTAGAGGAAAAATAGGGTCAATTGTGTTACTTTTTACCAGTCGGAAACCTTTTTCTGTTGACAATGACACAAAAGACTGAGAAAAATGTTTGGTTTAAACAACAAAACTATTTGAATAAAAGGTTGATTTAGAATCAATCTGTTCAGATTATTCAATTTTTCAGATGAAAATGGTGAAAATCCGAACGAATTACACATTTCTAAGAAATGCTAATTTGAAGAAAATTTCATTTCTTCATCAAAAAAATGTTTAGTAAAATAGATATCTTTTTGTAAATTGAGTCAAGTTTTTTGATCTCAATTAAAAGAAATCTTTATTATAAATAGGTAACCCTGTAGATTGGAACCAATCCTTGCTTAATGTCTCTCTTTTAAAATTTCATAAGATCGAAATAAAATCTACTCTCTTATGAA
>JAUMHM010000071.1:29640049-29659029 GCA_032362435.1 Melikaiella ostensackeni | reverse complement strand
CAAAACAAAATAGGAGTTGTGAAGAATTTAATTGATAGAGCTCTTAAATTATCTCATCCTACATTCCATGAAAAGAACATTGAATTATGAAAACAGATTCTTTTTTCAACCATTGTCTTATTACTTTTATTGACAAGCATATGCATCACAAAATTGTTCGAATTAAGAATAAAGGTAATAACCAGGACAGAAGCAATGTACATCACAATAGATTTGATACGGTTGTCCTACTTTATTTTGAAAAAATCTCAAGTATCTTGAAATCAATGTTAAGCAAATTGGGGTTACATACGATATATAGAGTTCTATTCAAAAGCAACTTGATTGTTACATTGGGTAAAGACAAATATGAGAAACTGGAAAAAACAATATGTAATTTACAAATTTAAATGTAGACAATGTAATTCTGTTCACATACGGCAAACAAGGAAATCACTTAGAACTCGAAAAGATGAACATAAAAATAATTTTCATAGGAGTGCAAGATATTACTCGGCCCTTACAAAAGATAGACTTACACATGGTTATGACTTTAATTGGGATGATGTTAAAATTTTGTATCATGAGAAAAATAAAAAAAAGAGAGAGTTCATGGAAATGCGTTTTATAAAGAGAGAAGGTAACAAAGCTATTAATTTAAAAACGAGATCTTGCTAGATACAACAGAATTTGAGATAGAATCATTAATTGGATATAATGGGGGGTTGCCTATGAATACTTAAGTTTTCTTTTAATAGAGGTGTTAATGATAAACTCAATTTATTAAAAGATATCTATTTTACCTAAATATAGTTAAAAAATTTGGGGAGTTACGAATGTTTAGAAATGTGTTATTGGTTTGGATTATTACCTTTTTCTTTTTGAAAAATGGAATAATCTGAATAGATTGGTTTTAAATCAACCCACAAGATACTTGAGATTTTTCCAAAATAAGGCAGGACAACCGTATTGTAATCTTGTACATTGTTTTTCTTCTGATTATTGCCTTTACTTTTAATTTGTACAATTCTGTTATGCATATGTTTGTCAATAAAAGTAATGGGATAATGGTTGAGAAAAAAAATTTGTTTGCATAATTCAATATTCTTTTTATGGAATTTTGGATGAGATAATTTAAGAGCTCAATCAATTAAATTCTTTGCAGCTCCTATTTTGTTTTGAATGGAATGATTAGAATTAAAATTTAGGGTACTTCCTGAACAAATAGTTTTTCTTCGCTAATCAGTAATAATATAATTTTGATCAGTTTTTATTCAGGTCAAATCAAGAAAATTCAATCTACCTTCTGTTTCAGTTTCAATAGTAAACTGTAATTTTGTAAGTATAATGTTAAATAAATTGAGTAAGGTATCTACATTTTTTGCATATAAAAAAAGTACAAATTTAAATGTACACAATGTGATGCTGCTTATATAGAGCAAACAAGGAGGTCACTTACAACAAGAAAATATGAACACAAAAAAAATGTTCATAGAAGTGCAAGATATTATTCGGTCCTTACAAAAGATACTTACACATGGGCATGAATTTAATTGGGATGATGTTAAAATTTTGTATCATGAAAGAAATAAAAAAAAAGAGAGAGTTCATAGAAATGCTGTTCATAAAGATTGAAGGTAACAAAGCTATTAATTTAAAAAGAGATCTTGCGAGATACAGCAGAATTTGGGATGGAATCATTAACTGGATACAGTGACTTTAGTTTTGTGTCATAATTTGAATATGTGTAAATTAATTTTCCATTAAAGAATAAAATAATCTGACTTCGAGATTCATTCAGAATAGTTCGCCTATGTCAAAAATCAATTTTCAATCAATGAATGAAATACATACCAAAACAGTAATTGCTATCAATTATCTCTGTTTTATTTTCAGGTAATAATGATTCTCTAATCTAATAATTCTTCATCTTTCGATCTTTAAGAAACTTTCGAAATTACATGTTGATTCTTCGGTCAATATTTCATAGTTCAAGGTGAAACTTCGTTTTCAACTACTTTCATGTGTCTACTTTGAAACAGAATAGTTCAATTGCTTGCATTAAAAATGGACTTTTGGCGAGTTTTTTGAGCTCCTATCCCACTCTGCAACGACAGATTCGTCAAAATTCTAAGAAAAAAATTAATAGCTCATTCTAAAAAGTTCTACAAAAAGTGCCTCTCGCTCTTTTGTGATATCCTGCACGATTTACGAGAAAAATTGGCAAAAAATATAAGTGTGGTTTTTTTTTGTGAAAATCGACTTTTTATTTTTTCAGTTAAATCGTCGCCACTTTGTTAAATTTGACCTTTTTCAAATTTTCCGAAACCGTAACGAAAAACGTACCCCCTCCCATTTTAATGTTACGTAATATGTAAACGCTTCAATGTACACAAAGTACATGAATGAATTTGAAGATTATTATTATTAATTTGAAATGTATTTGGAAAAACAACTTACTTTGTAGAAATGAAATTCTTGGAGAGACATGCACCTGTTTCTGCACTGAAATATGAAGGACTGACTCTATAGGAAGTCAAGACCCTCTGGAAATATTGCAAAAAGGTCTGGCTTTGAGTAAACTTTCGAGTCATTATCTTCTCCAATCAGAAGATAGGAGTGAAATTTCGTTAAGTGGTAGGTACTTCGAAATAGGTGGTAAGCCCTAAGAAAAGGTCCGACTGTCGTCATTTTGACCTGACCTGGAACAAAGGGTCATCCACCAATAATGGAATGGATACTAGTTTATTGAGGGACACGTACTGTTCTAGCAACTTTATGATCCTATGCGATAAATCATACCAAAAATCACAGATTAGAATCATTTTAAAATATCTTTCTAAATTTTAAATTTAAAAAAATGAAATGGTAGCCCATACGATGATTTTATAAAACGTTTGGAATAATCATACCAAAAATTACTTCTAAATTTTGAATCTAAAAAATGAAATGGTATCCCATAGCATAATTTTTTAAAACCTTTGGAATGATCATAACAAAAATCACATGTTAGAATCATTTTAAAATATCTTTCTAAATTTTGAATCTAAAAAATGAAATGGTAGTCCGTAGGATAATTTTATAAAACCTTTGGAATGATTAGTGCCGCACAGTGGGAAAAAGCACCTTTTTGGATAAAAATCGACAGACCGTACAGTTCTTAACGGATTTTGATTTTTTTTTTCAAATAACCGAAGTCTTTCGGATATAACGATTGCGGATATTTCACGCCGACTAAACCAAAATTTGTTATTTAACAAAACCTAAATCTTTTTTGTCAAACTTTTCAGTGATACAATTTTTTTTAAGACTTTCAAATCCATTAATACAGATCATAAATTAACGTAATAACTAATTAAAAATAATGTCGAGTGGGATAAAGTATTAACATTTTTTTTATAATGTTATGAACAAACTAATGAACAAACGTAATTTTTTTGTGATTTGCAATGATTAGTTATTTTAAATCCATAGTTTTTGCATTAAATATGACATATGTATATTAATGTGCGCTTGAAATTAGTTGAGAATATCTGCTGTTTATTAATTATTCAAAAGAATTTTATAAACAAATGCACATTTTAACCATTTTTTCATGAATAGGCTTCATTTTTTTGCGGAATCAAGGCGAAATGTCTTGCCAAAGACTCCTTGGTGTCACATTTTTCATAATAACAAAAACTGTTAATTATATAAACAGTTTTTATAAACAAATGCATACTTTGAACATTTTTTTATGAATAGGCTTGATTTTATTGTGAAATTAACTCGAAATGTCTTGCCAAAGACTCCTTGGTGTCACGTTTTTCATAATAATAAAAACTGTTAATTATATAAACAATTTTTATAAACAAATGCACATTCTGAATATTTCTTTATGAAAAGGCTTGATTTTATTGCAAGATCAACTCGAAATATCTTGCCAAAGACTCCTTGCTCTTATATTTTTCATAATGACAAAAATCGTTAATCATATAAACAATTTTTATAGACAAATGCACATTTTGACCATTTTTTCATGAATAGGCTTGATTTTTTTGCAGAATCAACTCGAAATGTCTTGCAAAAGACTCTTTGCTGTCATATTTTTCATAATGACATAAAATGTCAATTCTTTAAACAACTGTTAAAAAGAAATGCACATTTTGACCATTTTTTGACGAATATGCTTGATTTTTTTTCGGAATCAACTCAACATTTCCTGCCAAAGACTCCCTGCTGTCATATTTTTCATAATGACAAAAACTGGTAAATATAAAAACAATTTTTACAAACAAATGCAAATTTTGACCAGTTTTCATGAATAGGCTTGATTTTTTTGTGGAATCAACTCGAAATGTTCCCCTAAAGACTTCATGGTGTCACATTTTTCATAATAACAAAAACTGTTAATTATATAAACCATTTTTATAAACAAATGCACATATTGAACATTTTTTTATGAATAGGCTTGATTTTTTGCGGGATCAACTCGAAATGTCTTTACAAAGACTCTTTGCAGTTATATCTTTCATAAGGACAAAAATCGTTAATCATATGAACAATTTTTATAAACAAATGCACATTTTGAACATTTATTTATGAGTAGGTTTGATTTTTTGTGGAATCAACTCGAAATATCTTGCCAAAAACTTCTCACTGATATTTTTTTCACAATGAAGAAAATCTTAATTATTTAAACAATTTTGATAAACAAATACACATTTTGAACAATTTTTTATGACAAGGCTTGATTTTAATGCGAAATCAACTCAAAATGTCTATCCAAAGACTCCTTGCTATCATATTCTTTATAATGAAAAAAATGTTAATTATTTAAACAAATTTGATAAAAAAGTGCACATTTTGACCAATTTTTCATGAACAGGCTTGATTTTTTTGCAGAAGCAACTTGAAATGCCTTGCCAAAGTCTCCTTGCTGTCGCGTATTCCATAATGACAAAAATTTTTAATTCTTTAAACAATTTTTATAAGCAAATGCAGATTTTGAACCTTTTTTCATAAATAGGCTTGATTTTGAGCAGAATCAACTCGAAATGTCATGCCAAGGACTCCTTGCTGTCATATTTTTTATAATGCCAATAAATGTTAGTACTTTAAACATTTTTTATAAACAAATGCACAATTTGACCAATTTTTCATGAACAGGCTTGATTTTTTTGCAGAATCAACTCGAAATGACTTGACAAAGACTCCTTGCTGTCACGTATTTTATAATGACAAAAAATTTTAATTCTTTAAACAATTTTTATAAGAAAGTGTATATTTTGACAATTTTTTCATGAATAGGCTTCATTTTTGTTTTGCGTAATCAACCCTAAAGGTTTTACTAAGGACTTCTTGCTGTTATATTTCTTATAGAGACAAAAACTGTTAATTATTTAAACAATTTTTGCAAACAAATGCACATTTTGACCCTTTTTTCATGAATAGGCTTGATTTTTTTGCAGAATCAACTCGAGATGTCTTACCAAAGACTCCTTGCTGTCATATTTTTTATGACAAAAATTTTAATACTTCAAACATTTTTTTTAAACAAATGCACATTTTGACCAATTTTTCATGGATTGGCTTGATTTTTTTGCAGAATCAACTCGAAATATCTTGCCAAACACTTTTTGCTGTCATATTTTTCATAATGACAAAAAATGTTATTCTTTAAACAATTTTTCAAACAAATGTACATTTTGACCATTTTTTCATGAATAGGCTTCATTTTTTTTTGCGGAATTAACTTTAAATGTTTTACCAAAGACTTCATGCTGTCATATTTTTCATAGTGGCAAAAGCTGTTAATTATTTAAACAATTTTTATAAGCAAATGCAAATTTTGACCATTTTTTCATGAATAGGCTTGACTTTTTTGCGGGATCAACTCGAAATGTCTTGTCAAAGACTCCTTGTTATCATACTTTCATAATGACAAAAATTGAAAGCTATATAAACAATTTACTTAAACAAGTGCACATTTTGAACATATTTTTATGAATAGGCTTATTCTGAAAAAAATGAAGCCTATTCATAATGAAATATTCCAAATTTTCATTTGCTTATACAAATTGTTCAAATATTAAATACGGTTTAGGTTTAGTTAGTTTAGGTAGGGTTCGAATTCCCAGCGGGTGTGATTTTTCAAAGAGTTTGAGTGCAATTGTGTAATATTAAACATTAGTTAAGAGGAGTAATAATATACAAAACAATTTTTAGTGATAATTTATAATTATTTTATATCATCGGTTTCAAACTTCTGTGGTAGATCACCTACCGAAGACTGGCATGATACAAAGTAAGAGCAAGCTATCCTTTTCCAAAACCATTTCCTATTGCGATGGTAGGTGCAGTATAGGTGTCGCTTTCCTTTTTATGATGGTTGTAAATTGTTGAGATTTTCTACAAACAAAAGCACCCGAAGGAAAGAACTCAAGCAGCTTGACTTTCATGATAATATTTTTTATCTTATTATCAATCTATCTCTTCGATTTTTTCAGTATCTACTGGTGATCAAATAAACTTTCGTTTAATGTAAAATTTTCAAATAAAAATATAATATACATGAGTAGATAGAGGTCTTTAAAAAGTGTATAAATGGCGATATTCAACATTAAATTACAGCTTTAAATATAAACTTTCTTATTTGTACTTTTCTGGAAAATTATTTTCAACATGCCATGAGACAGCTTGCGAATTGACATTAATGTCCGATATTATTGAGGTGGTTAAAAGGGAAAATGAAAAAAGGTGTTCTTTTCCCATGTCAAATTTGCGATAAACCCATAAGAACTAAAAACGCTCTGCGCCACCTCTAAATATTAATTAAAAATTCTAAAAAAAAAAATCATTTTTGGACCATCCTACAATATTGGCGTAAACAGCTAGCACGAGGGGCAGTGCTGAGGAAACCAAATAGTCGTAAACATTACTGTGAGTGCTAAATTTACAGCAATGATGGTTGACATTTCTACAAAATTCTTTAAATTGTACTCTTTTTATAATGTACATCTTATCGCAAAAAATTAGTAACCGCAAAAGCCAGGACTAATTTTCGCCCAAAAAATATAGAACCCTCAATTTTTCCAGAGATTTTAGTGAATAACTGAGCATGAAGAAAATTCTAAAATATAAGATCGGAAAAATTTTAAAGATTAAGGTTTCTTGCATATTGGCGAATATCTTCCAAAATTTTCGGTTCATAATAATATTTTTATGATGAGTGAAAGTTTGAAATGAACCATTTTCTTACGATCATTTTAGAATGCCCAACTTTGAGGGGCTTCTGCTCCCTCAAATCAAAGTAAGAAAATATGCCAAAAATATTTGATTTTCATTAATTCTTTTTGTGCACAATGGTGTAAGTCAATGTCCAAAATATTGATTTTTTATTAAGTTAACAATAAGAGAGTAGTAAGGCATTATCTTCGAAACTAAGCAGCCTACAGAGATCATTCTTGAAGCAAATTTCAGGTTTTTGGCTCCTGAAAACAGTGTATGTAGTGTCAATTATTAAAATGTGCGTGTTTAATGATTAAAAGGCGCGTTTGAATGATTAAAAGGTATGTTTTAACGTTCAAAAAATTACTTTCACACCGAAAAAATACAAAGAGCTATCCCATTATTAAAGGAACCACTGGCACAGCAGGAGATCTTGCCTGGGCAACTGCTACTTCTATCTTACACAATGCCATTTTTCATGCTAACTAAAGTGAAAAAAGGGTACCATTCACTTTCGTTAAAATCTGAAATTTATTGCCAAGAAAATAGTTTCTTTAATATTAAAACGCAACTTTTTAATTATTATCAATACATGCATTATTTTCAGGAGCCAAGCATCTGCAATTTGTTTCAAGAATGATCTCTGTAGGTTGCTTTGTCTCGAAGATAATTCCTTACTACTCTTTTGTTATTAAATTAATAAGTAATTATTTTGTACTTCGGCTTACACTGTTGTGCACAGAAAAGATCAAGGAAAAACTCATGTTTTTGGCAGATTTTTTTACTTCGATTTGAGGAAGCAGGAGCCACTCAAATTTGGGGATTCTGAAATGATCGTCAGAAAATGGTACATTTCAAACTATCACTCATCATAAAAAAATTACTAATGAACTGAAAACATTGAAAGACACTCACCAATACCCATGAAACCTTAATTTTTTAAATGTCTTTTGGTTCATATTTTAGAAATCTGTACTTAAAATTGGGTCTTAATTTGTACCTGATTTTCAGCTTTATCTGGAAATTCCTCATCTGATAAAGAGGGGCTGAGACTCTTTGGAGATTGTGAAGGATCAGTTAAGAAAAAAAAAACGATGTCTTTCAAAAAACCAGCAAAGATGTCATTTAACATTTTCTATTCATTCTGAAGTTCTATATCTCTTCAGATACTTTTTGTAGTCATTTGAAATTAAATTCTTTCATAAGTAAATTTTATTTGTAGAATTTTTCTTTTTAAAGAAACATATGTATAATAAAAGTAATAATTGAACTGAAAATAAAAAGAAATCTGTAAAAACAATTTTACGAAAATTTATTTTCAAACCCTACAAATTATAGAGGGAACATTTGTTTCCATTTTGTGATTTTAAGCACAATTATTCAATTAAGAAACGCAACAAAAAACAAAACAAAACGAAAAGATAATTTTGGAATTTATGAATTATCTTTTTAGCTTTAAGCTAGCCAAGCCAAATCCTTTTGTCTACGTCTCCGAAGGATTAGAGTTAAACCGATAAGAAAAAGTTTTGTATACATTCCGGAAGGTCTACCATAATCTGCTACAGCATTCCTAGAATTTTTAGAAAAAAATGCGAAAAACGATTTGTGAAACTCCAGGAAAAATTAGAGAGTTATTCCGTGTTAGAACCACCTAGTGAACGGATCGTTTCGCGTTCTGGGAATTTGCAAACTTCAATTTTGTGTTTACTATTAATAATTTCGTTTGAAGTGGATTTAAAAAGTGTCGTCTGTTATTTATCAGGTGTCTAGAAAATATATAAATGGTAATATTTACTAATGATACTAATACATTACGTTCGCAGTCATGTTCAGATTTCCATAATAATAAATTTAAATATGTCATGAAAATAATTAATTAATAATTAAAAACTAATATTTTGGAAATGAAAATATTTTAATTTTTATTTAGGTCCTTAATTTTTTTCAGTCAATAAGGTTCTTATTTTTTATGACTCAAAATATTTGGATAAAGAAGGAACCTTTAACCTTTTTTCGTTTTATACTTTTAATATTAGTTTCAGTACAAATAATTAAAATGCTAAAATCTATTACAATTAAAATTTTTTAATTTAAAGTAGGAGTGGAGTCTTTAAGTTTCTTAGTTTATTATATAAAAAAGTCAGAATGATTTCAACTATTATAAAAGTTGTATCACTTTTCCTTTTTTAAATCTTTCCAAATTTTAAATTTAAAGGCCTACTTGTTGAACAGCTTTCAGCTTGGAGCTCTCAGAAATAAATTATTTCAAACCGAAATCGCTTCAAGTTGAACAACTCTGAATTGAAAGCATTTAATTAGAATAATTTTATATCGAAACATTAAAAATGGTTTTGCTTCATTTTTAAATCTTTCAAAATTGTATCATTTGAAACTAATTATATTTTATAGTTGGAAAAATAATTTGAACCAATGCTTAGTCAAATAATTAATTTTAACTTGAAATGTCCAAAATTTTAGTTTTTTTAGTTTATTTTATTATATTATTTAGTTTATTTATTATATTAGTTCATTTTTACCCTCCTAAAACTATTATTAATTCATCCTAAAAAACAGCCCCCTAAGTACTGAAATGAGAGTTTTGCAATATATTGAAGTTAATTAATTCTTTCTCATCATTTTTCTTCCTAGATCAAAACGATGAAATTTTATGTATTGTTCGAGTTAATTCAATAACAATTTGTAAAGCTCGGTTGAAAGTAAACAAAAGTGGATTTTATGTCATACGATCATAGCAATTTTCGTCAATTATTGAACTTAGGCTTTAACTTTTCAAATTATTCAATTTTACAATTTAAAAGTGGATCATTTTCAAATTTAGAGCGTTTAAAAATGAAAATTTTTTAATTTGAGGTGCTGAAAAGTTGTATAATATCAAATTCTATAGCCTTTAACATTCTACAATTTAAAATTCATAGCTTTTAAAGCGTCAGAATGAAAAATTTTCATGTCTTATTTCAAAATGAAGATTTCTATATTTAGGACAATGGAAATTTGGCAAATTCGAAATAAAACCTTAAAAATTGTAGTTATTGTACACACTTTTTAATTAGATATCTTCAAAACTGAAAAGTTCAATTACGAATGTACAAAACTGAAATAATGTTTTTAACTTACGGCTCAATATCAAAACCAAAAATATCGGAATGAAATATTCAAAATTACTAATTTAATATTGATATATATTCTAAATTTAACTATTTCACAATATATAATAACTTCAAATTGAAATCGTGCATAATTGAAAAATTCCGAAAAAGTATTAAAAACTAAATATTTTTAATGTAGCTTTTCAATTTTGCAAATAGAAAAACTACTAGAATAATTTGTAAACAAAAAATTTGCCTTAAAAATAAAACTTTGCAAGAACTAAGCATTCAAAATTGAATTATTTCAAATTTGATAATGTTCTAAACCGAAAATTTCAAACTCGATGCCTCTCAAATATTTTTTTTTGGAGTGAATAAAATGTATATTCTATTTTCATAAAAGTAATTTTAAAAATCTTGACTTCTCTTCAAATTTCTGTAAAATCATCCAGCATGCAATTTTTTTATTCCACTTTTTAAACTTCAAAGAAAAGGAAATAATATTAAACATCATTTAGTGGATAAAAATTCAACTACTTCAGCCGATTTAAAATAAAATTATCTTAATAAATTTTTGAAATTTACAGCACAATGATTAACATACAATCAGGATATATTTCTTCACCAGAGTGGGATAATGAAAAAAAAGATAATGATTCTAGAAATCATCCAGTATATCATTACGGTAACTAAAACCTTTCTAACTTTTTCTCATTATTGATAAAATAAAAATAGTTCATAAATTGTTACTAAAGAGTCATTTCGAATTCTCTTTTCATTAGTTTTATTATTCATGTTTAATAGAAATCTGATTTAAAATGATTGTGTATTTATCTATCATTCAGAATTAACTATTGATACGAGAACTAATGACACGACGAAAAATCTGCAAATTAATAATCACCCAGAAATTATTCTTTGTCGCAAAAAAAGCACTCTGAGTCCCTTTTCGGCACTTATCCTCATTTTGACTATGCTGGTGACATTTACCGTAGGCGCTGGTAAGTCAAGAACTTTTATACTATTTGATATTTAAAAAATCCCTATCTAACATTTTTGTATCTAAAATTACGACCTCCTTTTTTTCAGAAAAAATTTATCCTATTTTGTTAAACCATAATATAGAGCAAATGAAAATGAGTATTGATCAGAGTAAAATTAACTTTTGCAAGCAAAATCGTGAAAATTGTTGGAAATCTGCAAACGAAATGATATTTGTTTCGAACAGTGAAAGCCTTATCAATGTTGATAAAAAAATTGAGACAAACATGAAATTAAAGAATATCAAATTTATCAGTTCTTGTCTTGAATGTCGTCGAATGGAATTCGATGATCTAATTTCTGATTATGATGAATCAGAGAACATTTCCACACCAATTCCGGAAAATAATGATATTCAAACTACAGAAAAAGCAGAGATGACATTAATGAAGAGTAATAATGATTCTACAAAAATTCTAGAATCTGAAAAGCCTGAGGAAATTTTTGCAGGTGAAAATTTCCAAGAAGATGCAGAGAGTTGTGAACCATATCGTGAAGAATGTTTTAAAATTTTTGGAAAAATAAGTTGGCTACGAATTTTAAATGCCCTTAAAATTGGGACGATTAACACTGAGTATAAAGATGAGAAGTATAATATGTGTTTTAAATGTGTGCCGAGTTTTGAAAAAGGTCATCCGGATTGTTATGACCCAGTCGATGAAGAAAATTGCGGTAATATGATGAATAATATTTATAATTCAAAGTAATATATTCAAAAATAATATTCTTATATTTTACGTTTCAGGATCCTGTACGGATTTTGAATATCATTGTCGAAGAAGCAGAACTTGTATCCCATTGAGAAGGAGGTGCGATAGGAAAAGGGACTGTACATTGAATGATGATGAACTCGATTGCTGTAAGTTATTGAGAAACTTCTTCATATTATATTTATTTTATTTTATCCATAAGTGATTTTATGTTTAGACAAAACGATATAAAATTTTTCATTTCTATTATAATTATTTTTGAGTTCATCCCTCCTTATTCCTAGGGGTCTTCTTGTTTGTCCTATGTATACTGCTTTGCAACTTTCGCAAGTGATTTTAGAGATTACGTTTTGCTTGTCTAGTTTGTCACGTAAGTCTTCTACTAATTTTATGGTTTTATTGTTTTTAAATGGAATTCTATAAATTGTGTGTAGACCCGTTTTGCCTAGTAATGATCCTAGAGACCCAGAGATTTTCCCAAAGTATGGTGAAACAACTGTGTTAAATCTATCCAATTCCCTAGTTTCTTTGTTGTTTAGGTTGTTATCTTTCCTTTTCATCTGATGAATTCTGTTTTTTATATGTTTGTCAATGAAAAAGGATGGATAGTGATTTTGGAAAAGAATCTGTCTACACGTTTCAAGATTTTTTTCATGAAATGTTTCATGTGACAATTTTATAGCTCTGTCTACCATGTTTTTTAAAACCTCAATTTTGTTCTGTATGGGATGATTTGAGAGAAAACTCAGTGTACGTTCTGAAAAGGTCGGTTTTCTATACCAATCAGTTATGATTTTATCTTCATCAGTTTTTATTATTGTTAGGTCTAAAGAATTAATTTTCGTATCTTTTGCAATTTCTAAAGTGAATTGTAACCTTGGGTGTACACTACTCAAAGCGTTAAGAATTATTTCAATTTTGCTTGCATCTACACAAAATACAGAGTCGTCTACATATCTAGCACAGAAAAGACATTTGAAACCAATTTTTTCTGAATCCTCGTTAACAAGAATTTCCATTTTTTTCAACTTGATTTTCTAAATCTTCCATGACAATTTCAGCTAAAGCAGGTGAGGAACGGAACCTATTGGTGTCCCAAATTTTTTTTCAGAAAATTTACCGTCAAATTGAAAATAAGTGGAGTGAAAAATAAAATTGATAGCTTCATTAAATTGTTTGTATGGAATGCTGGTGTGATTTTTGATGCTATCCCATCTTTTTTCAATGGCCTTCTTTACTTTCTTAATCGGAATGTTAGGAGAAATCGCAAATAAGTCAAACGAAGCTAAAATATGATCTTGTGAAATCGTGATTCCATCAATGACTTTTAGAAAAGCATTAATATTTTTAACTGAAAATATGGAAATTGTTATTGATTTTTTAATGATATTAGTAAGTAATTCTTCTAATTTTCTGGTTAGAGAGCCTATTGTTGATATTACTGGCCGTAATGGAAAATCATTTTTATGAGCTTTAATCAGACCATAGGATAAGGAGAGAACTGTATTGATTGTATCAATAGCACATTTTTTCACGTTTTCTAAATAACCTTTTACTCCAAATTTATTCAAAATCGTGAAAGTTCCTTTCTATAATTTCTTGGAGGATCATTTTCAATACGATCAAAGCTATATTTATCTTCTAAGATTTCAAGCATTTTTTTGACATACTCAGTTTTAGAAATGGCTATTGTAATGTTCCCCTTATCCGCTTTCGTCACAAAAATATCTGGATTATTCTTCAAAAAATTTTTAGTTAGTTTGTATCCCTCATTCAATTCTTTATCAATAATTATTGATAATCGATTACGAACAGTTGTTTGTAAGAAATTCATTTGACAATCCTGAATGTTTACATATAAATTCTATAATTTGTTACTTGGTATTTTCTCTACGTTGGTTTCAACATCTTTTACTATTTCTAATAACTGAATGAACATTTTTTCCCCAAATTTTTTACTTAAACCCTCCCCTAGTCTAAGAATGTAAACAACCTCTTGTGGTACATCAATTTTTGAGATATTAAGAAACCAAGGGTCAGGTTTTTCGTGTGATAGAACTGAGTGGAGGTTTAAATGTAGTTTTTGTATATCACCTTGATTTTTAATTATATGAGCGAATTTTCGGTTATGTTTTTTTGTTAATTATGAGTCAATTTATTGTTTATTTCATTGTCTTTCAGGATGCATTCTCTGATGACAAAAGGAGGTACTTGTTCATTTAGTTTCTCTAGAGTCTGTTTCATTTTTTCATTTAGTCTGTTATTTACTTTTCGAGGCATTTCCTCAATTTTGGAGAAAAACTTTCTTTTTTTCAAAAAAAATTTTCTTTTGGATTTGAATCTGGAGATCATTAAAAATGTAGGTGCTAAGGCTGATCATTATCATAATGAAAGTCTTAACTGATATTGATTTTTTTTTTAAATTTTGAATCTATATAAAAAGACCATTGTGTATTGAGTGTATTCTATCTGAGTGTATTTAACCTCTGACTAACCATTTCGTGTAGCTAGTGAGGGTATTGCTTTCCTATTTCTAGAAAGTCTTTAATGACGTTTAAGCAATATATGTACACCCTTCTGGCAACCCTATTTCTGATAGGTACCAGGATGCCATTATATCACTTTTTTGGTATTTCATTTTGATTTTTAATCTTTTTTATTACATATACGTATACAGGATTGTTATTTCACTCTTTGAATTCTTTGAATGCACAAAATTACATAAAAGAAGTCAGTTACGAGTAATGAAATCCCTATCAAATAAGGTTTGTACTTCTTTGTTTCCGGAGAAGATTTATTTTGTTTGTTTTTTTGGAAGGAAATGTTTTAAGTTTAAACATGTTTAACATATACGTATATTTTGATGATTTCATTTCTACCTAAACTTTGAAGACACAATGTATCAACAGAAAGTCAATTTAGAGAAAATTACTATCTTCAAAATCATATATGAAGGGAAAATGATCAATTGTGCCAAGATCAGTAATTTGTAGAGTCGAACAAGAACTGAACCTTTACGGAACGGAACTAAGGTCTATGGCTTAATGTCTCTGTTTGTTAAATTTGAAGGAAAAATCTTTAAAAACCATAACCTCTGATAAAGTCATTTATATATATATTTGGTATATCACAAAAGTCTTTAAAAACGAGAAAATATGTTTCTACAAATCTGTGTAAGAGGCTCATCAAAAGCATCCGTGGGTTGATTTAGAACCAATATATTCAGATTATTCCATTTTTCAAAAAGAAAAAGGTAGTAATCCAAGCCAGTAACACATTTCTAAGAAATAGCTAACTTCATCAAATTTATGAACTATATTTGAGTAAAATATGTATCTTTTGTTATGAATAATGGAACATATATTCATTGGGTAATTGTGTATGACAGCTTTTTTTTAACCTCATTCAAATAGATTTATTAAATTTATCGATATTCTCATTTAAAAAGCCTTTTTTATCTTTTTTTGTTGAAGTTAAAGCATATTTTCTTGTTAATATGAAATATCCTTTTTGGGAAAAACCATGAAACTTGCATTCTGTATCAATAACTCCTTCTGTAATGCATCCAATCAAAGTTTTTACTAACTGAATAAATTCATTTAAAACTCCTATACACCAAAATTTTTATCTGTTACACTGGAAATTATATTAACAAAAACTTGAAAATAAGAATAGATAAAATAATTTTTTATATAGCTTCCTGCGTATAAAATCCAAGAAATTGTACTATAATCCGAAGTTTGGCAAACACTTCATCATGACACTAATTGAACAAAAATTTCAATTATTTTCAAAAATGTTTGTAAATTTTGTTGATTTTATTCTTTTTTTCAAGATAGAAGCATAAAACCACTTTTTTAATATAAATTTTTTAAATTATGAAAAAAATTTCTTTCATCAGGAAGGAAATTCAGAGAAACACAAAGTGCACTGAACGAAAGAAATTCGACAACTGAATCATCTATATAGACTCTTGGAGAAACAAAACTATACAGAAAGTCTTAGCCCCAAATATCAAGATTAAGAATTTATTTCAAAGAGACAATAATAAGATAGTAAAAAAAGTAGATTTAATTTCAATCTTTGAGAAATTTTAAAAGAGAGACATTAAGCAAGGATTTGTTCCAATCTGCAGGTTTGCCTATGAATACTTAAGATTTCTTTTAATTGAGCTATTAATGGTTAACTCAATTTACCAAGAGATATCTATTTTACTCAAATATAGTTTACAAATTTGATGAAGTTAGCAATTTTTTAGAAATGTGTTATTGGTTTGGATTATTACCTTTCCTTTTTTGGAAAATGGATTAATCTGAATAGATTGGTTCTATACTAACCCACACAAAGACTTGAGATAATCAAACGAAAATTCATTTCACTTTCTGCGTCATCTAACGCTGTTTACGGAGCTTAACCGTTTCTCTAGAAATTATAACCGCGCGGATGTCAGGAACCGTGGTTAGGAATCAGGATTCTCTTTTTGCTCCAGATTAACGTGTCGTGTGCGCACTTTTCTGTGCTTTTGGTGCTGTACACTCAACTGATAGACTCTGTAATATCTACAGGTTTCTCTGTAACGCTTACGAACCATCAATACCAGCAATATACCAATATAATCAATCTATAAAATCTGTAAATATTACAGATGATTCTAATCACGATTGCAGAGAACACGTACAGTAATTTTATTGTGAACAGTACAAACAGGGATGGCAGATTTGTTGCTGTTCTTATGATAATAAAAGTACATAAAATTTCCCATAAATCTGAAAAGCTTGAATAATTCCTCAAATATATCCATGAGAATAAGTTTTCTTTTAAAAGTTGAAGCGGGCTCGTAGTGCATCATACGCCACTGGCTATAAGGATCATTTTGTACTTATATTCACATTATAGATGACCCTTACGACAGTGGCGCATAATGCACTGTTGTAGAGCACGCGTCACTTGATGTCCTCGATTATAGCCTCTTTTTTGTTTTTCAATGTGACTCTGAAAATGTCAATGTACTATCATTAACAGTAAATATGCAGAAAGCAAGAACAAACGAAGAAAATCGCCATCAGGTTTGTCTGTTATACTTAAAGAAAGCGAAGAAAATGATGCTCGTGCATGAAAAGCTGAAAGTCCCGACGCAAAATAATTTTCCCAAGCGAGAGAGCTTACTTGTCGATATAAGGAATAAAGTTATTTCAAGTAAATTAATGAGACTTATACGTAATTGTTCCTTTCTAACCTATACTTAATTTAATCTATACCCTTTATTCCTGAGCTCATTTTTTCTCTATTCTAGCCTGAAATTTCTCTTTCAGATAAAGCCAAAACTCCTTTCGTTCAAAGTCGTTGCAGTTATCATGCAATGGTGTCCAAAAGTTTCAGAACAAGTAGTCTCATTACTGCTGAAGCGGAAAATGGATGGAGAAAATGGGATGAAGACGAAGTCTCTGTCGCTGACTCAACTACGTGGAGACCATCCTCTTCACATCGCTGTTGGTACAAAAAGTACTGAACAATCATTGAACCGTCCGCTTCTTTCTGCAGATGAATTTCAAAAAATTCAAAACATACTTCATCTTAGTCAAAATAAGGTGACTGAAATCGCTGCAGCTTTTCGTGTGGCTACTAAAAACTTTAAAGTTGTTGAACCATATTTGAAGAAAAAGCTGTCGGCCAAAAGCCATTGCGTAGATAACTATTTTGACGTTGAAAATTTTGATTTCATTAAAGTCAAAGCGGATAAGGTCTCTGCAGCAGTCGAAAGTGTTGCTTATTGCACCGATCTAGAGAACTTGATTAGGCATGGCAAAGAGAAACGAGAAGTGTACGAAGTTCACTTGAAGTTTGGGATTGATGGTGGAGGAGGATTTTCAAAGGTATATCTGTCTATCCTACTGAACAGAAGGAAAAATTGGAAGGACATCGTCAAGGATATGAACAAGGAGTTTCTCAGAAGCGATTTGAGGATTCTAGCTCCAATAAGTTGCTAATACTTGAATTGGCACAATGCTCCTAGAAAAATTATGCGAATGTATCTCAGTTGTGGGTTGCAGTCAAAATGAATCACTTCGAAGGAACAATTGCGATTGACTTGAAACTCGCTAACATCATGGTGGGCATCATGTCGCACAGCAGTGTATTTCCGTGCACGTGGTGTTATGCCATGAAAGGTGAACTCACAGAACATGGAGTAGATAGAACAATTGGAAATACATTTCAAAATCATTTAGATTGTTCCGAAGCAGGAGCTATCAAAACACCGACAAAAAAATACAAAAAATGTATCAATCCTCCTCTTTTCGCTGCTCAAGAAGATAGGACGTTTCTCCACATCATCTCTCCACATCATCCCTCCACCAGAATTACACTTGATGCTTGCTGTAGTAATAGTACATTGTGCGACCACTAGTCGCACACAATATTTTATTCAACTACCGCGAGAAATATGTGATTTTGCAGCCCTGTTGAGAGGGGGGAAAATAATAGCTTATCTCATTGATTGACGCAAATATAACCCTCAGAGTTCTTTTAAAGTTTCAATAGGAACAGGGTTTAATTTTGAGGTTATGGCAAGATGGCAGTGTTGAGCAGTGTCGCCAAGTGTTACAAAACTTCACTAATAGTGAAGAAACGAAAATTCATTACTGTACCAGTGGAAAAACATGTTGATTACTTATGCTAATCGTCAACAATCAGGTAACGTATTATTTTTCCCACTCGAAACAGGACCGAAATTAGATACTTCTCGCGGGTGTTGAATAAATACATTATTCACTCATTTATTAGCCGAATTTGAAGGAGATGTACTTCTATGGACACCGTCATGCAATGTCCAGAGCGAAATAATTCACTTCTAAAAGAAAACTTATTTTCATGGATGTATTTCAGGAATTATTAAAGCTATTCAGATTTATGGGTAATTTAATGCACTTTTATT
>JAUMHM010000071.1:29623157-29635974 GCA_032362435.1 Melikaiella ostensackeni | reverse complement strand
TAATTATAGCATATTTTGTTTTGAATACAGTACCGACGGATAGAAGCGGAACACTAACCGGCTGATCTATTAAAAATTAGCCTTGACTTTGAAAGGTGATAGCGCCGTCCAGAATATAGATACAAATATTTCTAAAAGACCGCTGAAAAGCGTATTAAATTCTACGTTAAATGAGCCCAGTCGAAGTAATTTTACCTTGTGGGTATTGCATTATCACATGAGAAAGACAAAAATAAAATTCCGATTTCTAAGGAATTTTGTACTTCAAATTCAACTTTTGGCAGGATCTAGAAAAATGAATTTATCAATTTGATATTGAAGCGAAAGTGATATTTAGGATTTTACCTTTCATTTTGGCCATTAGATATTGAAAAATCTTAGGTCTTAAGGTAAAATCCTTAAAATCTTAAGGTAAAATCCTAAAGATAATTTTTGTAAAATATCAAATGATCAATGCATTTTCCTAGCTCCAGTTAAAGAGTTGAAGTTGAAGTACAAAATTCCTTAAAAATCGGAATTTTTTTTTGTCTTTCTCACGTGATAATTCAATACCTACTAGGCCAAATTACTTCAACTGAGGCTCATTTAACGCAGAATTTAATAATCTTTTCAGCGGTAAAAAAAATATTTTTGTTTATACTCTGGACGGTGCTATCAATAACTGTTAGTTCTACTAACTACTATCTACATTCCGAAAATAAAAAATTGAATCAAAATCTAATTTTTCAAATGCAAAATTTTTCTAATCCTCCATGACAATTTCAGTTAAAATTGGAGAAATAACAGAACCTGTGGGAGTACCAAATTCTTGCTTACAAAATTTAACATTAAATTTGAAATAAGTTGAGTTCATAATGAAATCTATCCCTTTTGGAACCTCTTTGTGAAATAATCGAGTTCGTATTTTAATTCTACCCCATTTATTCAAAACTTCTTTTTCAACTAATTCCAAAGGTTTACTCATCATTGCAACTACATTCAAAAAATGATTATAAAATCATCCGAAACTATTTTTCTAGTTTTAATTTTTTGAAATTTCCAGCTATTTCTTATATTGTATTTTCAGGTTGTTAGGGAGTCCTTAAGTATTAAATTGAAGTTTTTTTTTCTAAAAATTTAGTAGAAGTGTTAACATATGAAACAACCAATCTCAAAAGATAGTTTTCCTTATAAATCTTTCTCAATCCATTACATCTGGTCAGACTCAATTTTAAGTATTAAAATCATTCTATATTATATCCTTTTCCAGAAGCGCCTATTTTCTCCGCATTCATTGAGCATTTTGAAAATTTACTATTTTTAATTTTTTAAAACGGATTTTTTTGTAATTTGTCAAAACTTTCTTCATTTTAAAGTAATTCTCCCCTGTCCCTAATATATTCGGCCTTTTTCATACAAACAGTTATATTACCTTACCTTATGTATAGCAATTGCCACAATAGTCCCTGACAATATTGGGGCTTTTTTTAGGGGTCTCAAAAGTTTTCCCTTTCTAGGGTGGCCCACATCAAGACCTATTGTGGTCTGAATGCGACAACCCTTTTCATTAAAGAGGCTTCCATAATTAGCCCCTTATTGTGGCCCCGGGCAAGGTCGCTTTAGGCCCTGAGTAAGTTACATGATCAGAAACATTTTTTTTGCAATGCAGAAAAAATAACTAAAAAATCTGACATGCTGAATTTACACGTGGAATATATTTTGAGGACATAAAAAAATTTTGTTTAGAACAAATTTTTTTCCTCCAATTTATAAATGCTTAAAGTTGTTTCAAAATGATTTCGAAATCCGAGGTAACTATAGGACACGTATTGTTTGTTCCCAGTTATAATTAGTAAAATATTTTCAAAAGTAGAGGTGCATGAATGTTCCCCAAATTCTGTTTTCCCTAATATTTATTTAACCCAAAATTAATTTAACAGAATAGCAATTTTTTATAATTTTTATTTATCCCAATAGTCAATTTAGCTAATTTTCATTTTTCCGAATTAATTTTTGTACTAATTTTTATTTTTCTGAATTGTCGTTTTTCATCATTTTTATATTTCCGAATTACCATTTGACATAATTTTTATTTTACCAAATTATAATTCGACCAAATTTTCATAATACCGAATTACTAATTTTTATTTTTCCGAACTACCATTTGTCATAATTTTTGTTTTTCCGAATAAGCACATAACATAAAATTCATTTAAACGAAATACCATCTATCATAAATTCATAATCCTTATGTCATCGATACTGCATGTAACATAAATTTCATTCTTCCTAAAGTGGCGCTCGGCATTCTGATTAGCTGAATAATGCCGCGAAATTCGAATCAGCTAATAAGAATGCCGGACGCCATTTAAGGAATAATAAAATTTGTTACATGCAATTTTGATGACATAAGGATTATGACAGGTGGCGTTTCGTTTAAATGAATTTTAGGTTATGTGCTTATTCGGAAGAATACAAATTATGTCACATAGTGTTTCGGAATAATAAAAATTATGTCACATAGTGTTTCGGAAAAATAAAAGTTGTGTCAAACAGTAATTCAGTTTTATAAAAATTATGTCAGATTATAATTCGGAAAGAAAAAAGTTATGTTGAATAGTAATTCGATATTATAAAAATTATGTCAAATTATAATTCGGTAAAATAAAAATAATGTCAAATGGTAATTCGGAAATATAAAATTATAGAAAATGGTAGTTCGGAAAAATAAAAATTATATTAAATAGTGATTAGTTATCATAAGAATTATGTCAAATTATAATTCGAAAAAATAAAAATTGGGTAAATTGGCCATTAGGATGAATAAAAATTACAGAAAATTGCTATTCGTTTAAATGATTTTAGGTAAAATTAATATCAAAGAAAATAAAATTTTTGGAATATTCATGTGCCTCGTAAGGAGAAATAAATATGATAATATTTAGAGTTAGCTCATCGCGAACTTGTATGTTTTTACAGAAAAATCAATTTTTCTCGAAAACGGCAGATCATAATGCAAAATTATATAGAATACAAAAAATTCGGCTCACTAAAATGAGTATTTTTTTAAACCTTTTTTTTTAAAATTATGCACGCTTAAGAAGATATGTGAAGAAAATTGTTATAAAGAAGCGTTAATCATCTATTTTACTTACTAATAGGTCTTTATTATGCAATAAATTTATTTTTATGTTCTTAAAAAAATAACATATATAAACCAATTTTTCAAATATAGTGATTCTACTCGTACATGTTTGTATGAATTGTTTTTTAAGAACCTAAAAATAATTCAAACTTGTATTAAAGACATCCTAGTAAGTGGAATAGAAGATTAATGCTTCCTTATAAGAATCTTCTTCGCATATCTCCTTCAATAGGCATAATCAAATTGAAAAATATCAAGAAAAACTACTCATTTTATTGCGCCATGTCTTTTATGTTCTGTGTAATTTTGCGTTATGATCTGTCGTTTTCCAGAAAAATTGATTCTTTTGTGATAACTGGCAAATTCGCGATGAGCGACATCTAAATATTATCCGATTTATTTCTCCTTCCACGTGGTTCATTTTTGACCCCAAAGGAACAAAAAAATTTAAAATGCAAATTGAGATTCGGACTTCCTTTATTTTTCAACACCCTTAATATACATATAAGCGTGTGTCATGCATTTTTTTTTCATTCTTCAGTCAGATATCATGAAGAAAACATCCTGGTTTCCTCATAGGTTTTGACTTGTTAAAAAATTTGTTTCTATTCCTATGAAAAGGATGTTGATCATGGTGGGTCAAAAAATTCATTTTTTGAATTTTAAAATCCATGGGGCCTAAAAGTTTGTGTATGCTACAAGTAGTTTATCCTGAAAATTTGAATTTGATAAAAAAATGATTCACCTATCGCAAGCGTATTCAAGTTTTAAACAGCCAAGTGCGCAAAATTTGTTTGATATACATTATATTATGTTTTATATACATTATATAGTATTTTTTGCTGTAATTCGGGCTTATAATGTAAACATTCATTCTTTATCAAACTCTCCATTATTTGGGTTTTGGTGTTCTGCTTAGTCCTGGCTTAGTTCTGCTTATTATTATTATTATAAAAAAAAAAATTATATCTCAGACGTATTGTTTTTGGTGGGTTAAAATATATAAGAATATAGGAGACATTTAAGAGTTTGTTGTTTTAATTTGGTCGTTGGAATATTGATTTCTTTAATTTCTAAAAATCTTGGTTTCTTTAATTTCTAAAAATTTCATACTTAAATTACTGTTTTTGTCGTATTTTTAGAACAATACCGATTATCAGGACTGGAGTGGAATAGTCTCTTGTCTTGGACCAGGTGGATGGTATCCTGCTGGAGTATTCCAAAATTTAGGCAGAAATTGTGGATTCAATAAAACAGAAACTATAGAGAGCATTGATTACATAAATGCTTATATCTCTGAAAGTATGAGTGAAAAATTGAAAACTGTGGAGGGTCCATCTTGCGATGGTATAAGATGTTTCCTTGGAAAATGTATTCCTTGGAATCAGGTCTGTGACGGAAAAATGAATTGTCCTGATGATGATGATGAACAGCCGGAAATGTGTGAAGGACGGAAACGACGTTGTGAGAAACACAACATAGATTGCAGTAAGTTTGATAAATAAATTGTTAAAGAGCTCGATTCAATTATTTTTATTATACTTTTTATTAAATATCTAAATTTTGTTATTTCTCAAGTGAAATGTAACAAACAAGATATGCTGTGTGGAAATGGAAAGTGTCTTCCAAAAGAGAAATTTTGCGATGGGACAAATGATTGTTCAGACGGTGCAGATGAACCTAAAATTTGCAATTGTGCATCTTTTTTGAATGTGACGGCAAAGCACAGAATATGTGATAATAAAAGAGACTGCTTTGACAAATCCGACGAAAATCCTCACTTTTGCGGATGTAAAAGTGAAAGTTTTCATTGTCGAAAGTGGGTACTTTATAAATTTATATTTTAATTTAATTACACGTTGTATATGTAATGTTTTTATTTTTTATTTTTATAGACAAAATGATAAAGAATATTGTATTTCATCTGATATGGAATGTGATTCTGAGAAAGATTGTCCTGATGGAGAAGATGAGATGCATTGCAGAACAATTCAAGGATCTTTGCAAGATCGGTTAGTGGAACTAAAAAATTATTACAAATTACAAAAAATAATTTTTTATACTTTGAAAGAATAATTATTAATTTCATTTTACAGAAATGGAACAGGTGAAGTAATGAAACGATCTTTCGGTTTATGGCATTCTGAGTGTTTTTCAACACCAGTGGCTTCAAATGAAGATGTAGCGAATATTTGTCAATCATTGGGATTCTCAACTGGAATTTTAGCAAACGAAACTACATTCACTGAGAGAAATCCAGTAGTTCCAGACCGTGCTGAATTTCATATTGTCCGACTTAATGAACGAACTTTTCTCACTCTGCGCGATGATAAGCCATTAGTCAGATTGGTACAGCCAGAAGAAACATGTCATCGAGTCTTTATAAATTGTTTTTAATAAATTAATGTCTGAAAGACATAAAATTACAAAGATGATTTCTTTATTCTGTTTCACAAATAAAATAAAATATTTTATATAGCACGCTGAGAAAAAATTTTGGTGCCCCTAATCAAATTTTTTGATTGCTTTGGAAGGAGAAAAATGTGTTGTTGAGCCAGCTTAACTACTTTATTAGACCGTTTGGTTAAATCAACCAAAAATATAAGACAAAACATATTTTTTTGTATAGACAGGATGAAGAGGAGGAGGATGAGGAGAAAGAGGATGATGATGAGGAGGATGAGTATGAGGAGAAGGAGGATGAGGATAAGGAGGAGGAGGATGAGGAGGAGGAAGCAGAGGAGAAGGAGGTAGAGGGAGAGGCAGTGGAAGATGCTAGAGGAAGAGGTAGAGTAAGTGGGAGAGGAAGATGCTAGTCGTATTTATGGCGTTACTCTAACACTTGTGTGACTCTAATTATTTATTAACTAGCAGTAAGTGCACGTGCTCGAAGCACGCGTTTACGTCCCTGGCTCTTTATTTTCTAATATTAAAAACATAAACTATTTAAAAATCCACGATAACAAATTTTTAAATATTAAGAGTTCTGTAAATTTGTTAAACGAATTAAATAATTTCGAAAATGATTGATTCCAGTTGGTAAAATATGTTTGAAAAAATTCTTACTTTCATAAAATAATATTTTTATGGATGCCAATTTTTGTACGTATCTGGGGAACTTAAATATTTCCCTAAACATTGTTAGTCACATATTGCTAAATTTTAAATATTAGTATTTGTGAACCTTCAATTAAAAATTGATCAAACAATTTTAAATAAAAAATTTTTCCATTTTAAAATTTTAAAATTCAAACAAGTCCATTATTCGTTTTATTTTAGTCTCAAAGAAGAGCTTAGGTTTCTTTATTTAAGAAACTTAAAGTTAAAAAATAGGCTTATTACTTTTTATTTATAAAAATAAGGGTAGAGTACGGGGCTTTACTTTGAGTACTAAACGCCTGTTTTCATAAGTAAGCAAAATAGTTCTATTTTTAAACTTCAAGATTCTTAGAGAAGGAAACTTTAATTTTCTTTTAAGGCGAAAATAAAACAACACAAAAAAACGTTGAAATTCAGAAAAAATGAAATTTATTTTGGGCATCCACTTATCGCTTATTTTCAAGAATGAACAATAACCGGCCAACTTTTTCACCTTAATGTTGCTAAACGAAAAAATTTACAATTCCTTTTGAGATGAAGAAGAAAAAAAATGGTCGAAATTAGAAAAAAATGAAATGTCGAAAATGTCGAAATTTAATTTTCCAAAACTGAACAATAATTTTAAGCTTTTGGCCTCAAAAATTAAACTTTTTAAAAATTATGCACTTAAAACTTCATAATTTTCAATCGAATTGGTAGAAATTTGAAAGATGATAAAAATTATTAATAGACATTTCCACTGAAAATTCATGAGATTTTTATTTTAAAAAAAGCAGTGTCTATATGTACCGAAATTTTGGTACAAATAGTCCCTTTCCCAGGTTCCGCTAATCGTACCAAACAAATCCGACTATTCTTACCGAAACTTTGGTACACATTCTATGCGTACACTTTGACTAAAATTAATCCTTCATAAATATTTTAACTTAAATTGAAAACCGTTATTCAAACTCCTTGCGAACTATAGTCATAAGTCGAAACTGAAAATTTTCCATTGATAAATTCTAAACCTCTTCGAAAAATAAGATAACGTAGACATAATAGGAAAAAGTAAGAGCAAGAAGTTTTTTTTAAGTTTCGTTCAATCTTTACATTATCTAAATATTGTGTAGAATGTATAATGAAGGACAAAATATTTTAATATCTTCACACACAAGTCATTTATAAATGCATAAATTTAACAACCTTGTGGAATAGTTTAATTATGAATACACAAGTCTTTGTTTTTTATGAATAAATAAATAAATAAATTTAACAACTTTGCGAAATTATTTATTTCCGAATTTCCAAGTCAATTTTTTATAAATAAATCAATTTCCTGACTTGTAACCTTATTTATTTCCACTTGCAGTTGTCTTTTTCCTTTATAAATAAATAACTTTACAAAGTTGTGCAATTATTTATTGTCAAACTCGCAACTTTCTATTTTTATGAACAAATGTATTATATTGTAATATTATTTATTACAAATATAGTCTCTATTGCACGCTTGCAAATAAAAAATTTTACTGAAATATAAAATTATTTATTTATTCATTCACAGGTTCATGAATAATACGGCCTTGAAAGACAGATATGTGGCACGTGCTAAGTTGTCCGCTTTTGTCAGAGATTTATTTTCTGGCAACATGACCTGAACAATGAAATAGGTGTTAGGTTCATTAGGAATGCATGTTTATGATGAAAATTGTTAGTTTTTATTCTTATATTTCGATTCTTAGTTTTGAGGAAAAAGATAAATTGTCAACCTCGATTCTCGGGGTAATCTGAGATTTTATCATTTTAGTACAAAAAGTGACCGCTATCGCCTTGTGAGCGCGCTGCTAATTCGGCTTCTCCTGCCCCTTCGTCTGTCATCTTCTGCCACCTTGTTCTAAAAAAAGTTGGAAGTATTTTTCACATTTGTTTCGTATTGAATCGCGAAATTCGCTTCATAATTGTAAAGTTTAGTTGAAACAAATAGTTCGTAAAATAATACCAGATTTTTAGGTTCAACGTAAGTAAAGTAGAAAATACTAGAAATATTAACGAGTTATCTCCATGGAGAACTAAAATAATAAGTTTGTGAATTTTGGTAACAATTTTTTTTAAAGTTGAGGAAAAATTTGAGGGCCCCTTCAAAAGCGGGGCCCCGGACTGCAGCCCTTACAGCCAGCCCCTTAATTCGGCTATGATGGGGGGGGGGGGGGGTCACCTGAAAATTTAATGCCTCGGGGCACATTTATCATTAAACCAGCACTGATCGGAGTGGAAAAAAATAAAAACCATTCCGTTACCTGCTCAACGGTGTTTTCTTTTATAAGTATGTGACTATTTATGATCAGGTGTATTATATTTTTATAAGTATTAAAAAAGTATAAACGTGATCATTTTTTTCGCGTCATACCCGTACAATACATACGACAGCGTATGACTGTTTATATCTGCGCATGCGCGTGGGTCAGGTGGACCAAAAACGAGTTTCTTCAAATAAAAATGATATAAATAATACACTTTTAATTTATGACATCGCCTTACGTATACTTGCAAGAATTATTTTAAATATTCAAATATTTCGTTTTTCCTAAATATTTATTGCACACGTTAAAGTATTCGCTTTTGAACTCTGAAAGTTCGCGCTCTTTTTCACTGAACTCCTAACCTCAAATCTACTTTCCATATTTCAGGAAAAAATTGCATCATTATCTTTTATTTTCAGAAGTGCTCCCTTTCGATTTAAAATTGATACATGTGATACGATCAGTTTTTGTTATAAAATATTAAATTTTTAATAATAATGTGATTTATTTTTAATTATGTTTTTTGAAATTTTCATATATTTGGAAGGACTTAACTGGCATTATCCAAAAGAGCGCTTACCTTTACTAAAGTATGTCACTAAATTGACTAAGTTTAAGGGCATTTATTTGAATCCGGTTTTGCAGGGTCACATTTTACGGCCGTCTTTGGAGCGTCTTTGGCCAAAGAATGCACTATAATTTATTTGACTCCGGTTTTGCGGGGCCAGATATGATGGCCAAGCGGTTGAATATTATAGTCTATTTTTGCATACGTATTCCGAATATTATTCTCTTTTTTTCTCTCAACGCTATTTTTTTAGTAAAAATGTTTATATTTTGTTTGAAAATAAAAAAAATATGCATTTTTAGTGCGCCTCGCATGAGGCAACCGATCAGGGTGCGTCATGTTACCTTTCTTCTGGCCAAAGACGATCGACCGTCTTTAGAGCGTCTTTGGCCAGAGAAAGCACATGACACACCCTGATTGGTTGCCTTATGCGAGGCGCATTACTATTGCCCTTTTTTGATCCTCAAAAAAAAATAGAAACATTTTTACTGAAAAAATAGCTTCAAGAGAAACAAAAAAATAATATTTAGAATACGTATGCAGAAAATTAGACCATAATATTCAACCGTTTGACCGTAAAATCTGACCCCCCAAAACCGGAGTCAAATAAATGCCCTTAAAGGCGGCTTAAAGGAAACTTCATTCATTACTCAGGTAATCTCCCTGGAGTTAAGAGTTAAGCTCGTCTTCGAGCAAAATTATTGAATATTATATTTGTAAAATTGAAGGTGAAAAGTTTCCGAAAATCCAGAAGTTTTTGGTAAGTAATGTAAATTTTCTTTTTAATTAACATTACTTTTCATATAACTAGGTAATAATTTTATATAAATATACCTTTATGATTTGTACAGATATACGTTATAATAACGTTTGAGGCATATTATCCCTAAATTTTCAAATAAAATAAATCGAGAACACATTTTGTACTAAAATATACAGAATTTTTAAAAAAATATTTAATTCCTACTAATAGGTAATATTATTTAAGAATATTGATATAGATTTTCGAACTTCATAATTTGAAAATATTAAAAACATTCACACATTCAAAGTTGTCTCTAAAATTAAAGAAAGGTATAAAAATTAGTTTTTCAATTTCAAGTCAATATAAGTACCTTGATTTAAATACCATTTATTTCAGTAATTTTACAGTTTGATTAAAAAGAATTCTGGAATTTTCATCTTGCAATTCATTCTAAAATTTGATTCTTTGACAGGTATGTATTTTATTTTTAATATTTGGGCAGTTTCAGTGCCAGTTTAAGGAAAATGCACGTCTAAGCATTACATTTTTAGGTAACCCCTCCCCCCACCTTTTTCAAATCTTTTTATATATTTTTCTATTTACTTTCTATTAAATCTCCCCAAATAATGTAGCCAGATATGTTCAGTACCTAATGCACATTTTTTATTCGATATTAATTGTTCATTCTATAGGTACATGTCATGTGAAAAAATGTTCAGTATGGACGTTTAAAAACGGAAAGAAATCATTTTCTTTCTTAATTTTCCTTCATTTATGTTGCCAGTGTGACATGATTCGAATAAAAATTAACAAATAATATCTAATAACACATTTTGATTTTTGATTACACTCAATATCATTGGCAACATAATTTAAGCACAATTAAGAGAAAAAAATAATTTCCACTTGCTTTCAAGTATCTACATTCGTAATTTGTTCACATAATTTTTATAAAATCATCAATTAATATCTGGTGAAAAAATTTGCATGACTTAATATCTCACGCAACATAACTTGAGGAGAATAATTAGAAAGAACTATTTCTATCAATCTTCAAATCACTAGATATCACTGGGAACATGATTTGAGGTGAATGAAAAGAAACCTGATCCATAGCGGGAACGTTTATACTAGTCATTTGTTTTTAGAATTTGTTTATAAAATTAGGACAAAATACCAAATGGCAAATTTTCATCAATCAACACAACTGGTAACATAATTTGAGGAACATTAAGAGAAGAGAAAACATTTTTTTCTGCCTATAAATGTCTATAGTGTGAATTTTTTCAACAAAATTTGTTTATAAAATTAACAAAGAATATCAGATGACGAATTTTCATGATTAAGCGTCACCTGGTCAATAAAAACAAGTGATTTTAACGTAGAAATATACTTCGCAAACACAAATCCATAAGTTAATTTCAAAAATCCTATAATAAATTTATGTTTTTTAGAGTATTTAAGAGTCGTTTCATACAAATAGAAATTAAAAAAGAAGATAAGCGATATTCAATAACAGGTTCAAAATTCTTTCGAGAGCAACAGAAGGATACAAGTAACATACAAAATCTAATAAAAATTTATATTGGCATAAAACTAGAAGAACTGATCGTGAGGTCAAAGGTCTTTTGAAAAATACAAATAATATTATGTCAATCCAGGATTCATATATTCAATAACAAAACAATAAATAATAAAATTTTCAAATATCCTGGTTATAAAAATGAGTAAAATAAGGTTCGAAAATTGAAGTACATATAAATTTGGGCTAAAATGTCACACACATTCACTAAAACACATAAACATGACCATATAAATTTGACAAATACAATTATACCCATTACTGCCATCAGAGTTACTCGGTAATATGGGCAGGAAATCGCCACGAGAAGCGTAATCAGAGTAAAATTCACAGTTGTTAGTGATTTTTTGATTTCCTTAATCATCGAGCAGACAACCAAAACGAGAATTCCATGATGTATATCAAATAGTTACTTACTTTTTAATCTATTTAGCGCGGGTTTCTTTATGTAAAATTATTCCGAGAAGATTGAGTGAAAAACATAACAGGAAAAACAAAAAGTAATAATATCTACTCTAGTTTCAGTAAAATCTGCTTGCGACAAATATCTTCAGGTGGTTAAATTTTAGCCAGAAAATAGACTGATTTCACCATGTGAACTTATTTTATCGATGCAAAAAAAAACAAACAGCGTGTTGTTTTAACACCGATTCTTGTGGTAAATTTATCTATCCTACCTAGCCAAGCACGCTTTACTTAGTTTAACAAAAATTACTTTCATTTACACATGTATATGTATGTATGTATGTATGTATGTATACCTTTACTTTTTAGCCTAATGGCTTAAAAAAATTTGTTACAAAATGTGCAAGCTCTCAACTGTAGACTTACTCATACTCTCCTTACTCAAACCTTTCTATGCCTAAGACGAATTTTTAACAAAATACATGAATTTTTAGCCAAATAGTTGAATTTTCAACTAAAAAGATAAGTTTTCAACTAAAATGTTGAATCTTTGAACAAAAGTATGAATTTTTAACAAAGGAGTTCAACTTTCAACCAAGTAGTTGAACTTTCAACCAAAAGATGAATTTTCAACAAAAAAAAAAAGAATTTTTAGCAAAGTAGTTCAATTTTCAACCAGGTAGTCGAATTTTCGACCAAAAAAGACGAATTCTCAACAAATTAGTTGAATCCTCAATCAACACAGATTAATTTACAACCAAACAGTTAAATTTCCAACCAAAATAACTAATAAAGAAATTTTCACCAAAAAAAGGTTTCAAACCGAAAAGACGAAATTTAAGAAAACAGTTGAACTTTCAACCGCAAGAAAACGAATTTTCACCGAAAAAGATGTTAATTTTAAATGAAAAATAGTTGAATACAACCAAAAGAGACGATTTTTCAACAAAATAGTTAAGTCCTCAACCGGCACAGATTAATTTACAACCAAACGATTGTATTTTTAACCAAAAAA
>JAUMHM010000071.1:29609470-29619556 GCA_032362435.1 Melikaiella ostensackeni | reverse complement strand
AGATGCTCAATATTGCCAGGCAGCTAATTCGCGTTTTTTTCACTTTGGGGAGTGATGTCCCAAATTGCCACCCTGTGGGAAGAGAAGCCCAATGTTGCCAGGCAGCTAACTCTTGTTTTTTTTTTTACTTTGGGAAGTGATGACCCAAATTCCCACCCTGTGGGAAGACATGCCTGACATTTCCAGACAACTAATTTGCTTTTTTTTCGCTTTGGGGAGTGATGTCCCAAATTGGCACCCTGTGGGAAGAGATGCCCAATATTGCCAGGCAGATAATTCTTGTTTTTTTTTTACTTTGGGGAGTGATGTCCCAAATGGACACCTTGTGAGAAGAAATGCCCAATATTGCCAGGCATGTAATTTGCGTTTTTTTCACTGTGGGAAGTGATGTCCCAAATCGACACATTGCGGGAAGACATGCTTAATGTTTCCAGGCAGCTGATTTGCGTTTTTTCCATTATGCGAAGTGATGTCCCAAATTGTCACCCTGTGGGAAGACATGCCCGACATTTCCAGACAGCTAGTTTGCCTTTTCTTCGCTTTGGGGAGTGATGTTCCAAATTGGCACCCTTTGGGAAGAGATGCCCAATATTTCCAGGCAGCTAATTCTTGTTTTTTTTTTACTTTGGGGAGTGATGTCCCAAATTGACACCTTGTGAGAAGAGATGCCCAATATTGCCAGGCATCTAATTTGCGTTTTTTTCACTGTGGTGAGTCATGTCCCAAATCGACACCCTGTAGGAAGACACGCTCAATATTTCCAGGCAGCTGATTTGCGTTTCTTCCACTATGCGAAGTGATGTCCCAAAATGCCACCCTGTGGGAAGAGATGCTCAATATTGCCAGGCAGCTAATTCGCGTTTTTTTCACTTTGGGGAGTGATGTCCCAAATTGCCACCCTGTGAGAAGAACTGCCCGATATAGCCTGAACCCAAGGATATTTTTATACTTTGGTGAGTGATGCGCAAGATGACATGAACCCGAGTTCTCTTGTTGGGAGGACTTGCCCTGGGGGGTCTTTTCTTCCTGGTGAGGGATGCCCAGGAAAGCCTTGAGCGATTGGGAGGACATGATTTGTGGAGACTATTTTTTGTGGGAGTTGATGCCCTGGGTGGTCCTGACTTGGGGAGCCTTGTCGTGGGGAGGCTTGCCTGGTGTAGGCTTGTTCCGACCCCCCTTGATTCTATCTTAGTGCGATCTTGTAGTGACAGGCTAGAGAGTTTACTGTCGACCTCAAGTGCATAGAAGATCTAGCTACTAATCAATGAATGTTTTCTTGGAGGGCGACGATAATTGATACATTGAACTAAATAAGAGGAAAGCGATAGTTGAGAAGAGTTTATGTGATTATCGAAAGTACCAAAGAGGTTGGTGCTAACAGGAGTCATTTGGAAGATTATATAGTAGGATCGTATCGTAGGATGCCAGTTGTGTAAAATATCTTGAGCCACCACAAAAAAAAATTTTTCCTACTTCTAGATTTTATAGTGGGGCATCCCTACTACACACATACTCACACATATCATACAATTTATAAATATATCGTTGGTACATATACACAATTTAACTGAAATAATTACTTTAAATTACAAAACAGTACATATGTTATAATCGCACGCTTTTAATGCTTTTGAAAATCGGAAAAGCTGCGGCAGGTATCAAACCACCTAACCTACGTCTAAGGCATTCTATCCCTAACAAATAAACCGCACGTCTAACCTAAAGGTTGAGATTCAAAAAAAAAATCTGGCTATAATGTACGAGTACGTAAGGGCCGTTTGGAAAAATCACCTGACCCCGTTTCATTGGAATTGTTTTTATTATAACATTTTATTATCAGGCGGACTTAAAAATTTATGGGAAGTAAATAAAAACATTTATCTGTTAAAAATATATAAGCATCGAAGTGAAAATATAAAACTAATATCATTTTCGCATTTAATATTGAACAGTATCACGTATGAAACGTTGCAAAGTGAACACTTTTAAAGGAAATTTCGAGTCTATAAAATTTTTCATTTAAAATTTTATAAACTCGAAACCCACAATTGGTTGATTTTCAATCTTTCAAATTTTGCATGGTCTACTTTTAAAAAATATTTTTGATATGAAACTGCAAGCCTTTAAAATTAAACATTAGGAACTTAAAAAATTTAATTTATGTAAAATTTGATAAATTAGATTAGATTACTGCCCTACAGGCTAAGAACCTTCATAACTCAATTTCATATTCGAACGGAGATATTTAAGAAAAACTGTGTTTTTCAAGCCGCGGCAGTATATGGGAATTCTTAAAAAGCCTTACGTCATTTTGAACCAATTCAATCATTTTGTAATCATTGGTACAAAAATTATTTCAAAATTTTAATAATTCCTAATAAAATTGATTAAAAGTTGAGTTACGTCACAAATGCACACATTGCACTGGTTACAACTGACATATAAAATATATGTCTTCTTTTACTTCTTTTTAGATCAAAAAATCTCTGCTTATCTGGCCTTTCTTTCGCCTTTAAGATATACGTCCAACGAAACTCTCGGGAGAAAAGACATGACTTCTGAAAAAAGACATACATCGGCGAGATATGCCATTTTTAATGACGCAAAAAGGCCGATGTACCTGAATTCGCTAATGTACGCCCTTCTGGAAGCATTTTACGTCCACTTTACAGAGTATCTAGGCTACGTCTCTTTAATATTTAATGATATACGTATGTGGTGACATGTAACGTGAGGTTGTGTCGAAGGCTTTGGAGAAACCAATCGCCATCAATTTAATCGATTTTACATAATATGTTGCATGTGTTGATCCAAATACAGAGCAAGGTGAATAAACATTGTTTGGCTTTTTGTTTCTCATTTTTTTCAGTAATGGAATTTCGAAAAATTTCAAACAGGCCTTTGTCGAGTAAAGTGTCACGGTCACTTTGGTATTTTATGTGTCGCTCTAGGTGAGAAGTTAGTGGAGTATGCCGCGAAAACAAATCGAGCATCGCGAGATGCGGCGTTAGGGCCTTGAGTACGTGATGGCGAAGGAAAAACGCGTACTTGCGAAAAAATCTCCTGTTGTCGATGTGAGTAAAAAAAGCCTAATCGAACAGTTTTTACGATAATACATCCTTACGAAAAATCGTGTAGGTGCAAAAATATTGAAACGGGTATTATTTAAAAAATTCCAACAAATTCTGATTAAGCAAACTGATTTATCAAAAAATGTATTGTGTATCATGGATGATAGAGATGATTAATATCAACAAATTGAAAATTTGATAATTAAAAAACTTGAATTCAGAATCCGGAAATTCAGGAATCCTGGAATTGGAATTTAAAATTTTCAAACATTGTAATACTCAAAATTCTAAAATCCGAAAAATTCGGATTAGAAAGTCTAAGGACTGAAACATTCAGAAGTTGACATTCATAAAATCGAGAAATTCAATTCATAATTGTAAACATATAAAAAGTTTTGAATTTCAAGACTGAAAGCAACAATAAATCAACAATATATTAACCATAAATTGATTAATGACAATGTAAAATTAAATAATAACACAGGCACACAAAAAAAGTTTGCGGTACAAAAAACGCGACCTATATGGCATTGTAGGATTGATCGAGCATAGTTGAAATCAAATTTTTTGAAGTATTCTGCTTACCAGTTTTTTATTTATTCGAGTTTGAGTTTTTAATTCCAGTCAAATAATCCCATGAGACCACTGATAATATTAAGAGTCGATTTTTACCACTGTAAAATGAATTTTCTAATAGCTCTTATAGTCAAGAATGTTTACTGAGGTTTGGGTTGCAGAAAAATTTTTTTTCAGAAGGTATTACATGTCATTCAATAAACTCTACATAGACAAATTTTGAGTAAGATTTCCTTGAATGACGTGCAATAGTATATCTCTCAAGGAGTGCAAAAGAAGCTTCTTCAACGAATGTGAAGTTTGCAAAACGAGCAAAATCAATAATAATATAACAAAAATAAAGTATTACTCAATATAATAGATCAATTTCAGAAGTTCAGAAAAATGTACAAGACAATAAATAATTAATTGTTCACAACATAACAAATATATTCATTGAAAAATTATTATTGCGTTTGCTAGTATGTATCATCAATCACACATATCCAATATAATTTTTTCGGTAATCTCGCAAAACACAAACTTTTTACTTGCGTCCTGGAAACTTTGGAAAAACGAAGTTAGGCCCTTTTGTTGCCCGACTCTTCAGATGTTCTTTCATCACTCGTTCCTTCACTCGTCAATTATTACATACATTCTACTTTTATTTAGTAACTGCACTATACTACTATTTAAATTTTTTGCGTTTTTTTTAATAGACTGGTATCAACATAATAAAATCCTTATATTGATTATTATATATTAGAATCTTCACTTTCTAACCTGAAATTTTACACAACTGTTCTGTATTATTTATAATTCTGTTTTTATTAAATCGTAAAATAACTTTAAACTTTCTCTAAATGCAGTCATGTCCTCGATTTTCTGAACTAATTCGGTAATTTTTCATGAATATATTTTATTCTTGCGCCAACCCTCATTGTTCCACGCTCATCTAGGAAGGGATTTAATAGAGGTAACCTTCCCTTAATAATTTTTTCGTTTCGAGTTAACTCATCCATCTCAGCAGAGAAACACTTTCTCTGTGATGGTCTCACGAGAGCCAATTCTGAGTCTCTTGGTTCTAGTGAGAGCAAAGGTCCATTCAATCGCTTAGTTTTCGACCTGCAATTATTAATGAATCTTATACAATAGGCTACTACACTGATAAGCTGACTAAAGTTTGGTAAGCCTCGATCATGATATGGTGCATTATTTATTAACTGCCCCAACTTTGAAAGTCATGTTCTTCGATTTTCTTTAAATTGTGGGGATGTGTTCACCTACCCAACAGTACTTAATTGACAAATTTATAGACCACGATTACCACCCGTCTCCAAGTGGTGAAGGTGAAATTTTCAACCCCAACGCCTGCACGAGTATTCTCAAGAGCCTGTACCTCCCTTTCTGTTTAACGATTCGAATTTTTTATAAGGATTTTTAAGGTTTATTTTGCACTCTTTCATTCTATTTTATTGACGAAAAAAATATCTGAATTTTAAGCACTTCTTGAACCATTTAATTGTCTATTTACCTTTTTTTGATATTCAGGCTACTTCAATTTTTTTCTTAATGGTCTTACGAGAAAGCGTGACTTTCTAGCTTCAAAAAAGGTCCGTAGCAGAAAAACGATCCAGTGAATAGTTTCCGAGTTATAAGCCCCGATGTGAAGGCAGCCCTGATGCTCGTGCTCAGACGCAATCCTTTAGTATTCCACAGACTTGTTTGCAACTCCACCATTCTTCCAACACGTTCAAATTCATTCAAAATGACATGAAATCAGCTAATAAACGATTTGAGAATGTTTGCTGGCGTGTCAGAGGAATTCTTAATTATTTGTTATTTGTTATAAACAAATAAAAAGTATAAACTACTCTTTTCAGAAGTGATGTTGATTTTTCTCAGTATGAATGATTCCTTACTATTATAGTTTGTCAGTTTACAATAATTATCAATTGTTCATACACAGTCAACCAAAAATTTTATTTTCTGAACAAATTTTGAATTGAATATGAGCATAGAAACTCTTGTAACGTTTAGACTCGGCCTTGATTTTGTAAACTTAAGTAAATTTCGATTACTAACTTGTTTTCCAATTTTTCAACTTATTCTGAAGCCAAAACTCTGAAAAAATATATTTTTCCCATTGTTCTCGCTACTAGTTATTGCTGATTTATATCAAAGCAAAAATTTCGCAATTTCTTAATAATCTATTCTTCATAAATCTGGTGCCGTAGCTCAACGTTACGCATTTGAGCGGTTGGATGCAATAACAGTCTACTTGTATTTTCAGAAGTCACTTGTTTTTCAATTGTTTTTCATGCAGTTATATGCAAGACAAATAAAAAACAAGTGCCTTGTAAAAATCAAGTTTCTTGCAAATGGATGATGTTTGCTGCAAAAATATTCTTTTTGAGACAAATGAAAATCTTCTCAACCTTCAATTTTATAAGAGGAAATTTCATTTTTGTCAAAACGCATTCTCTTGACACAAGAGGACATTTTTCTGAATCTTATCTAATTCTCTGCAAAGTAATAATGTCAACAAAAATACCTTGGGGTAATTTTTGTGCTAATCCTTTTGGCAAGGAAAAGCATTGAAAACGCCAGACTTAAGACGTTTGTCGGGAAGTCAAAGGTTAAAATTTCCTCAATTGCCGAACAAAACTGAAATTTGCCAGCCTTGTAGAAAAGAATTTTATAAATTGAGTTTACAAGTGCCTCCAAATGAATCCAGCATGGAACAAGAATCTGTTGAAGTGGAAGAAGTTGTTTATGGCGGTGAAGATGATGACAATAATGTAGAAAAAGGAATCAGCGATGATCCAGACTTTTTACGGGTTCCGATAGAATATAGTGATTGTAAAGATCACGATCGCATAGCAGGTCTAGAAACTCTTCAAAAAATTATAGAAAAATTTGAGGTAAGTACTAATAGTGACGAAAAATGACATTACTCACACTTGCTCCCAAATCTTGGAGCCGTGGAAAGGTAATGGAAGAATTTGGTGCAATGGAACGACAAGTCCGGAAATCTCACAAATTATTTCAAAAACATGGAATACTGGCTTTGTCTGGACTCAAAGCTAGGAAGAAAACTGCCACCAGAAATTGAAGTAGCAGTGTCTAGTTTTCATGAAGATGACGAGAACAGTCGATCAATGCCTCGGAAGAAGGATTTTGTATCCATAAAAAGGGAAGACGGAACTCGCGAACATGTATGAACGACCGTTTTAAAATATAGAATAAGGACACAAAAATTGGGTTTTCAAAATTTGTACAACTTAGGCCTTGACATTGCGTTTTAGCTGGAGGAACTGCTAGTCACACAGTTTGTGTGTGTGTTCATCACGAAAATGTGCATCTTATGTTAGATGCAACTGATATCAAGCATCTTACCGAAGACTCCGATATAAAACTAATTAATTATCACGACTGTTAAGAGTTGATGATGTGCACTAATCCAACAACTGTATGTCATTTCAGCGAATGCGAAATTTGTCCTAGCATTGATTTCTTGAAGGAACACCTGACTGAACTTCTGGATAGAAACTGCGTCAGTGAGTTAAAATATCAAATTTGGCAACAAACAGATAGAAATAATCTGGTAAGTGAAGTAGCTGAGACCGATATCTTCATAGAACGACTCTGCGAAAAACTTATGAACTTCAAATCTCATGAGTTTTGTTCCAAGTTGCAAGCATCGTTAATGAAGAATCTCAAAGACACTCTGCTGGATGGAGTTTTCTTAATCATGTTTGATTTCGCGGAAAATTATGCTTACGTTTTCCAAAATGCTATCTAGTCTTCTCTTCGGAATAATAATCAGGCATCCATTCTCACAGTCGTTATCTACTACGAAGAGGGAGATGAATTAAAACATGTGAGCATGGCGGTAATTTTCGATAACTTAAACCATGATACGGTTACTGTTTATCTCTGCCAAAAATTAATTGTTGAATATTTCAAGAAGCATTTTCATCTGCCACGAAAAAAATTTTGAAATTCCAGCACACTGCACTTTCCATCCAACTGCGCATGGAAAAGGACCATGCGATGGAATCGGAGGAAATTTGAAGCGACTTGCATCAAGAGCCAGCTTGCAACGTCCAGCAGATAAGCAGATTCTAAGTGCTCGTGATTTACATGAATCGGCCAGAGAGAATTTTAAGGAAACAGTTGTACTCTTCAGTTCTAAAGATGATCATTCAGCAATGACATTGGAATTAGCTGATCGGTTCAGTAAGGCTGTCACAGTACCCGTTACTCTCAAGTACCATGCTTTCACTCCCAACGATAAGGGTCAGCTGAACCTTAAACGATTTTCCTATGAAGAGAAAACTGACATTTTTGCTAAACCTAAACGTACCTCGAATAGGGAGAGTACTTCAAATGGAAAGAAAAGTAGTAAGAAAAATGATACTTCCACTAAAGCAACGCGTATAACCAGAAAGAATATTATAGAAAATTCGAATTAGACGGAAGCCGGTGAGAAAAAAATGTGAACTAATTAGAAAACAGTGTGAAGTGAGAGGCAAGGGGATTAATAAAAATTAAGTACCTCGAATAGTGAGAGGCGAGGGGACTCACTTGAATTAAGCACCCCGAAGTAGTCTAAAATTGCACTGCCACCTCCACGTGGCAGACTCTGGAAACTATGATCTCACAAATCGCAGGCTAACGGCAGGCGTTAATTCATAATTTTTCTGCAGTTGATTCATTTGAAGAAGCTTCGTTTATTTGCTAAAAACGGTTGAATTTTGCATTTATTCATAGAATATTTATGAGTTATCAATAATTATTGTGAACTGATGAACTATGATAGAAAAGAATAATTCATACTGAGAAAAATCAACATCACTCCTGAAAAGAGTAGTTTGCACTTTTTATTTGCTTAAAACAAATAACAAATAATTCAAACTTTCTTTGACTCATCAGCAAACATTCCTGAATCGTTTATCAGCTGATTTCATGTCATTCTGAATAAACTTGTACGCGTTAAAAGAACGGTAGAGTTGCTAACTAGTCTGTGGAATACTAGACCATTTTTTTATTAAGGATCTTTTTTGAAGCTGAAAAGTCAAGCTTTCTTTTACGACCATTCAAAAAAAAATTAAAATACCCTTAATGGCAAAAAAAGTTAAATACCTTAAATTGCGAAAAAAGTTGAATAAACAGTTGAATAATTTTTAAAATGCTCGAAATTTATTTTTATTTTTTTCGTCAATAAAATAAAATGAAAGAGTGCAAAATAAACTTTCAAAAACCCTCATAAAAATCAAAATCTCTCAAACAGAAAGGAAGTTATAGGCTTTTGAAAATACCCGCGTAGGCGTAGGGGTTGAAAATTTCACCCCCCCCCCCACCACTTGGAGAGGGGATCCAATCGTGGTCTATAAATTTTCCAATCAAGTAATGTTGGGTAGGTGAAAATATTACCAGAATTTAGAGAAAATCGAAGAACATGACTTTCGAAGTTGGGGTAGTTGAGAAATAATGCCTCATATACTCATAATCTTTCACTATTTCGGTTTTGGTAACTACGTTATAGCACTGCTTAACCTCAGGTGGTTCATTGGTGAAAAAGGAATGTATGGCTAATTGCCTTCGTCCTTGCTATGAAAATTTTGACCTTTTCACCACAATTTTGAGACTACGGGTAGATTTGGAACTACATCTCTGGAAATACAATTTGCCTCCAGTACTCAGTCCTTGTCAATTTTTATATTTGGTTAACTCTGTCCGATTAGAATATTGAGAGGACGTTCGGTTTCTTTTTAAGCCAACTTAGAACTATTGTGTGCTATATAACCTTTCCTAGGGTAATGCACGGATCTACAAGGCTCGATGTGTCAAAAATTCGAGTTATGTCTGTCAGTATTTGTTATTTTGAGACAATTTTGTTGATCGAAAAGTTTTACTGAGCAATTTAAAATGTCAGCGTTTGCCTCCCACATTACACCAAGTATTCCAATTTGGCCATCACTTAAGAAATTCATTAAATTTGGAGAATGCTCTGACTCTGTTATTTGCGCGACTACGCGTGGGTCATTCGATATCCATTTTCGGAGTATGAAGCACCCAGACGATATTACTTGAGATACTTGTTCTGCTATACGCGATGACTGCTCCATTGTATTTGCCCTGGTTAACAAATCGTCTACACAGAAATTTGTAAGAATTAGCTGGGCTATTTTCGGCAATTTTTCTTCACATTCGTAAGCCAATTGAATCAGGCACCTTACAACAAGGAAAGACGCGTTAGCTGTTAGTCAAGGAAACATCGAAGAGTGGCTGCCTTTCTGAAGCCAGTTTAAGAAGATTATTGACGATCAGATAATACCACCTTGATCAAAAAATTTCAGAACTTTATTTTTAAAATCGAAAATACAAGTTTATTCATCATAATCGATATTGTCCCCTTCAAAGTACTCCCCATTGACTGCAACGCACTTATGCC
>JAUMHM010000071.1:29589094-29600106 GCA_032362435.1 Melikaiella ostensackeni | reverse complement strand
AGCGCTTTCGCTCTTAGGTCCCTTTCTTCGGAGCGCGTCACATATATTATATATATATAAGGAATCATAACAATTTCACAATAGAATGCTGTGTGATCAATAACATTCGCCAAATACTATTAGTGAGTACCACATTTTTGTCATTAATAGATTGTAATATTTCAATTATTCCTTTCCCACAAGTAAAATATCTTCAATAATAATGATAATAACATGAATTACAGAATTTGCAATTACAAACATTTCTTGAAGATGCACATTTGGCGGGCCTGTCTTTATAATGAACTTTGAATGAATATCTGAAATTTGTATATAGACGCTGTCTGTCTGGTATTATGAAAAAAATTATGTAACGGCACAACCAATCTGGCACTCACATCCTCACAACATTCTATTGTGAAATTGTTATAATTCCTTATATATATTTTTATAATATAAAATTTTCCTTAATGCTAGTGATGATGTATGATTTGGCGGTATTTTTGTAACCTCGTTTCTTTCGAGAGCTTGTTTGAGGGATTTTACCCCTTTTTATTTTTGACTTATTTTGTTAATAGAAAATTAATGTGAATTGTTAAAAATGCGTATTTATGCGCAGAAAATTTATTCCTTATGTTGAAAAAGTAAATATGTTACTGAAAATTAATATGTATAGATCGAACATGAACTTTTTTGTTCCAAATTTAATGATTTTGTTGGAAATTCTAATTTTCTACTTGAAGATTTAACAACGTGATTCATAATAAGAATATTCGGTCGAAAGTCGATGCACTTGGTTGAAAAATAATTTATCTTGTTTAAAATGAAAGTATTTTGTTTTTAATTCCTTTCCGTTTGTCGTCAAAAATCAATTAATCAACATAAAAATTCAAGTATTTCATTTTTTGTTTAAAAATTTATCATTTTTAGTAGAAAATTCATTTAGTCCCTTAAAAGGTAGTATTTTTGTGTAAAAGATTCATTCCTTTGTTTAAAAATTCAACTATGATATTGAAAATTCAATAAATTTTTTGAAAATGTGTCTTCTTTAATTCACAAAAATGAATCACTATGGATCAAAAATTGAAATTCTCTCTTGAAAATGAAACTGTTAATGTTCAATTATTACTATCATACTATTATACTATTATATTGATTCTATTATTCATAAAAATAAGCATTAGCTAATATGGGATGCATTTGAAATATTATTAAAATGAAATAAAAATATTTAATTGGACATCAGTTCACTTATAGTTGTCATTGAAATTATGTACATTGCATTTCGGTCAATAATCAAAAAATAAATTACAAATATAATTATGCTATGAATGCGGTGAACGCATCTTGAAGCAATTGAATAGAAGAGTGAGAAAAAACTACATTTACCATATTAAAGGCTTCACGTGAAGCGTAATCAATAAAGCAAGATAGAAGCATTCATATGCGAACACATCCAACATACACAATGAACGGTATCAAAGTTATGAAGAACCTTACTTGCCCGTAACATACCGTATCCCCGCCCCCCAACCGATAACGTTCCAGGAGGAAGCCAGAGAAGTCACCACAGCTCTTCCTAAACCTTGGGAGGGAGAAAAACCTCAATCGTGAACTGGTGAAGCTTTTTTGGCAACTGGCACGACGCACGAACTTTCACAACAACATTACAACCATATCAGCTACATAAGTCATTATCATATTCGTATCAACGGAAACCTTAATTATTTATCTTCCATTACCCGTTTGCAAAAAATTATTATGTCTAGCACACTATTAGAGATTATAGTGTAAAGATGAAGAGTCATAATTCGTAAGAGTTTTCTCTGTGTATAAGCTATAGGGAACGCGATATTTTTATAATAGTATTCCCGGCCGGTTCGCCTTCTTATTTAGCGGCGAGGCCCGTCCGGGCCTACTGATATCACTACTATCAATTTAATTTTTCATATTGCTTATTAATGTCAATAACAATCACAACAAACACAGTTGTACTTTATTGTATTCTTATACCTCTTCGAGATCCTCCTCGAGGACCCCTTTGAGGTCTTTTTAGTGCAGTCGTCTGCTCCTCCTTATTGCAGTTTTCAAAGCATGGTTTGACAAAATCACGAGTCTTTTTTGCCTCGGCGTCCAATGCAGCAATACTATTCATACAACACCTTCTCGCAAGCTGTAAACAAAATAAGTACTTTTTTATGTTCATGTTAAGATTTCCTTTTTGAATTAACCCTATTACAGATCTCCTAAATATTTATTGTATGCTCGAAATTGCTGAAAAGTTGAGGATCTTGGACTCTGACCGCCTGTTCTGAGTTCTCGTGGCTCAACTTTTAATGATACTGATTTTTTTTCCCCGACATAACACCGGAATGTTTTTTAATGACGGTGCTTCCAATCAAATCTAATGCCATGGGAACTGATGTGATAACCATTAGGATCATCAGACTTGTTCTTCCAGTAATTTTTTCTATTTTACTCCATATTTACAACAAGTCGCTTCAGGTCGGTACACGGAAAAAAAGTCTTGATTCAAGCCCAAAAGTGAGCTTGTTTCAAGCTGTAATATAAACTAGCCCCGAAGGAGAAGGACAGCCTTATGCACTACCTGTATACATAGAGACAAGATTCACTGAAAATAAGCTGTAATATAAACTAGACTTTTTTTCTGTGTATTTTCCCGGATAGTTCGAAAAACACAATAATCCACCCAGTCCCCAAGAGCTCTAACCCATCCTTCCGAAAGATTTCCGTCCGATCTCTATTCGTTACGCCATTTCCAAATTCCTGGAACGGTTAGTCCACAAGCAACTTACTGAATACCTCAATACAAATAAACTAATAGATTCGACGCAATCAGGCTTTTGGACTAAGTACAGCAAGGCTGCAGCAACTCCTAAAGTTACAACTGACCTAAGGATTGCTGTCGACGAGAAGAATATGACAATTGTGGTATTATTTGATTTTTCTCAAGCGTTTGATTTGGTTCACCATTAGCTTCTTCTATGTAAACTAAGATTGCTTAAACTGTCTAACTCGGTTATTATAATATTGTTATTAAAACAACTGTTATTAAATATAGAAATAATAGTATAAATAATAAAAATAATATATGGTATAAAACCTATTTATCAAATCGATTTCAACAAGGTGGAAATGGTAAAGGCGAACAGTCTCATTGTTCGGAAGTCGTGAATGGGGTACCTCAGGGCTCCACCTTGGCTCCCTTATTTTTTAACATCCACACTTCTGACATGGGCAGCGAACTCAAACATTGCAAATTTCATAAATATACGGATGATTTTAAGCTCTATCTTTCGGTTCCAATCTCTTCCTCAAAAAGATTGCTGGAACTAGTACAGGAGGACATTGATCGCGTAGTTTGCTGGGTTCAGAACAACGGACTTCAGGTCAACCCCGCGAAAACCAAGGCAATTATTATCGAACCTTCCCCTTTCCTGTCATCGGAAACAATCGTGTCTCTTCTGCCTCTCGTGGAGGTGGCTAAGGATTTGGGTTACATGCTTAACCGTAATCTTTCCTGGAAAGAGCACATGATTAACATCTCGAGAAAGAGTTTTAGAGTACTCCAGCAACTAAAAAGGAATAAGGAATCACTATTACCACCTTCACGGATCCTCTTAATTAAGAGCCTGATTCTTCCTATCTTTGACTTTGGGTGTATCACATACGACGACATAACGGATGAACTGAAAAGCAAAGTAGAGCGAGCACTAAATGCTTGCATTTGATTTGTTTATAATTTACCTAAGCATGAAAATGTAACGCCATACAGACAACGTGCTGGTATTCTCAATATCGCCAAGAGAAGACAATTTTTTTATGGATAGCTTACTTTATAATCTCTCTCAAAATAAGACACCTGAGTATCTACTTGACTCCTTCAAATTCAGTGACAATAATCAACTCAATCGGCCTAAACTCCGTGAAAGAAAAATGGTCCTTACAGTTCTACGACATAGATCATATAAGCTGCAGAGATCCTTTATTGTTGAGGAAGCGCGACTCTAGAACAAGGTCCCTACATCGTTCATGAATTCGTCGTCTTACTTTCACTTCAAAAATTCTTCCTATGAATAGCTGTTAAATATATGTAACATCACATTAGACATTACGCATTGGTAATTTCCATAACTTTAGATTATTTTATTTTATTAGCCGCTTAGATACCTATTTGTACAGACCAACGTTACCAAAGTATTCAGTAATTCTTTTTTCTTTTGCTTTTTATTTATATTTGATCTTTCACTTTATTTTATGATGCATTATTCATGAACTAGTTGTCACATCTGCTTATTCCAAATCAACATATTAACTCACATTAGTCAAACATATTTAGTCTTCAGTCCCTTTAATCCCTATAATCATCTAGTTGTCATCTAAGTTCTATGTTTAATCCCTTTAAATAAAAAATAAATACATACAAAAACAAACACTCTTGCATGGAAATGCTAAATAAAAGTCTTTTTCTAAATATATCAAATATGGATAAAAATATCCGCTAGGGTACGCTCTCGCGCTTCGTCCTCATTTTCGTACGTTCAACGTTTGCGTTTCGACTTCATTTCTTTCGAATATCATGAATATTGTAACTTTGAGCGAATACTGTATGAGAACTCAATTTTTTTAAATTTCTCTTTGGAGAAGGTTCTCAAATCCCCTGCGGCTTTGACGCTTACATTCTCATTGCGATACTCGCGCTTCGCGCTCAACAATTAGGTTTTACAGACGATTCTGCTGGAAAAATAAAACGATGTTGACAAAATAAAATGGATTATGAGAAATAGGTATGCCTTGCGATGTAATGTTAATAAACATCAGATTTCCCTATTGAATAAAATGTAAATTGTTGACATAATTAATACCAATGTACGAGAAAGAAGTTTGTTTTATTCATACTTTTCAAATTTTGTGTCCAGTCGAAAAACGTCGTGAAGATAATTTGTAAATCTTGTTGACACCTACTAAAAATCACAATCATATCTCATGGATATTTCAAAAACAGTATGTTTTTCAACATGTGGGACACGATACTTTTTCTAAAATTTTTTTAAAAAGTGCTGGTTTTTTTACCCGTTTTTTTTTAAAGGAAGCGATTTGTTGTCGATTGACGCAACAATAACAATGTCAATTGTCAAAACCATGGCAATAATATGGCCGAACAGTAAGTTGCTAGCAATGTTTGGTCAGCAAGGTTAGGGGTGGTGGAATTAGATACAACGCAATAGTTGTGAGTTCACCTTGACTTCATGGTTCGTTCAGTAGTTCGCTCTTTATTTAGTTTTTTCACTGTGCGTCACTTTTTTCGCTGCGTCCGTCTACTTATTTCACCGTTGCCCGGAAAGGTCGACACTGCGCATGCGCCACGTCATCGATAACAAATCGGCCACTTTTTACACAGAAAACGGATGGAAAAACTAGCACTTTTTCGCTAATTATAGAAAAAATATTTTTATTATAATTTTGAAAATAAAGCGACTTTTAGAATTTTTAACGAATCCAAACATTTCATTCGGATAATTTCTAAATATATTTGATATAAACTAAAAATGTCAATTGAAATTTCTTAACCTGCGAGAAAAATATTTTGTTCAATTTTTTGAATATTTTAAAAGCATTTTTCTTGTGTGAGAGATGCTGCAGAGAGACTTGCCACAAAGGAGACATGCCGCATGTGACTTGATATGGACCCTGAGAAATTGATTCTATAAATTCTATTTAGCGGTTTCTATTTCAATTTTCTCGTGATTGCAAGATTTTAAAAAGACTTTGGCGACTACCGGTACTCTTTTTATTGACATATAATGTGAAACTTGTTCAGTAGCTGTTTAGGTCTCACATTAAATAAATAAATAATTATATCAAACTCGATTAGAAGGAAGCACATATTGTTTTTGAAATAGATTATAAATGATGTTTTTTGTATCTACCTTTATATTCCTAGTTCTTGCTGCATTTTTATGACACTCCTCGCATGAAGTTAGTTTGGGTGTAAAAGAAGTTTCCGTCCATATTCGATAATCATTCCAAGTGTAACATTTATCTTCGCATTCCATCGTCGATCTTTCTCGTGCAGCACCAATTAGGATCTAGTGAAAAAGAAAAAGAAAATGGTTACTGAAATTTTATAATTTTAGTATTAAACCAATATTTAGGGATTGAAAATTATTTTTGTCAACTGACTTCAAGAAGATCGCGTAAGTCCCACAGGATGACTAACAATTGTAGAGTAGACTCGCTACTCAACTTTTCCAGTTCCTTGTCTATTTTATCCGCGAAGACTGTCTGTAAAGATAAAATGTAATGATAAAATTGAAACTGAAATATTATTTTTTGGAACACATGCGCGGAACGTTCAATTTTCAAGGAATGCATAGCGTGCGGGATGTGCCAATTATGAAACCGTACGAAAAAGCAGTTATAAAATAGTACTACTTATTTGCACATGACTCACAAGTCTTTTCGCAATACGTGCAATAAAGTCCCCGTTTTCGTGCTTGTAAAGTTCACCGAAAGTGGCGCTTTTTGGAGTGGCATGAGAGAAAACTACTGCTCAAGCGTAAATCGACCAGAGTATGTATGTTTTTATTATTTCTCGAATGAAAAATTTCGAACTGTTTATAGAGTCATTAAGTCCAAAAAAATTTGCAGTATAGCTATGAAATGTCTAGGAAAACAAATCAAAGTCTTTAATTCCGGTCCGGGGACGAAGCACTTCATTTATGCACGACTTTTTTAAATTAAATAATTCTGAATAAAAATCACTTTTATTTTTGATTTTTTTCGTCAAATATTTCAACAGCAGTGGACAAAAATTCCGCAGTTAATTTAAAATAAAAAATCATAATTGATCTTATCGCCTTCTTTCTTCAACACGCACAATTTTATTATTATTTTATTATTTTTACTATTTTTCAAATAATGAAATTTGAGTCAAACTAATTTATTTACTGCCTTGGAAATAGTGTCAGTTTGTCGTGGTGACACTTAGTTTTAGGTATATAAATCAATTACTCAATGTGATAATTGATCATTTCTAAAAATTTTGGGGGTGACTTACTTCAAAGGCACAGTAAGCCAATAAGCAGAAGATCGCACACTTCGTGATTGGATGATTCTTTTAATTTCTGCGTCGTAGCGAATATGTCTACTGAATACTTATCACGTGGAATGTTTATTTAAATGACGTGAAAGCAATTTATAACGGAAGAGTTGGGAAAGAATTACGAAATGAATATCATAATTTGCAGCCTCGACAAAGCTAATTTTAAATCACCGAAAGTCTGTCTTGTTCGATTCTTTGTTTGAACTATGAACAGGTGCTGATATACTGTTATATGGCGTAGATGAGGAAATCTTTGGAGCAAATTCTCTCTTGAATTTTGAAGACTTAACTCTTAGCTGTTACACCTGCCTGGACGTAACATAGCTGGCACACCGGGGTCAAAATGACCCCAGGCATAAAAATGCTTGCTGCAAAGGGCCAATCGTTTATTTTGATGTGCGAAAATTCCAAAATATTCTCTGATACTTCCTTTAAAAGCTGCTATGGGTTATTTTGTTCAAATTTAATAATTACGATGGAAAAAAAGTTGAAGATGAGCAAAAAAAAAATTTGAAAAATTTGAAACATGAAAATTCGAAATTTGAAAAAAATAAGTAACATTTTGAGTCATAAATGGTCTCAAATTGAGGTCTGAAAATTTAACCTAAGTCATGGTAATTCTATCATAAATTTTAAGAATTATGGAAAATTTCGTAAAGTATGTTTTTATTTCTTCTCGCATTGAAAATTCCCTGCATTTGTTACAAAAAATATCGTGTGTGAAAAACAACAGATAGTGTAGCCTTTTATTCTCGAAATATGCGTAAAAAACTGCAGTGGGCGTAGTTGCTGCGAATTTAGAAGAAAAGGATAAATGTTACTGTATATAAGTATTTTAAGAATTTATATTATGAAAACAATTTTTCGGAAGCCCTGAACAGTTTTCAAAGTCATTAAGCCCAAAAAATGTTTAATACAGCTATGGAATTTTTATGGAAACTGATCGAAGTTTTTAATTCGGACCCGAGGACGAAGCACTTCATATATGAACGATATTTTCAAATCAAATAATTCCGAATAAAAATCACATTTAGTCTGGATTTTTTGCGTGAAATGTTCAAGCAGCGGTGGGCGAAAATTCCGCAGTTGATTTAAAATAAAAAATTAAAATTGATCTTATCGTATTTCTTGTTCAACTTACACAATTTTATGCATTTTTTTATTTTTGCCATTTTTAAAATATTTAGATCAGGATGAAATTTACTTTTTTCTACTGCCTTACAAATAGGACGAATTCGCCGTGATGATAATCAATATTAAATATAGAAATTAAATACTCAATGTAACAATTAATCATTTCTAAAAATTTGGGGTTGACTTACTTTGAAGGCACAGAAAGCCAATAAGCAGAAGATCGCACACTTCATGATTGAATAAGACGTTTAATTTCTACTGCCTAACAAAGATGAACCAGAAGTATATTATCTTGATCTGTAAAGTCGTCTTTTTTCACTAAATACATAGTTATCATGTGGAATGTTTATTCAGGTGACGTAGGAGCAATTCGTAACAAAAGAGTTGGTAAAGAATGATGAAATTGTCATGATTTTAAGCCTCGGTGTACAAGAATCTCTTGTTTTCATATTTTAATATCACCGTTTAGTGTATGACAGAACAAAACTGAATTTCTACAAATAGTAATATGCTCAATATGTTTATAGTACAGCAAATCTGTCATCAAAAAATTGGTTCTGGGGGAAGAAATGACAGAAGCTATTTCATTTCATAAATCGTTAGTGAGGCATGTGAATAGCACGAAAGCAGGTTTTCGGGACTCCCCCCTCTTGGCGTTTTGAAAAAAGTCAAAAAGATTTTGGATTTGTTTTTCCGTAAAAACGGTAGTTCGTAGAGAAAAATTTCTCGAACAAAAAGTGTCGAGGGCTCTATTATCTACAAATTATCTAATGTCGTCGCTGCGCTACAAGCAAAAATGCATAAAATATAGGGCGCCAAGGTTGCCAAAAAATAATTTTTTACTCTTTCTCCACCGAAGAAAAAAATATTTTTGCCGTCGAAAGGACTGAAAAAATGTAGAGCAGGAAAAAACCTTTGAAAACAATACGAAAATTTTTTTCTTGCGATGCACCGTTTTTGAGATACGGCGCTTGGAATTTCTAATATCAGGTTATATTCTTGAGAAGTACAGTAAATTTGTCTCTTTTTTTTTGTGAAAAATATACCCGCAGCTATTTCATTTCATAAATCGTTACCGGGGCATCTGAATAACCTAAAACCAAAAAATCGGACCCCCCTTTCTTCTTCGTTTTGGTAAAATTCAAAATGTTTTTGGATTTGATTTTCCGTGAGAACTTGAAGTTTCTTCTCTCAGTAACGTAACTGTAACGAGTTACTTGAGAAAAAGTAACTCAACCAACACTGGTCGCCACTAATACTTCTGTACGCATTGAGAGTTCTGGAGGGTAACTTCAAGAAATGTCGGGAGAAGGCCGCTGATTATGAATATTCAGTGTAGCTTTTTGTAAAGTTGGTCATGAACTGTTTAAACAAGTTTTTTTAAACAAATACATTAGTTATGGAAAAATTTCAAATTGCAATTTGGGCTTCAAGATACATAAGGTAAGGTACCCAATTATTGGCAGATTAAGGCAAACTTCAGGCTTTGAGAAAGTAATTAATGTCAAAAATGTTATGTGTGATAAATGTGATAATAGTATATACATTGCAAATTTAATAGGGAATCAAAGGCTGAGCTTTATTTACCGTAATATTTATTAGAAACTGAAAAAATAATTAAAGTAAACTCGCGAGCATAAAAATGCAATTCTTGGCAGGGTTGACCCAATTCTTGGCATCCCAGTCATATAAAAGCGAAATAGTTAAAGAATCATATTAAACTAAACATTATTATTATAACTTAGAAGTGAATAGTGAAGAGAAACATTTCTCATTTATAAATGAATGATCTGTTTTAAATTTATTTTTTTTCTTTATTCTTAATCTCTTTGGTTTCTAGCTTTTTTCTTTTTCTATCTTCTTTGGTTTTTTCTAGAATTTCTCTTCGCCGTTTTCGTTCTTGTTTTTTAACTTCCTTCGTTTTAGCTTGAACCTCTTTCGACTAAATTCTCCTCAATGCCTCATCTCTCCATGCCTGAGATGTTAAAGCATAGATGACTTTTCCCTTCACTTGTCTTCCTTTTCGCTTTGGGGTTAAAGGATAACTCAAATAATTTTGTATAGTTCCATCTTTTATATATTTGACAGCAATTTCCTGTACATTTTTTGGTGAAATCGCTTTGCAAGTCAAATCTATAGGTTCATTAATATTTCATTAATTGCATTCTGACTTGAAATCTGATTACTAAACTCTTCTTTTCTCTGTAGACTATTTGAATCAGCCTCATCGTTATTTAACAAAATAGAAGTATTAAAAATTACATCCGAAGGTTCTCTTTCTAAATTTAAATCACAGTCATTTTTGTTTGACGGACTAGTTGTGAGTGATTCATTAGACTGATTTGTGGTTAAAACTACATCTCTGAGTAGCGAATTTACTTTTATTTCTAAATCACAGACATCACTTTGCATAATCTTTGTACTCGTTTCTTCTAAGCTTATAGCAGGTACGTTTGAAGAATTTTCTTCCACTTTTGATTTAGAGTAATTGGCATTCCGAAAGATATCTGATGTTTCGGCCTTTAGATCAGTCGAAATTTCTCTTGCGATTGGGATGACAGGTATGGAAAGTTCAGATTTCTCTTCAATTTGAGCAAAAATTACATCCTCTGTCTGGAAAATATCAGGATCATACAAGAGATCAACAAATTCCATGTTATTAATGTTTATTTCATCAATATTTAGGATATCCACATTGATATCTGAAACAACAGTACATTTGTCTGTATTTTTCAGACAATTTCCTGTATTATTTTGCCATGTTGTTCCACAT
>JAUMHM010000071.1:29565575-29579156 GCA_032362435.1 Melikaiella ostensackeni | reverse complement strand
AGATATTAAATGTCTCAGACGCACAAGCTTGACGTTTATAATCTATGAGATAATGAATATAGTTTACGTAACGCAGGCATGATTCACGCCCTTTATCAGCCTCTTCTAAATTCTGAAAGTAGCCGTTCACATGAGAGAGGGACAGGCTGCAGGTTGATGAGCCTATAATTACAGGTATATGATTAAATGAACTTACCTGTGAGTGAAGTCCTACCATAATTGTATAGAGCGTCTCTTCTACAGAGATTAAGATACATGTACCCCGTCAGTGTAGCAGTAACGCGACCAAATTTTTGAAGCACTGTTCAAGTCAAACTTCTGAGACATACCAACAAGCTCAAAATTCAGAGAATTATAAAGACTGCATACGCAAGCGATTTTCTTAGAAGGAAATTTCGTTAACAATATTTCTGATATATTACATTTTTATACCGTAAAGTCAGATTTATACCGGCCACAGGGAAGCGTCAGTGCGAGTGAGATGCCATATTAATAAGCATTAGAGCATCTCTTTCCTTCTTCATTGTATGACTAGTATGAATTTGGTCTTACTGTATATGCACTTGTTTTGCCTCTTCTCGAACTAATTGCTAACAGAAAACAACAGAAAGATATACTGAATGATATCAGAGGAAAACATAACAAATCCTTCTAATTTTTTTTTGCCCTACGAATCTAAAGGATTACATATATATTCTAATAATTTTGGAATTTTATTTTCCTGTAGCATGAGCACGTCGCGTCGGTTAAATCAAGACACGAGTTCATTCCGCCCTGTAAGAACTTGTTAGCCAATTCTTGAGACTAGTGGAACAGGAAATATTTATTACAAAAATATTGTTTTCCTTCCAGAAACAGATGGACCAGAATTATGACCACATTTCGCCCAAAATTGGCTCGCCTACCAACGGTAAGATCTTCGGGAGAGCTTAGACTTTTTTCAACTTTTTAACAGCGATCAGTTTAATATAAGTCAAGTGAGAGAACATAAAAATAATCGTTTCACAGAGATGTTGTCCTTATTCTGCATGAGTCACATGTTGTTTGGCCTAAGCCTGATTCAGTAAAAGTTAAGAGAGAAAAATGAAAACCGTCACCTAGCAGAGACCCGCTCTTCTTTTTCTTTACTTGATTCACATGTCGTTTAGGCCAAAGTTTGATTCAGTAAAAGGTACGAAAGGAAACATGAAAACAGTCACCTTGCAGAGGACATATCATCTATTTACTTGAGTCACGTGAAAACAATCGCCTTGCTGAGACGTTGTCCTTATTTTTCTTGAGTCACATGTCGTTTCACCAAAGCCCGATTTAGTAAAATTTACGAGAGAAAACATTAAATAAGTCACCTTACAGAGTCGCTGTCTCCCCTTTGTTCACTTAAATCATGCATCATTGAGGTCAAAGCATAATTTTCTAAAAGTGAAGAGAGAAATCCTGAAAACAATTGCCTTGCAGAGACGCTGTCCTCATTTTGTTTGACTGACGTGTCGGTTGAGCCAGGGAATGAGTTAATAACGCTCAAAAAATAGCACATCTGCCAACAATGAAAAACCACTGGAACAGAATGTATCTATTACAATCATCAACAGAAGCCACTTTTACCCAAAACTACTTGAGATAACTTTCAAAATAATAGTCTTGCAGAGGAATTATGTTTTTGTAGCTTAACTTCTGTTAAGTATACTTAAATAACTGTACATTTCCGCTAGAAAACAATATCTCATCACAATTTTTTGGACCTTTGACAGAAAGCATTCACTAATAAAAATTTTTAGAAAATCGGCGAAAGTTATTATATATTAGATGAAGCAAAAAAAAACAATCGCCTTGCTGAACTTTACCAAAACTGCTTATCCAAAATTGCGAATCGTTTAACCAAGAATCGTTTCAACGAGAAGCGATTCTCCTCTAACGCGTAGGAGGCGCAGTTTAACGGTTAGAATGGGACGTACTTTTACAGTAAAATTGACGGTCATCCTAAGATAAAAAGGCATGACTCTATGATTTAGACGACATCATTTTAGCGTTAAACTAGATCGTTTGAGAGTGAACGATTCTGCTTTCAAAGTATCCTACTTTAACGATTAGCGGACCGACTTTATCGTTCAGAGAATATTTCTCTGAGTGTAGTCTCATTGGTCGTTACATTACTTCATCTCGCTGAAAAGTAACTTGTCTACTAATAGTTGGACCGCTGGGTCAAGGTACGTATCCATTATCATCTTCGTATTCATTTTTTTCGAATTAATTGTATGAGACAGATGGATTAAAATTGAACTCCATTTCCTCCGAAAGTAATTTTTCCAAACCTTGCAGAGAAGTTTTTCATTCAATTTCACTACAAGGCTCGAATGGATTAGGACATAATTCTATTTCACCCAAAAGTAACTTATCTATATCAACGGTTAGACCGTCAAGACAAGACAGATTCTTCATCATCGGTTCCCAAGCTTTGCATGAAATTGGTGAGAAAGCATAAACAAGTCGACCGAAACCTGTATATATTCAACCCAAAAATCAACTTATTTACTAACAGTAGGTCCAAGGAAACAATTGCGTTGACGTTGATTATTAGTAAATTTATTTGTGTTTATTTGTATGTATATATCATGGTATGTATTTTGAATTTAATGAATATTTTGAATTTTATGTACATCCCCCTTAATAATTTGTTAGCAAAACTAAACCAAAATGTAATTTTCAACCAAGAAACCTACAAAGTTCCTCTCCACGTTAATAATAACTAAATGCGGACAGCTATTAACATTATTATTTGTCTTATTGCTCAAATCATACATAACTTTAATGTGCATCAGTTTTTTTAATTTGAAAGACACTAGTTTATTGAATGCACTACACTTCCAATTTAATGTACATTTGTGTGTGTGTGTGTGTGTGTGTGTGTGTGTGTGTTATTTTGAAGTGCGCGAGAATCGAAGAAAAAAAACCAGAAACAAAAGGACAATAAGCACTCTACTTTTAAGCGTTACTGTCGGCTCGAACCCTAGAAATTCTTGGCTTTGAAAACTTCAGACGTGCGCATTTATAATAACATCAGACGTGATAAACTTGGCCGCCCAGAGGCAAAGTTAATTTCGCCACCACTTTCATTCTTGGTTTTTCAATCTAAGTATTAAAAATTTCTTCCATGAAGAATTTACATTTATTTCAATAATAAATAATTCCTATTTCAATCAAGAATTCATGAAATTATTACATGTATGGTACTTATTTCAAGAGGAAAAGTAATCATGAGAAATACACTAGAGCTCCAATATAAGTGAATCCAATTAAAGTATTCATAGAACTGCTGGCACATGCAGTTTCCCAGCGGTCCGAGCTTGCGTAATTCCGTAGCTCGCTTAAGGTCTAAATTTGAACCCATAAGTGTTTGGCCTGTCTGCAGCCAGTGGCCTTATTCCGCTGCTTCTGATGTCCATCGGTCAGCCAACTGTTAATTTCTTTAGTGACCAACCTACTGGAAATGCCTACGACTGATTCGGAACTAGTAAAGTTTTCTTTTACTGCTAGTTTTGCTAGCTAGGACCACTATAGCAGCCCAGCTGTCTGAGTAAATGCGGATATATCTTCTATTGCCATACTCCTGTGCCTTATAGACACTTTGCAGCATGGCCATGATATCAGTTCGTGGGACTGTGGAATAGGACTCCCTCGGGATTGCGAAGCCCATCCCACCCCTCCTACGATAGGCACCGTCTCCATCTTTCTCCTTGTTCTTGGAGCCATCTGTGAACCAGTTGTCCTCATCCTTAGACACATATCTCGCTGTTATCCCATTCCTCTCTCGTGGATAAAGTGACTCTATAGTTCTTGTTGAAGAAGTAGCGAATACAGGTAGTCGTTTTGTCCCTGACTATGCTCAAGGTCGGCCTACTCGCGATATCGTTTGGGAACCGCAGTTCTGTTGAGATCCTTCCGCCGTTTATCATGTTCATTCTCCAGGCTGCCTTCGCAACCATGGCCTTGATGGTAAGATGGGGGGCTCCAACCCTGTTAGTGCCCCCAATGCCACCGTGGACCAGTGACGCATCTTAGAATCAGTCCCCTGATTCTTTCCAGTTGAGATTTCACAGTGGACAGTTTGACCCTGCTCCACCAGACCATTACCGCATAGGTTAGCCTGGATCGCGGGATCGCTCTGTAGATCCACATCAGTGTCTTCGGTTTCAGGCCCCAGTTTTTCCCTATGGCTCTGCAAGCTTTTTGCACTTGTTTTCCAGGTGCTCATTTCATAACAGCTTTCTATCTAGGTTCACTCCTAGGTATTTGGCTCGTTCTGTGATATTTGGCTTGTTCAATGATTTTCAGTAATTGTCCACTTAGTTTCAGTGTACTCGTCATCCCCCACTTGTACTGTCTCCTGCATATAACCACATCCGTCTTACCCGGATTGAACGATAATCCGGTCTTTTTGTACCATTTATCCACTGTCCTAAGTGCTGGCTGCATTACCTAATAAAACGCATCCAGATGCTGACCGCGCACGATGACCAGTTCGTCGTCCGCGTAGCCCATGGCGTTGTAGCTACGTTTCATGAGTATATAAAGCAGTTGATCAACTGCCAAGCACCACAGATGGGGCGATAAAACGCCTCCCTGCGGGCATTCCGGGTCAACACTTCCACATAAGGTGGTATCACCCTTAGTCGTTTTAAGGTTCCTGTTGCCCATCATGTGGCAGGTTCATTCCACGATTGCAGTTGGCGCACCATGTGCAACCATGGCCGCCCTAATCACCTCTCTAGAGGTGCGGTTTAAGGCTTCTTCGATTTCCATGAAAATTCCAATCGCAAAGCCTTTCTGCTTCTGTTGTCCTCCGAATAGGTTTACTGCTCCGCTTAGGGCTCTTTCGGTCGAATGACCAGGCCTGTAGGCGTGTTGCTACTTGTGTACTGCCCTACATGACAAAACGTGTCGCGGATGTATCTATTCACAAGTCTTTTCACCGTTTTCAGTAGGGAAGATGTAGTAAGGCTGATGGGACGGAAGTCCTTGGGTGAAATATAATTGATCCTGCCTGCTTCAGGAATTAAGACCACTCTCTTGCCTCTCCTTACCGATGTGACATATCCCAGTGTCAGACTAGCCCTAGCAAGTCTCACCAGCGGCCCTATGATAGACTCTCCAGCGCTCTGTGAGGAGACCGTGTATATGTCATCCGAGCCAGAAGACTTTTATGGGCTGAAAGACTTCAGAGTCCACCTGACCTAGGACGAGTAACGATCTCGTGGGCTAGCCGCCGTTGCGGGCCCAGTTGAGCCACATACGACCCAAGATGCCCTCGAGGTGTCATTTGCTTTTCCCCAAACATTATGAAGCCCAGAAAATGTACCTCGATTTGGTAGGTCAGGGTCTCCGCGTCCGACACTGACTATCCATCGTCAAGCAATTTTAGAGTGCCGAAAATAGCATCCGGAATTCGAGAAAGCAGCTAGTCCAGTCTAGCCGCCTCTGCGCCTTTCTCGATGTCTGTGTAAAAGTTGGTCCAGCTTTCTTGCTTGGCTTTACGTATTGCACTGATGGAATCATGCCTCATCGTCGTGAATGAGGTCCATAATTCTTTCGTTTTGCCAATGCTGGCACGTCTGAACCTCTCTCTGGTTTCCCTGCGAAGCTCTTCGAGCTTCCTGTTCCACCAGTGTGTCTCTACTGCCTTTCGGATTCTTGTGGGTCGACCATTTCTTTCATGAGTAGATTTGATGACCTCCGTGAAAGCTTTGGCTGCCATCTCCAGGGTGTGCAAATTCCTGATTGACTTGAGCACCTCTGAGAGTGCACTCCTTAATTCAGTGGAATACTGTTCCCAGTCCGTTCTTCTTGGATTTCTGGCTCACGTAGGGCCCGAGAATACGGTAGATTCCAACTCGAACTCTATCTGTGATCTGAAAGAGTGGGCTCGTCCGAGACTCTCCACTTCTTCACTTTATCCCTAAAACTACCAGTACCAAATGTGATGTCAATGACCTCTCCCCTGACCGAGTTGTGAAACGTCCGGATAATCCCCGTGTTGAGAATATCTAAATCAGTAGTTATTGGATATTCCAATGGGTCATTCCCTTTTAGGTTAGTGTCCGTGCTATCCCATAATGTATGGTGGGAGTTAGCATCGCACCTCAACGATAGAGGGAAACCCCTTACTTTGCAGTATTCTACCAGCGTACGTATTTCATCTGGTGGGTTAGTTTCGCTGTCATGCCGAAAGTAGGCCGATGCTATAACTACCTTCCCGATTCCTTCAAGATCTGTGGATACCACAATCAGATCTCTCGAGCACAGTTCTAGCAGCGGACCGGCGTCGACTCTTTCCGCCAGAATTTAGGCCCTTGGTTTGGCCGCCTTGGGGTCCTTGTAATAAAAACCATCCCCCCTCCTCTGATCTCCTCCTGGTATCTCTGACTAAACAAGGTTCTTGGATTAGTGTGCTATATTATACCTGTGTGCTCCTCAGTCATGCTCCTCTGCAGAACCGCAGAGGTGACAAAGTGCTAGGAGCTCGGTCACTCTACACCCCTGGCTTAGGGGAGTGGTCTTATTGATTGAAACACTCAATAAATCTCCGTTCGTAGGCCACCACACCAAGAAGGGCTGTTTCTTAGTCGCAATGCTGTCCGTAGGTCATTTTCATTCCGACTTCGAACTGGGATCGGTTCGGGAGGAACCTCGATCCAGGGATCTAGCAATACTCGCGTTAGCAAGGCTCTTTCATCCTTCTACCATACTTTAATCATCCATGTCTACTCACCGAAGAGAGAGAGAGAGAGAGAGATGAATGAAAGCATCTCTATAAACATAGGGATGCTTTCATTCATATCTATATTCATGCAGACCGAGGGCCGTTTGACCCCCTAGTCCCTTCCTTGTCCGCCAACTACATGGTGCTCCAGCCTTTAGGAGAGGAGCAATTTACTATACATAGTAGATGTAATTCAATATTTTAACTAGTGACATTTTCGTATTGATTGTAATGTGCAGTAAAAGTTAACTAAGCTAATCTCGCAAAGCTGTGGCCTTGATGCCGCGCTCATTTTCATCAGCTGAAATCTGTTCCAAATCTTCGCAATTGCACAGCAAAGATTCTCATTCAATCATTTGAAGTTCGAGGATATTATATAAAGAACCAAAGTAATTATTACAATTATCAAGTATCTGAAACCGTTCTTCTATACAAACAATATTTTTACCGGTGGTTTGATAGAAACAGTCCTCGCGAAACTTTTTATTGGTCCATATGTTATATGATCAATATCCTCATTGATCATAATCAAACTTGACCTTTTTTCATCGGCTACGTATTTGTGCTTCTGCTTTAAAATTTCCTTCAACATCTAGAATTTCAGCCAATTCCGAAGCAGCTGTTATAATTGGAGCATACTCTGAATCATATCTACGTTCTACAAAGTAGGACTTCTATTCCTAAAGTCATTTTAAGCCAGAGTTCATATTTAGTCGAACCCTTTACAATGTTTCACTTGACGCGTTGATTTTAAATTAAGCATCATGCCAGGAAACTACTAAGCATGGAAATTTGAAATCTTGTTATTTTAGCATTTATGATTTCGCTATGTGTCTAACTTCAGTATCAAAAGTTTTGTTGCGTGCAGTGACTCGTAAAAATTGACCAGCGTTTGATCAATCCGGCAAAAAAATGATATAGTTCTTGTATAAATGAGAAAAAGCCGAATATATCTATTAACAGACTGTTTAACAGTCGTTCACTACTAAATTCAAAGTTTGAGGATTATATGGAATAAAAGAAGCACGCGGATTTCCATCCTTGATTTCTTTTTGTACGCCGGCGTTGTTTCCTATCATATTAGGGCCATTGTCACATGATTGACCTCTAATATTGTTTATCTGCAAACCCAAACCCTCTAATGTGGTTATCGGAAACTTAGTCAGTCCCTCCCCAGTAGAGGTTTCCACGGAAGCAAACCCTAGATATATTTCTTAAATTTCAACAGATCAATTTCAAGGAAAAGCAACAAAATGAATTACAATTTACTTTTATCAAGAGTAAAAACAAGTATTACCGAAGTTCACGTAGTTAAAATACATTCTTCTATAACTTTTTTTCCAATTGTAACATCTAAAAATTCAATTTTACTTTAAATTTGCTTACTTTTTAAATGTTCAGCTACACTGCCGTCAAATTTGGCAACCGTTTCAATTAATTTCATGAAGTTACCATTATTTGACTTGTACAACTCATTAACTTTTTCTTAAAATGCTGAACATTGTTTGATAAGATATTTTACAGCTTCAACGATCCAAATTAAAACATTATACCAGTGTCGTTTCTAAGAATATCAAAATCATTGATACGAGAAATCAATCGTTTTATTAACTTTTAAATTTATGGATGAATTCTCAAAACTTTTTATTATGATTACTACTTATTTTATGTCACTCTAAGGTACCTGGCAAATTATGTCCTCTCGGAGAAAATGATTGATATAATATTTTTACTACATACTCTAAAGGCATATCCGACAGTACAAAAGATGCGGATTGATTCCGACGATCAAAAGTGAACGCTTCAGGAGATATAATTTTCGACAAAACAATTGCCCCAGCCGTGTCACAAGAAAATTTTCTAGGAAATGGTAAAAACAGAAATCGTCTTATTGTTATGTTGAAAAAAAAATTGTGGCTTCCAACTACCTGGTAAAGGAAGCTTAGGAAGATGCAGAATCACTGAGAATAATTAGCACGGCAATCAATACGTTTCCATTGTTCGATTCCATAGTGGATGTAGGCGAAGATGTCGATCTGCTAGTTATTTTAACATTCCCTACCATATTACATATCCATCCGTTCAAACATCCACTTTCTTAAATTCGGAACAGGAGAAACTGTGCAACAGGTGTACTCATTGCATTGTATAACTAATTCAACAGTTGCGGAGAATATGGTATGTTATTCTTGCACGCCTTCAGTGTCAGTGTCACACCATCAGCTCTCTTCGATTAGGAAAGAGTGAAATTTCTTCCGATCCTTCACTTTAATTCTTAATAAGAGTCAATTTCATATACTTCTTTTCTTTGATATTTCATTCCATATCTAATACATTTGAGCAGGGTCTCTCGGAAGGAGGAATGAAGATTTCTAGTTCACTTACTATCTCTTTATTTATTCTCATATCTACATTTGAATTTTCTACATTTATTCTCTTATTTTTAGACGAATATTACCTCTGACTCTAGACGATTTCTGAATATAATATGAACTTTGAGATTTGAATTTTCATTCCTACTATTTATCTTTCAATTCATTCAATAATTATTTTTCTTCTATCTCTATCTGTTTCTATAATATTTCTCTCAAAACACATGTGTCAAGTAGCCTAATTTTCTACAAGAATACCTCAACGTACAATAGAAATATTTCTTTTTGCGAGGGGATAGCGTATCCGGCCTGCTTAATTTTCTCTCCATTATCTTTTATTCATTTACATAGACAGAGCTCATTTGCTAGGAATCTTTAGCTTGGAGATCCTAAGCAGGTCGTGTACCTAACCTCAAGAGTGCAACTCTCTAATCTATTCACCTGCACTGTTCAGAATAATGGGAGGTTTTGAATTGAGTGTGTGAAAATCGCACTCAATCTTTTTACAATCATTTTTCGAGTTAGTGCGGGTCTCGGGGATTGCTTACTTAGACCGTGAGACTCTTCTGAGAATTTCTACGATGAAAGCAGTCAGGGCCGTATGAACTACTTCCCGTAGGAATACATAATATTGATTAACTGTATTTTTTACCAATGTAGATTCTTGTTATCATGAAGGATGGATCTCTTTTAATAATAAAAACTAATTATTAGAAAGAGGATTATCCGCGTGTATTTAAAAATAAATTTAAAATATGTACGCGAGTATGCGAGCTGCCGGCTTTGTCGCTACGGTACTGTGTGATTCCCTCAAGGTCGCCGCGCGTCTTGCCCTGTTCCCGGAGTCCCTGGTCATCGAGTGCAAGCTAGCGAATTCTAGGAACGCGGTGAGCCGACGCGCAGTATATCGAGAGTTGAGTGTACTTCACTTCTTGCTTGCCGAAAAATGTCCCTGCGAATATTACAATTGTTTTTTCGCATGATTTCTCTTTATTCGTTGGATATCACTCATTTGTTGAGGATCTTTTCCGAATCGCTCCTAGACATGTCGTGTTCCCAACTTCGAGAGTGCAGCTCTCTAATCTGTTCACCTGCTCTGGCTAGAAATAGTGGAGAGTTGAGAATTCAGTGCGAGTGTATTAGAGTCAATCTCACTGCTTCTCTCTTCGTTTCGATAAATCTCCTCAAGAATGCGAAGATTGCTCTTTCTAGAACCATCGAGAGGTATTGCGCTTGTAGAACTCGTACTATGATTCAAGGATAGACCCTTTAGCCTGTTCGCCTCTTCTGCAAGCTAGAGTGAATTGAGACTCGGTTGCAGGAGAAAAACTCCTTGGCCTGCCTCGAGAGCACTCTTGATGCTACTTGCTCGCTCACGAGCCCCATAATACCGGTTCCTGGACCAACCTCGAGGTCTATCGACTCTTGCACAGCATCAACTCCCCACTAACATAGTTTGTGCGGGTGGGAGATGCCGCGACTGCGCGTTGTTCTAACGCCTAATGCTGGGACCCGTCAACCTTACTGAATCTCCTCTTATCTAATGTAATGTACAGAGGCCATGCTTGGACAGCTAATAACTTTTTATTCGAGCAGAATTCGGACTAAGGAGGCCAAACTTACGCTTCCACTTTAGCTCAATGTACTTTCTGGTTCGAAAGTTCTGAAATCTGCACAAACTCCGTCTCAATATGGACACATTGCGGAGTCAATTTTTTGTGTACCTACTTTCTGTATTGCTCAGGATTGATACGTTTTTGAGGTCGGTGAATTCGAATCTAGAGGTCGCTGAGTACAAATTCTGAGTTGATTTTGTGCCACGGTACCAGCATTCAATCTTTGATACGTAACTTCGGAAATTCTCTAAATCCAACAGACCAGACTCCACTCGTCCGTTTTTTCGCTTAGCGGAAATTCAAAGCTAGTCAAAAATCAGTTGATGCCGTCGACAGCATTATGCAGATAACAACCGTACGAACCAGTATTTCGCACGTTTTCGCACTGCATAATTATATGTTCGACCTCACATTGATATCAAGTGATGCATGCATCTTCGTCATTTCGATAATGCTGAACGAGATTTCCTCTTAGTATGATCTTGTTGCTTAAACGAGTAGGAGCCTACTGCCTTACAGGAGGGCATAAAAGGTGTGAGGATGAAGCCTCAGTGTGTCCAACGACGTTTTGACTTTGTCCTCGTCGAAGTCGGAAAGCCCTCATATTTAGCCCTGGGGATGTATGAGGGTTATCACTCCCAGGACGGTAGACTCACCTGCAGTCGGACCAGGATCCCTAATGAGTGGGTCCATCATATCCTCATGGCATTCATGAATGAAACTAAAAAATCCTCAACTCAACAATCTAAAGGTACTGAATCACAAGTTGATCTTGAAGCTACAACCTCAAAACATCATTGTGAAAGAGATCCTGATTTATTCTGATACGTATGCAGTAAATTCTATCCACCAAAAGTTCTTGAGACAATTTCTGAGCAGATCAGAACAACTACCGAAGATTGTTATGATCTCACAATTGCTGATCAGGATAAAAATTGGTTGCCACATAAAATATGCGATGATTGTAGATCACAATTGACTCTTTGGCATAAGAGTAAAAATGTTGAAGATCCTAAATTGAACAATTCAACTTTATGGGCAGAATCCACTTGTGAAAAGGATTGCTATTTCTGAAAAAATAATGTTACCGGATTCAACAAAAAAATAAAAGAAGCATTGCTTACGTCAAAATTCCGACAGTAATAAGACCCATCAAGATGTTGAATACAGATAAGCAAGGTATTGAAGGAATCTGATGTATTTCTTCTCGGGAAAGTTTAGAGATCCAAGAAGATGCTAGCGAAGAAGAATGCTTCAGGACTATTCAAAGAAACAAGCGAATTCTTGGTTTCTACACTCAAAAAAAACTTGGTCGGAAAAAAATGTGAAAGCAACTGACTATAGGGATAGAGGAAGAGATTTCAGGAATTATTTCACAAAAGGAAAAAAGCCTTCATTAGTTTACTGTCACGATATGAATGGATTGACGGATGGATTAAAACCAGGGATTCACAGAGCCATCGAATGGAGACTATTCATAGATTTCTGCAAGAGAAGTTTGAAAACTGTTTTGCTCCACAATACGAATGTTTTTGCTCTCATACCGGTAGCAAATTCAACTACGTTGAAGAAGAATTACGAAAATATCAATTTTGTATTGGATAAATTGAAATATCCAGAACACAATTGGCGGATTTGTGTGGATTTTGAAATATTGGGAATAATTCTGGGTCAGCAATCAGGTAACGTTAATCACCCAAGTTTCCTATACTTATGGGATAGTAGAGACCGACCTAATCATTAAAAAGATTGATTGGCCAGACAGAGAAACTTTTGATACAGGATCGGAGAACACCATCAACCTCCCACCTAGAGGATCCAGGGAGAGTTTTACTGTCACCTCTACATATAAAACTGGGCATGGTGAAGTAGTTTTTATCAGCATTAGAAGAAGCAGACAGGTTGTTTTATATATCTTTGAGGACAATTTCCAGACCTCTCAGATGCAAAAATAAAAGCAGGAATATTCAATGGCCCTCAAATCCGGGAAATGTGTAAGGATGAGAATTTCGTCACAACTATGAACAAAGTGCAAAAAGCAGCTTCCACGAGCCTCAAGAAAGTTGTTGGAAACTTTTTAGGGAACCACAAGTGTGATAATTACAAAAGAATTGTGAGAAATAGGATACAGAACTTCGGTGACATGGGATGTAATATGGGCTTCAAGCTACATGTATTAAATTCCCATATTGACTATATTCCAATGAATTTGGGTACTTACAGTGAAAAGCATGGAGGAAGATTCCATCAAGATATTGAAGAGGTGAAATGTCGCTACACAGGAAGGCGTGATATAAAAATGATGGCAGACTTTTGTTGGACACTCAAGAGAGAACATATACAGAAAGGAGTTAAAAAGAAGCGGAATCCATTACGTTGATCTTTCGAAAATCAAAGAGTGCGATACTTAAGAAGGGCATAAAGTGAAAGGAACTTGCTGCGAAATCGGACTCAGGAACCTAGAAAACATAGAATACGACTACTTTGCATTGAAATAATGCATGTTTTATATAAAATTACCAATTTGCCACGTCTTTTTTGAGGTCAGGGACAAAGCGTGATGTCAAAAAACCAGAGTGACTGCGGAATCGTACTCAGCGTTGTAATACAGAAGAATTTGAGATTTGATTCATTAGATAAGATTCATTACAATCACATGGGTGTTGATTAATCTCTGCCTAGAGCGCGGGAAGGTGTCTATTGGCATATGATGTCGAAGGAGATTAAAGACAAAGTACTACATGGGCTGAAAAGTCTTCGGTCTGACAATGAAAAAACGATATTTTGAATGAAAAATTGGCTTTATTCTTCGACATAATCTCCATCTAGAGTAATGCAT
>JAUMHM010000071.1:29545932-29561355 GCA_032362435.1 Melikaiella ostensackeni | reverse complement strand
TTTTCGAATTCATCCTGAATTCTTCTAAACTCACTGCAATTTTACTGAAATCAATGGAACATTTTGGATTTTTTTCAACTAATTAGAATTATTTTTAATTTACCCTGAATTTTGTTGAATTTAGCTTGATTTGTTTTAAATTTACCCTGAGTTCTTTTGGATTCACTCTTAATTCTTCTAAATTCACTCCAATTTTATTGAAAACAATGGAATATTTTGGATTTTTAAATTGTTTTCAGTTAATTTGACTACATTTAGAATTCACCTTGAATTCTTTAAAATTCCTTTGAATTTTTTGGAATTCTATTGAATTTTTCCAAACCCGGTCTGAATTGTTTGGAATTCTCTTCATTTTTTTCGAATCAACCCTGAATTCTTCTAAATTCACTCAATTCTACTCAATTCAATGGATTTTAATTTTAGGATTTCGTAGCCCCGGGCAGAAATCCTTACGGTTTCGGTTGGGTGTCTGTCCGTCGTATAAAAAAGGGGAAGTGAGGGAAAGCAAGGGGAAGTGAGGGATGGTGATGAGAAGGAGTGAGGGGTGGAGGATGAGTGGAAATGGGGGGAAGTGAGGGGAAGTAAGGGGACATGAGAGTAAGTGATGGGAAATGGGGAAAAGGGTGAGAGGGAAATAAGGGGAGTCGAGTTGGAAAGTAGGGAAAGTGCGGGGAGGGGGAAGTTTGAAAGACTTTATGAACGACGTTTTGTTGAATTTAACTTAAATTGTTTTGAATCCACCCGGAATTCTTATTAATTTATCCTGATTTTTTCGAATTCACCCTGAATTCTTTGAATTCTTTTGAATTCAAAAGAAAATTAGTCACATTATTCTTACACATTAGTCACTTTTTGTCAATTTTACACTTTTTGGGTGAGAAATTAGTCACTTTTTGTCACTTTTTTTGTTTAAGTAGGTCACTTTTTCCATTCTTTTCACTTTTTTCAAGAAAAGTAAGTTGTGGCATTCCTGCCAAAGGGAAAAAAACTAAAGGGCAGGGTTTCAAAAATTTAAATTTCTAAAGGTTTGCTAAAATATACATTGAAATTTCGTTGAATCAAACAAGTTTTGGTTAATTATACAAGATAGTTAATTGTTTCAAAAAAAATTTTTAAATGAATCTACTAAATATTTTATCTACGAATAAATTTTGTTAAAACAACTAAGAATTTGGTTGAATCAAAGAAACCTTCGATTGACCAATGTATTTATTTGGTTGATTCAAACAAATTTTTATTGAATCAACCCAATTTTTTCTGAGCGTAGATATTAAATTCAAAAACTTCTACATGAATTCAAGTACTATGCTAACCCTCTTAAGCCTCAACCTTTTCACAATTATGTCTCTTCAGTTTGTCCTACTTGAAACTTTGTTCATCAGATCAGTTTCATTTGGCTCGTTAAATGTAAGCGAGTTGATTTGCATTCCGAGTTTGTGTAATGTAGATTGTAGATGTTGGTATAAGTCTTTTATGTATAGTGGTTAGTGTGTTTCCCACTTTTTGAAATTACGGAATGCAATTCGTTATGTGTGTTCTCTTGCGTACGTACACGTGGTAAGGACTCGTGTTGCCAAACAGTTCCTACTTTAATATTTTAGTAGAGCGCCGTCGAGTCTCAACCGTTTGGGGTCTGTAAAGACACTTCGAAAAGAGAGAAATTGAGCTAACGATAGTCTTTTATTTCGCTCTTGTTTCAATAAAAAAATCATGCCATGGGATAGTGCCAATTTTCAAGTTGGCGTTGGAACCAGGCCCTAACCTCATAATTGAATTACCTCATTTTACTCGATGAATATTAGAATTTTTTCTTAAACATTTGGACCTCCTCCTGTTTTGTATCCAGTCTGTATTCGGAGTGTAAAATTGGCTCATTTCAATACTTTTTGTGCATAACGATTTTTTCGAATGCTCGAGTTAGAATCCAAAAAAAAATCGGTTTTACACAAGTGGTATTGAAATTAGCCAATTTTTCATTACGAATACAGACTTGATTCAAAACAGGAGTAGGCCCTAAATATTTAAAAAAAGATGTAATTCTAGCATTTATGGAGTAAAATGAGGCAATTCAATTTTGAGGTTAGGGCCTGGTTCCAACGCACTCAAGGTTAATTTTACGCACACTCCATCTTCGAAATTGACCAATTTCAAAATGATTTATCAAATCGAGAAAAATATATTGATTGTTAATTGTAACTAATTTTGGGACAGATACTGAAGCCTTCTTTAAAAAAATAGTTCGGGTTACTTAGATGTTGGTGTTTTGTTAAATAAACATTTTTAAAATTCGTAAGGGTGTTGATGTTCGTTATTGGCTTTAGGGTCAGGTGAAATTGAATACAAATTAAATTTTTCATTTCAAAAGATCGAAACAAAATCCACTCTATTATGAAAACCTTGTGTGCACCAAAAAGGAACACTCCAAAAATTTCACAAATCAAAAATGGACTTTTTGACTACCCGTTTTTTCGGCTCATTAGAGACAGGTGCACAATACATGTACACAAACATAAAGAAAAAAGAGGGAGAAAAAAGAAAGAGTCAACCAAAACCATCCTCACACTCTTTCTTTTCTCCGTCTTTTTTATACTACCGGGGACCCAACATGTTTCGAAGCCAATTTAGACTTCCTCATCAGGGGAAATTTATAGGAAAACGAAACAGGTATATTATACAATTTCAGAATCATTTTAAGCTGTATTAGAAAATTGAAAAATTTATAAAATTTATACTATCAAGACAATTTTGTCTAGAAACATTGATTTTAATTGAATTTAATATAGGAACATGCAAGATATCTTAATATTCCAAATGATTTAATCCACCTTCTCTAGTACACAACACTTTTTTTTTTTTAACCACTTTTTATTTATTTTGTTGAGAGCATAAGCAGTCCCAAACCCTCGTAAAAGTCATCTGTTCGAAGAATGCTAATAGATTTTAGGAAACTATACAGAAAGTCTTAGCCCCAAATATCAAAATTCAGCATTTAGTCCAAAGAGACAATAATAAGATAGTAAAATATATTTACTTTCAGTTATGAAATTGAATTTTAATTGTATATAATTATTATACCTCAAATTACGTACATCCTTCTAGCAACCTTATTATATTTAGAATAAGTACCATGATGACATTTTAATTATATTAACAGTATATTTAGAAAAAGCAAAAATGTATAGTAGACTGAAAAATATAATAAATATATTTGAAATCAAAAACATCTGTAAAAATCATAAAATTAGAGAAAAATGTAAATAAAATTATGAGCTTTGAAGAACCTTTTTCAAAGTCAACTTCAAAAGAGATTTCTGTTCTGATTTAATAAATAACCTTTTTGCATAACTACCATCAATCTTTAGAGGATTGATAAAGAGAATTTTTTAGGGTGAAAAATCGCCGAAAAACTACAAACTTAGGTGCCTTGTGGTTATTTTTAAATATTTTTTAGTCCTATTCAATAGAAGGTAGTAGGTTTCAGAGTTTTTTCCGGGATTTTTTGCCCTCACTTTTATTCGAGGGATTATTAAAGAGTTTCTTTTCTGGATATAAAATCCGCAAACATTCACAAACTTCAAGCTTTTTGAACGATTTACTGATTATTGAAAAATCAGTTATCATTAGGGGTGGTTCTTAGGCGTTTGGCGAGGTTTCTTACCACTGTCATTCTCCGGGGGATCACGCATGAGAATTTTTTGTGTGAAAAATCACCAAAAATTTACACATTTCATTGTCCTTTGGTTGTTTTTTCAATTTTTTTGTCATTTACAATAGGGGTGGTTTTTTCAGGGCGTGTTTTGTATTTCTAATCATCGAAAATGTTGTTCTGACGATGAATTTTTCGGTTGGAGTAATTGTTTTGCTAATTAAATGTGAGCTTTGTCAACTGCGCATCTGCTCATACGAAAATTATGTTGAAGGTTCTTTCTAACCCCCAAGAATAAAAATTTCGATATATTTTTGTACGTATTGTATTCCTAAGTCGCCGGAAACATTTTTCGTAAAAAAATTTCGGAACATAAATTTTTTTTCATCGTTCATTTGAACATTCAGAACTTTATTATCATTTAACCAAACTCTTTTCTAGTGTGTGAACACAAAACGTAGTGCAAACATTTAAAATTCAATTTTTCGGTCAATTCTAAGCTTGCTAATATCAGAAATGCACTGACTAAAAATCTGACGAACCATAATGTTTTCTTTTCATACCTCATGATTCGGGCCTTTCTAGAAAATTGCAATATCAATCGGGTATAACCTTTTAAACAAGAATTTTTCTTTGTATATCCGCAGCACAGAAAAACAAAAGATAAAATTTGTTGTACTTAACTTTTCGAAGGGTTAAAAATTAGGCACTGACTGGTGTTACAAAATTTTCCATAAGACTAACCCAGTCAAGTATAGCGCTAGTACTAGAGTCACGGAGAATTCCGTAAATTTAGCCCTAAATGAGCTTACGGTAAATTCGGTAATGGTAGACAGTTTGTAAAAGTTAACCCTATTTGGGCGGAAGTTTAGCCAATGTTAGCACTGTAAAACGCTGATCCTCAACAGTACGCCATATTCGGTGTAGTCTTGAGATGCAACATTTTTGAGATACGAAAATGAACTGACCAACTTGCATTTTTTCCATTTCTCAGTTCATCCGAAGATCAATAAGTAATATGTCAGGAAATTAAATAATTGGTCAATTTTCAGTAAGCATTTTTAATTACCTATAATTATACACAGAAAAAGGCGTACTTTCATTTCAACCTAATTTTGTTACACCTTATATTAATTCAGTTCGAGATTTTTGAATATTTTCAGTAGAAACCTCTTTAAAATACACTTCCTTGTGAGAAGAAGAGAACACGTCCATTTACACGATCATCGATGTACTTTATGAGCAATTCACAAATGAAAACAACGATAGAAAAGGAGCATCCGAAAGTGATAAAGAAAATCAGCGGAGTGAGAATGCTGACTGATTCAACCTCTTCTGGTTCTGCTCGACTTGACTTTTTTTTCAGAAGGCAGAAATTGTTTCTTCCAATAATAAATCAGACCAGACTGTATTAGCCTTTATATAATGGCGTCGACTTGCCGGATGTACGGTGAATTCGGTTCAAAATGCATAACCTTGTGACTAGAAAATACGGGATCCTTCACGATTTTCATCACAGAATCATTGTTTGCATTTTTGTGTTCTTTGATTGCAATCAACGCTCTCGATTCTCTAAGAATGCAAGCAACATTCTTGCCCTGCACCAACATTTCAATGCATTCTTCATGTTTCAACACAATTTTGGATTTATGAGCCAGTGCTTGAATAACTGGATCATTTTGTTTCTTCATCAGATATACGAGGTGTGTCCGAAAAGTATCCGACCTACGATCATATCTCCGCAGTGGTGCTATTCTTTGTCATCCGGGTCGTGGCATCCTCCGAAGTAGTCCCTATTTGATTGAACCACACGCTCGCACTGGTGCTTCCACATCTTAAAGCAGTCCTTGAACGCAGATTTTGGAATGGCCTTCAGCTCGCGCGTCGCATTACTCTGAATCGTCTCGATGTCGTCGAACCGCTTTCCTTTGAGCGCCATTTTCAATTTTGGGAACATCCAAAAGTCGCAGGGAGCTATGTCGGGACTGTATGGAGGCTGGCAAAGCTGTCCAATTTAGAACCCAAAAATATGCGTCTTCAACAAAAAAGTTAATATTCATCCAAACAGGTACATTTTTAACCAAAAAAGATCAAATTTCTACCAAAGACATGAATTTTTTAACAAAAGAGACGAATTTTCAACAAGAATTGAATTTTCAACGAAGAAAAATTTTCCAGTCAAGAGAAAAAAACTATTTGAAACAAATTGTTGAATTTTCAAGCCAAAAAGACGGATTTACAACAAAATAGATAAATTTTGAACCCAAAAGTATGAATCTTTCACAAAAAAGTTAATTTTCAACCAAACAGTTAATTTCGAACCAAACAGGTGCATTTTTGACAAAAAAAAAATGTCTACCAAAGAGATGAATTTTCAAACAAAAACGAATTTTCAACAAGAATTAAATTATCAACCAAGAAAGATTTCTCAGTCAAGAAAGAAGAAATATTGCAAACAAATTGTTGAATTTTCAAGCCAAAAAGACGGATTTACAACAAAATAGTCAAATTTTGAACCCGAAAGTATGAATCTTCAACAAAAATGTTAATTTTCAACCAAAAAGTTGAATTTTTAACAAAATGGTTGAATCCTTGACCAAAACCAATTAATTCTCTTCCAAACAATTGCATTTTTAACAAAAAAGGCTGAAATCCCTACCAAAGAGATGAATGTTAAACCAAAAATATGAATTTTCAACAAAAGTTGTTTTTTCAACCAAAAAAGATTTTTCACTCAAGGAAGAAAAAATATTTCAACTAAATTGTTTGATTTTTAAACTAAAAAGACGAATTTCCTACAAAACAATATAATTTTGAACCCAAAAATACTAATCCTCAACAAAAAAGTTATTTTTCAATCAAATAGTGGAATTTTCAAGAAAACAGTTGAATGTTTAAACAAAACAGATTACTTCACGACCATACAGTTGCGATTTCAATTGAAAATGATGAAATTTTTATCAAAAGAGATAAATTTTTTAAATATGAATTTTCAACAAAAAGTTAATTTTCAATCAAACAGATGAACTTTCAACAAAATATGTAGCTGAATTCTCAACCAAATCAGATTAATTTTCTACCAAACAGTTGCATTTTCAACCAGAAAAGATGAAACTTCTACCAAAAGAGATAAATTTTGAAACCAGAAAGATGAATTTTCAACAAAAGAGTTAAATCTTCAACCCGAAAATATAAATTCACAAAAAAAGCTAATTTTCAACCAAATAGTTGAATTTTAAACCAAAAAAGGTTTTCCAGTCAGAAAAAATTTTCCAGTCAAGAAAGAAGAAATATTTCACAAAAATTGTTGAATTTTCATGCTAAAAAGACGGATTTACAACAAGATAGTTCGATTTTGAACCCAAAAGTATGAATCTTCAACAAAAAAGTTAATTTTCAACCAAAAAGTGAAATTTCCAACAAAATGGTTAAATCCTCAAGCAAAACAGATTAATTTTCAACCAAACAATTGCACTTTTAACCAAAAAGGATGGAATTTCTACCAAAGAGATGAATTTTTAAACCAAAAATATGAATTTTAAAGAAGAGTTGTTTCTTCAACCAAAAAAGATTTTTCACTCAAGGAAGAAAAAATATTTCAACTAAATTGTTTAATTCTTAAACTAAAAAGACGAATTTTCTAGAAAACAATTTAATTTTGAACACAAAAAAAACTAATCCTCAACAAAAAAGTTAATTTTCAATCAAATAGTGGAATTTTCAACAAAATAGTTGAATCTTTAAACAAAAAAGATTACTTTACGACCATACAGTTGCAATTTTAACTGAAAATGATGAATTTTTTATCAAAAGAAAGAAATTTTTGAAATATGAATTTTCAACAAAAAAGTTAATTTTCAGTCAAACAGATGAATTTTCAACAAAATATGTGGCTGAATCCTCAACCAAATCAGATTAATTTTCTACCAAACAGTTGCATTTTTAATAAAAAAAGATGAAATTTCTATCAAAAGAGATGAATTTTAAAACCAAAAAGACGAATTTTCAACCCAAAAATATAAATTTACGACAAAAAACTTAATTTTCAACCGAATAGTTAAATTTTCAATTGATTAGTTGAATTTTCTGCCCAAATGTTGAAATTTGAAGCCGAAAATACAAATTTTGTACAAAACAGTGGAATTTTTAACCCGAAAATATTATTTTCAAGAAAATCTTAATTATTTTGCTGACTTATATATCAGGGAATTTTTTTCCAGGATTTGAGTAGACATCCTGTGATATATACCGCAAAGTGGGGCTAAGCGGCGCCATATGTGGGGAAAACATCGCGTCCTCAGTTCTGTATTTAAAATGCGATATTAATTCCTCTACGGGTTTCATTTGAAGTTTTACAATTGTTAGTTGCGTATTAAAAATATATTTTTACTTAGAAGAAGCAAATATCGCATTCAGAAATGCAGAATCAATTGCGTGGCTTTTCTCCGCATCCGTTTAGCCTTAGTTAACGGCAAGTCCTAAACTTCAAAATTTTTCATTTTCCTCTTGGCAATTATCTTTTTTAACTTAAAGAGATGATTTCCAAATCTGTGACTTTTAGAGAATTCAAAAAGTATGACATTTTTGATAAACTAATCATCTTTTTATTGTGCAGATGGGATATGCATATATTGAACAGAAGGGTACAGGTCTTCATCTACGGACTTTTTCTCGAGCTTTTATCATCGACGATGGCGAGGAAAGATTTGTTTTTGTTAGTGTGGACAGTGCCATGATCAGTCATGGTGTCAAACAAGCGGTAAAATTGTTTATATTAATTTTGTAATATTAAGACAAAAATACAGTACCGTAAAGTAGGGTTAAGCGGCTTATTTTTTTGATGATCCTTACAAGAAAGTGCAAGAAAAAATTTTAATCAGATATTGATAAAGAACTATTTATATTCCCTTGAAGTGTGAGCAGCTTTATCCCACAATGTGGGGGTAAGCCGCTCACTCATAGACAGAAGTTTTAAAAAAGTGCTTGGAAGGAAAACTTTACAGAAAAAGTCATTATTTATAAGATTTATAATCATTTTAAAGCAAATAAAGTTACTAAAACTTATAACAATAATTTAATTGTCACTTGGAACATAACTAGATTTATTCTTAACCTCACATATAAAAGTAAGTAAGACCAATTACAATACATCTTATAATTTCAAACACTTTCTACTTTTTGAAAGTTATGAAAGGTATTTTTGATATCTTAAACGGAGTGATTACCAAGGTAAACAATTTTTCGTTTGGTTCATAATAAAATACTATGAGCTGCTTTTCCCCACAAAAATGAAAATTATTACAAAAATCAACCTGCAGGACGAAAAATATATTGTATTCATGCGAAAATTTGCATAAATTTCGTTCGGGTGCTAGAAAATATGATCCATTGCACAAATTCTCACAAACTCCTGCAAGTAAAGTTTTTCATGAGTTTTTTTACACAACCCAACCAATTTTCCGAAACTGAGAATTTTATACGAATGCATTTTTTATTCTTTATAACTTACGAAACAGCACCAAACAAGATTTAAAATAAAATTTAACATTTGTGAAAAAAAACAATCGCTATTCTTAAAATTTTTGATTCTGAGAAAGAGATAATTAATAATAAAAAAATAGGTAACGGGTGAGCCGGTTACCCCCGCACGCGACGCTTATCCCAATTTGCGGAGTCATTAACAATAATAGAAAGATAATAATCATTTTGTCTCAAATTATGAATTTTTTTTTTAATCGCAGGACTGTAGCCAATTTCAATTCCCAAGATTTTTTTTTGTTTCTACCTATAATTTGCAAGAATAACTTTTTTCAGCCTTTAAATGAAATTCAAAAATTGTACAACTTTTAATTTTGATGACGAAACATTTTTGTTGGTAATTTGATAGAGGTTTTTCTCCTAGCGATATTATTAGAAGCAGTGTAAAAAATTATAAGAATTTACAAAAAATAAATCAACGCTATCAGTTTCACTATTCACAGTCGAAGAATTTACAATTAAAAATTTTAAAAATAAAATAATTTACAATTTTAAATCTTCAAAATTGATCTATTTCAAAAAAAAGATTCAAAATTGCATTCTAAATTACATCATTTTAAACTATAAACGTTCCAAATTAATGAATCTTCAATGGTAAATCTTCAAAATTAAATAATTTTCGAATACAAATTATAAAATGGAACTATTTCCAAAAAAAGCATTTTAAATTGAATAATTTTTTATTTTTCGCATTTAATATTGAAGAGTCCTCAGTTGCAAATATTCAAAATTAAAGAATTTTTTATTGAAAATCTTCAAAATTGAATTTCATAAGCCGAAAACACGTTTGAAATTACATCATTTTAAACTATAGACATTCAATATTAATGAATCTTCAACGGAGATCTTGAAAATTGATGAATTTCAAATTGCAGATATTAAAAATTGAAGAATTTTCGATTGTAAATATTCAAAATTAAATAATTTTCAATTTTGAATCTTCGAAAAAAACATTCTAAATTACAGCTTTCTAAACTATAAAGATTTTGAATAGAAAAATCTTCAATCGTCAATTTTAAAAATTGAACTATGAAAAAAAGCATTCCAAATTGTAAGTTGTTAAAATTGAAAAATTTTGAATTGTAAATAATAATCAAAATTGAATATTTTTCAATTTTAGATCTTCAAAATTGAACTATTCAGAAAAGCATTCAAAATTATAATATTTTAAACTATAAACATGAAAAATTAATGAATCTTCAATTATAAGTCATGAAAATTGAATAATTTTCAATTGCAAGTCTATAAAATTGAATAACTTTCAATTTTACATCCTAAAAATTGAACTATTTCAAGAAAGCATTAAAAATTACAACAGTTTAAATCTTAGAAATTAAAGAATTTTTAATTACAAATCAATAAAATTGAATTAATTTCAATTTTATATCTTCAAATTGAACTATTCCAAGAAAAATTCTAAATTACAACATCTTAAACTATAAACATTACAAATTAATGAATCTTCAATCAAAAATCTTAAAAACTGAATAATTTTTAATTGCAAATCTATAAAATTGAATAAATTTTAATTTTACATCTTCAAAATTGAACTATTCCAAAAAAAATCTTAGAATTACATCATTTCAAACTATAAATATTCCAAATTAACCAGTCTTTATTCGTAAATCTTAAAAATTGAACTATTAAAAAAAAACATCCAAAATTGCATCATTTTCTATTTTACACATTAAATATTGAAGAGTCTGCAATTGCAATTATTCAAAATTGATCAATTTTCGATCTCAAATTTTCGAAATTGAATTATTCCAAAAGAGCATTCAAAATTACACCATTTGAAACTGTAAACATTTAAAATTAATGAATCTTGAATTGTAAGTCATAAAAATTGAAGAATCTTCAATTGCAAATTCTCAAGATAGATCTATTTCTAATAGATATTAAAAATTTCATAATTCTTAACTATAAACATTCCTAATTAATGGATCTTCAATTGAAACGTTTTTTATTGAAAATCGTTCAAATTGAAGAATTTTCAACTGTAAATCTTAAAACTGAACTATTCTAAAAAAAGGTTTAAAATTACATACCATTAAAATATAAATCTTGAAAATCGAATAATTTACAATCCTATATTTTCAAAAATCAAGAATTTTCAATGGTAACTCTTCAAAATTGTAGAAAATTGACTTGTGAATCTTTAAAATTGAAGAATTTTCCATTGTAAATCTTCAAAATTGAATGACATATTAAGAAAAAAAAATGTCAAAAGTTATATGATTTTAAACTGTCGACATTCCAAATTAATGAACCTTCAATTGAAAATCATAAAAATTGAAGAATTTCCAATAATAAATCTTGAAAATTGAACAACATGACCTAAAAAAATGTGCAAAATTACAACATTTTAGACTATAAACATTACAAATTAATGAATCTTCAATTATAAATTTTAAAGATTAAATAATTTTCAATTGCACATCTATACAATTGAATAAATATCAATTTTACGTCTTCAAAATTGAACTATTCCAAAAAAGCATTCAAAATTACAACATTTTAAACTATGAACATTACAAATTTATGAATCTTCAATTATAAATCTTGAAATTAAATAATTTTCAATTGCACATTTATACAATTGAATAAATTTCAATTTTATGTCTTCAAAATTGAACTATTCCAAAAAAGCAAATCTTCAAGGCAGAACTACATATTTCAAAAAGATGGTCAAAATTTTTTTATTTTAAACTATAAATTGAAATACTATAAATTTAAAATTGTTCAAATTGAATAATTTTCAATTGTAAATCTCAAAACTGAATTATTCTTTAAAAAAAGTTAATAATTACATACCATTCAAATATAAATCTTGAAAATCGGATATTTTACAATTTTATATTTTCGAAATTAAAGATTTGTAACTTTTCAAAATTGTAGAAAATTCAACTGTGAAACTTTATAATTGAAGAATTCTCCATTGTAAATCTTCAAAATTGATTTACATATTCCAAGAAGAAAAACGTTAAAAATGATAGTATTTTAGACTGTCAACATTCCAAATTAATGAGTCATCGATTAAAAATCATAAAAATTGATGAATTTTAAATTGAAAATCTATAAAATTGAATAAATTTCAACTGAAAATATTCAAAATTGAAAAATTTTACATTCCAAATCTTCAAAATTGAACCACATGAGCCAAAAAAACGTCCAAAATTACAACATTTTAAACTGTAAACATTCTAAGTAATAAATTTTCAACTGAATTTCATGACAATTGATGAATTTTAAATTGCAAACCTATAAGATTGAATAAGTTTCAATTTTACATTTTCAAAATTGGACTACATATTCCAAAAAAAACGTTCGAAATTTCATAATATTAACATGTAAACCTTTCAAATTAAAGAGTCTCCAATTGTAAATTTTAAAAATTGTAGAATTTTAAATTGCAAGTTGTTAAAATTGAAGAATTTTTAATTGTAAATATTCAAAATTGATCAATTAAAGAAAAACGTTAAAAATTACATACCTTCAAAATATAAACTATTCAAAATTGTAGAACTTTAAATTGTAAGTTTTTTAAATTAAAGAGTTTTTGGTTTTTAAAATTTACACTGGAGAATTATGTAAGTTTTAAGTTTTATAACTGGAAATTTTGTAATTTTAATGATTCACATTTGAAATTTCTTCAATTTGGAAGACTTAGAATTGAAAACTTTTGACTTTTGATCTTCAAAATCACAAAAAATTAAGAATTTTTATTTACACACCTTTAAAATTCTAGAGTTTTTAATTGTAAATCTTCAAAATTGAATTATTAAAAAAAAAAACATTCAAAATTAGATCATTTTAAATTATACACGATTCCACATTGGAAAATTTTCAATTTCAAATCTTCAAGATAGACCTATTTCAAAAAGTTGTTCAAAATTTCATGATTTCAAGCTATAAACGTTTAAAAATAAACTGCTGCCAATTAAAATTAAAATGCCATGAAATCCGATCTACCTATTTCAATATTTATTTCAATTCACGATTATTATTAATTATATTTTATAGTACATTAAATTTAAGCATATATTTTGATTTGATAATTAGGCAATTATAACAAGAAACATATGAGCGCGCCTAGCCCGCTATTTTTGTTGCGTAATTTAATATTTGAATTTATTTTTAAATTAAAGTCATCATTTCCTTTTGGATATCAATCAATTTCTTACTTATTTTCACATCACAGGTTCTTGAAAGACTGAAACAGCGATTTGGTGATTTATACACCGAAAAGAACGTTATGATAAGTGGCACTCATACACATTCAGCTCCAGGAGGATACATGATGGATGTCCTTTTCGATCTCACGATATTCGGTTTCGTGAAGCAATCATTTCTTGCACTCGTGAATGGAATTACAAACGTAAGTCAGAAAATTTTATAAAAATTAGATTGATTTGAATCGTCTATTGAAAATTTTTACAGATTATAAAACTTGTTTAAGAATATTAAAAAATGATGATTATTTTGCTCATCTACACTACCGACGGATGGTGTCGGAACACTAACCTGCTGACCTATTAAAAATTAGCATAGGCTTTGAAAGGTGATAGCGCTGTCCAGAAAATAGATAAAAATATTTTTATAGAACCATTAGGAAGCTTATTCAATTCTGTCATAAATGAGCCGTAATTAAAGTAATTTTTCAATATGGGTATTGAACTATCACGTCAGAAAGACGAAAATAAATTTCGATTTTTAGGCAATTTTGTACTTCAACTTTAAATTCTGGCAGGAGCTTTTTGTCTTTTTCAGTTGATAATTCAATAGCCACGAGGCAAAATTACTTTAACTAGAGCTTATTCAACGCAGAATTTAATATGTTTTCCAACGGTTTTTCAAAAATGTTTTGATCTACATTCTGGAGGGCGCTGTGACCTTTCAAAGTCAAGGCAAATTTTTAAGAGGACAGCCGGTTGGTGTTCCAATACTATCCGTCAGTAGTATAGTTTATATCAGCTGAATTTCAACTATTATTCTGCTTATTTATTTTTTAAATTATTTTTTCTTGTGTTGTCCATAAGAAGATTAATGATCATATGCCTAAGAATATACAAACTTGATTGCTGATAAGTTAGCGCTAAAGTCCGTGATCATTTTCTTATCGGGGCACTAGAATTGTAAAAACTTATTAAGGTATGCATGGAAGAATAATCTACTACCACTATTACAAACTTGATTATTTCGTTGATTGAAAAAATAAAACTTTACTAAAAAAAAAAAATAATTTTCAGAGTATAGATAGAGCCCATCACTCAGTGGTCCCTGGACGAATTTTTGTAACTCAGGGTGAAGTTTTAGGTGCCAATATCAACAGAAGCCCTCAGGCCTATCTTAACAATCCAGAAGCAGAAAGAAAAAAGTAAGCATAATTTTATTAAAAGTGGAATACAGGATTAAAATATCGGATAAAAATTCAATAATGAAAAAAAAAGAAAGAAAATTGTTTGATTGTCATTATAGACCGGATCCATTTCAAATCATGCAGGTCGGCGCACAGTGGAAAAAGAAATGACTTTTTTGGTTCAAAATAAAGTACAGCCGACAAATCTTGACCGATTTGGGCGTAAAAAATTTGAGAAAAGCTGATCGGATCTTCCAGAGAGTTGTCGAGTCTGATTTTTGATTTGGTTTTTCATTTTTTTATAAATAATTATGGCAAAAAATGGCTATTTTTTCTATTTGACGTTCCTGGTGCTCGTGAATAATACAAACATTGTTGTAATCACCCACGTTTTATAGAGTAACATTAGTTAAAGAGATTTTATCATGATATAATAAACAAAAAATGGTTTATAAACAAATTGGTTGTTAAGAATGTGTTTTCTACAATTTTCAATAATTTGACTTTATTTTAAGTTATACTGCAAAAATTTGGTTTTTTTTTTTTTAGGAGGAGGAAAAAAGGCGAAGTCTTTTATAGACGTTGTATTGAGTTCTCCTAGGACGGGTCTAGGCATACCAATTAAAACCAAAAACCTCCTCTTTCGAACCCCAGTACTGCCCGCGGAATCGCCTTTCGGCTTCAAACTTCGCGGGCAGTCGGTTCCAGCTTATAGTCGCAGTTCCAACGGTCACAGGCAAAGAGGTTGTGTTCCGCGTCATCCACAGTAGTGATGGGAAATATCGGTAAAATGATGTATCAATATATATATCGATATTTTCTGAAAAGATATCGATATTATCGATATTTATCGATAACTTCCCCCTCCCTTCACCATCCT
>JAUMHM010000071.1:29523789-29545832 GCA_032362435.1 Melikaiella ostensackeni | reverse complement strand
TTAAAAATTAATTTTTTCAATTAAAAATTTAACTATCCCATTTTTGGTTGAAAATTGATCTTTTTTAGTTGAAAATTAATGTATTTTGTTTGAAATTCGCCTTTTTAGCTTAAAACTTCGACAATCTGGTTAATCTATTTCTGTCTTGACTGTAAATCCAACTATTTTGTTAAAAATTCTTTTTTGGTTTAATGTAACTATCTTTGATTTAAAACAAAAATATTTTTTGGTTGAAATATTAACTATTACATTTTTTGTCAATAATTCATCTTTTTTCGTTCAAAATTCTTTTTTTCAATTGAAAGAAAATTCATGTATTTCGTTAAAAATTCGTCTTTTTCTGGTAAAAAATTATCTTCTTGGTTGAAAATTCATCTCTTCGGTTTCAAATTTACCTATTTTGTTAAAATTTTTTTTGGTTTATCATTAATTTTTTTAATGAAAATTTAACCATCCCCTTTTTGGTTTAAAATTTATATTGTTTAGTCAAGGATTCAACTAGTTGGTTGGATATTTCTCTTTTTTATTTAAAAATTCATGTACCTTGTTGCAGATATGTCTGTTTTGGTTGAAAACTTATTCTTTTTTGTTGAAAATTCAACGTCTTCTAAAACATTTTCTGTTGTATTTAGAATATTGTAAATTTTCTAAAAGTGGAAGTCGTAACTAAATAAATCTAAACAAACACTTTTAGAAAGAAATAATTAATTTTCAGCGCCAGAGAGACTTATAGCCAAAAAGAGGAAAGCTGAAATTTGTCTTCCACACTGAAATTCAAAATTTTCTAAAACATTCCTTGTTTTAGAAATATTATGTGGGTCATGACTAACCTTCGCCTTTCATTAAAAAGTATAACAGCTATCACTCAAAAGTTTTGTAAAAATTGAATTTGGATATATATTTCTAAAATACAAAAGTAACTGAAAAAGTAACGATAGTTACTTTTTTTGGGAAATGCAACTAAGGAAAAGTTACATTTTGAATCGATAACGATAACGATAACTGGTTACTTTTTTCGTGATGTAACGGTAACGATAACTAGTTCCTTTTAAAAAATAACTTACTCATCACTGCAATTTATACATGGGCAAATGTCTAAGAATGGCTCTCTCAGACGAATAAGGTGTTGATCTCGGAACAGTGGAAAGTGCGTGGACTGGCGTTTGCAGATGATAAGATTGTTACGGCAGAATCAATCGATGATTTGCAGAGAATTATGAGCAGACTGGATATCAGCATGAAGAGTATGGGTCTTATGATTAACTTGAATAAAACAGAAATTATTGTGTTTGAAAGAAGGGGTGAAAAAATAGTATTCAACATTGTCCTAAACAAAGAGAGGATAGAACAAGTTGATGATTTCGTGTATCTTCGAAGTTTGTTTACTGTTGACGGAAAGATAGATGCAGAGATATCCAGACGTATAAACAAGGATGGAAAGATTATCGGCAGAATACGGACTATTGCTAGAAGTAAAAATGTAACGAATAAAGCTAAAATTGTAATATGTAATTCTGTGCTTGCACCCACTGTGCTGTATGGTAGCGAAACCTGGAGGTATCAAGAAAAGGATAGGAGTAAAGTGAACGTGGTTGGCCTGCAGTTCCTGCGAAATATGTGCGGTAAAATGCTAATGGACGAAGTACATTAAAAAAAATGAAGAAAAAGTCCAGTGAGTGGGTTTTTAAAGAATGTGGTGCAGAAGGAACATTGATTGACTAGAGTGAAAGAAATTTGCCAAGATGGTTTGGTCATGTGGAGAGAATAAATAAAGGACGTTTAACGAAGCAGATGTATTTAGATAATGTGAATCGAAGCGTACCCAAAGGTAGACCGAAGAAAAAATGGCTGGAATGTGTAAATGAGACTGTCAAGCGAAGAGATACAAAGAGTCATAAGAACATAAAAGCTTGCATGAAAAGGTGTATGGATGTGAAGGAAGCAAAGGATGCATGCAAGGATAGGGATGTATGGAGGACAGTTGTTATCCCCGGTGGTGCAACGAGGCTAGAACCATACGAGTTATGCTAACCCCGAAGGGGATTCGGCTTAATGGTATGATAATAATAAAATAATAATAAAAATCAATGGTAACAAACATGCAATAACATTATAAAAAGACTTTATTTCTCGATGAGTCTTGTACAAATGCGAGTGGGTATCGTGCTATAAATATGAATAACAAAAATGTTATTATTTTAATCCTAAAAAGGATTTCGTTGGCAAAATAAATTGAGCAGTGATATTGACACACCATATCTCTCAAACAGTTATGTACAGATAGTGTTCTCTCACTAAGTGAGGTAGAGGCAAGTTGCCTGAATGGAAAAGAAACCCCATGTGTGACTCTATTCGTCCAAATAGATACAAAACTTGCTCAATATAATCTCAAATCCCAACAAAATGACAATAACAATTTCCAATCCAGCAATTGCAGATAGAGAGCCTTCATTAATTTCGAGTAATAAATATTGGCAAGTGGAACTTTTAGATTTTGAAAGTCTCTACCTGTAATTAAAGTGTATTCGTAAGTTGGGTTGTTTTTTTGATGTTAGTGAATTTTTAAGATGTGGATCCTTTTCGTGGTTTTTCCTATAAAGTATGGCAAATTTAGTATCCTAAATGACCATGAGCTGGGACGATGGCTGGTGCCACGTATTTGGCAACAGGTGTTGGGTGGATAGCATGGCCAATTTTCTTAACTACTGCGTTGAAGCCATTGTGAGGATCCGCTGTGTACTCCACAATTCTGATGGTACCATCTGGCTCGTTTAGGCTGTAGGAACCCTTGACGAAATCACCATCTCTTTCCTCATGAGCGCTCTTCACATCACCAGTATGGGGGTCGTTTACACCATAGTTGTAGGCGTATTTAGGGTGAGCCTGAGTCAAAAAGAGTTGTGATCTTGATAGCTTTTTTATTGATCTTATTATCATTGAAAGGGATTTTTGAAAATAGTATATAGTGCTACTAGGGAGGAAAGTAGGCGATTCCTCCAGTTGCAGTTTGCAGACGATTTTTTGGATAACAGATGTATATGGAAATCGTGATTACATAAATTAATCATGGAGTTATGTTTAGACAATGTCGGTCGGCGTGCAGAAATAACTCCCGCCACGTCATCAATTAAAACTCCCTAGGAAGTTGTAATAATGCTAATTTGTGGCAGTGTGCTCTACATGCACGGAAATCAAAATTTCCATGCATCTGCATTTAATTTGTCAAATCTTTGTGCATTAGAAAGTAAATCTTCCTTGTCTCTAAATATATTCAGACATTGTTATACAAACAGTAATATTACTCTTATTAGCATTCATAAAATGATATCCGGGTTGTTTTTAAGATATCCTATAGTTATCATGAACTCTCTAGAAATTTCAGAATCAATACTACTCATATGCATACAATTTTCATCAACAAAACTCTTAGACAAATGTAAAAACCTTGTTTCGGAAATTTGCGGATCTAATATCGGAAATTTATGTATATTTGCTTCAACATCATTGACTATCTCTATCTAAATTATCTTGCACTAAATCAGGTATTTGACAGTCTGCTAAATTTGAAAAGTACATGATCTTTTTTCCCTTCTTGAAGAATGTGCAAATTTAAATTTCGTTCTTGAACATTAGTTTGTTAATCAGTCAATGTGTTTTGTGCAAACTTGATCGTTGGATTCATGTTTCTTTCTTAATTCCCAAGGATTACGTAGTTAAACAGTGTTTTAATATATTTTGAAGGAATATCTTTTAACTTACGTAGGTATCGTGTCCATCATCGTGATGGTCATCATGGCCATATCCGTGTCCGTATTCATTTCCATAACCGTGTCCGTAACCGTTACCGTAAGCTACATTTGCATATCCTCCGTATCCTCCATAGCCCCCATAGCCACTATAAACTCCATAACCTGGACCATATGCAACTTTGCTAACAACTGGTACCAAACCATTATGTTGAAGTGCTGATCCATATCCGTAACCGCCTGGATAACCGTCGACTAAACCGTTGTATCCAACGTTTTCGTATCCATGTCCATCATATTCGGAAATAACGGCGTCGCTGGCGACCGCCATGACAATAAGGGCTGCTACCTATTAACAATTTAAAAATTGTTTTTAGAAGCTTTTTGTATTGGCATTAGGGACTTATGAGTATGTATCATTACATGCAGCAAATTGTATAAAATATGAATTTGGAACATTTTATACAATTTACTGCATGTAATGATACATACTCATAAGACCCTAATGCCAATACAAAAAGCTTCTGGAAACAATTTTAATACTTGGCTCAGTTAAAAACAACATCTTTCGAAAAACCAGTATAAATTTCACGGAACAAATTTTCAAATTGTTAGGATACAAATCTTTTAAAAAACAATTTTTCTCAAAGAGTTTAAAGAAGAAATAAGTTCTAACAAGTTGCAAAAAGACTTGATATTAATTAATTCTGATGATAACTGATTGTTAATTGTAACTACACCATCACACACTGAAGCAATTAATTCTATCACAAAGTATAGTTAAGGGACCGTCCATAAATTGCGTTACCAATATGCCTACGGTAACGAATCGAAAATAATCAAAAATATTAAAATATCAGGTTCGCAGTCCAAAATACCAAAAGAGATGAATTTTTAAGCGAAAAAGACGGATTTTCAACCAAAAAATATAATTTTTAACTAAACAGTTGCATTTAATAAAAATGTAGTTGAACTTTCAAGCAAAAGAGACAAATTTTCAACAAAATAGTTGAACTTTTCATCCTACAGTTGAATTTTCAAGCCCAAAAAACGAAATTTTTCGAAGACAATTGAATTTCCAACAGTCAAGTTGATTTCCATTTAAGAAGGATGAATTTGCAACCAACAAAGTTAACCTTTCTATCATGAAAGATGAATTTTCAATCTAAAAGGATGAATTTTTAACAAAAGAGTTGATTTTTTGCACAAAAAAATGACTAACAAAATACTTGAATTTCGAACAAAATTTAATTATTATAGTAATTGAATTTTTAACAAAATACTTGAATTTTTGAGCTACAAAGATGCATTTTCAATCAAATGGTCGCATTTTTCAACAAAAAAGTTGAATTCTTGACCAACAAAGATGACTTTAACAAAATAGTTACATTTACAACAAAATAATTGAACTTTCGACAAAATTTTTGAATTTTGAATCAAATAGCTTAACTTTTAGCCTACAAAGATGAATTTTCAACCAAAAAGATTAATTATCTACCAAAAGACGAATTTTCAACCAAATGTTTGAAATTTCAAATGAAGAACGTAAGGTTTCAACCAAAAATGGAGAAGTTAAATTTTTGGTTTAAAAAATTACCTTTGAACGAAAAAAATGAATTGTTAACTTGCTGATTTCAACGAAAAAAAATGAATTTTTGACAAAATAGTTCAATCCTCAACCAAAAGAAGAATTAAGTTTTCAAGCTAAAAAGTAGAAGGTTTTAAAAAAAAGTTTACTTTCAAACCGGAAAAGATGAATTTTCAACAGGAAAGTTAATTTTTAACCAAGAAACATGAATTTTTCAAGCAAACATTCAAATTTCTAACAAAAACAAAAAAAATAAATTTTCCACCAAGAAGATTAATTTTCTACCAAAAAAAGATGGATTTTCAATGAAATACGTTAATTTTCAACAAAATTGTTCAATTTTGAAACCAAAAAGACAAATCATCTACAAAACAGTTGAATTTTTTACTCAAAAATATGATTTTCGAACAAAAAAGTTAATTTTTTACCAAATAGTTCAAGTTTCAAATTGATAGTTTTATTTTTAACTGAATAGTTGAATTTTCTACCAAAATACTTGATTTTTGAACTACTAACCATAAAAAATGAATTTTTCACGAAGTAGATCAACTTATAACCAAGCGGTTGATTTTTCAACCAAAAAAATGAATTTTTAATGAAACATGCAATAGTTGATACTCAAACCAAACAAGATTTGAATTTAAAATAAAAAATAGTTCAATTTAACCAAAAAAGCCGAATTTTGAACAAAATGCATGAATTTTGAACCAAAGAGTAGTATTTGTTACAAAAAATAAAATAAAATTTCTAAAAAAAAGGGACAGATTTTCAAACCAAAAAGAAGTTTTTACAACAAAAAAAGAGTTAAGTTTGCAATCAAAGAAAATAAGTTTTAACTAAAAAAGATAATTTTCAATCAAGGAGATGAAGCATCGACCAAAAAGGACGAATTCTCAACAAAATACGTGAATTACAAGCAAATATTTTAATTTTTAATTAAATAAGATAATTTTTTGAACAGATAGTTGAATTTTCAACTAAGAAAGACAAATTTTCAAACAAAGAGATGAATCCAACGGAAAAAATAAATGTTTAAAAAAGTAGTTTAACTTCCAACCAAGTAGTTGAATTTTTTACCAAAAAAGATAACTTTTTAACAAAATAGTTTCATTTTCAACAAAATAATTAAATTTTCAACACAGTGGTTCAGCAATGGATTCTTGCGGACAAATTAATTTGCAGGTCGCAATTTTCAACCGATTCGCTTTATTTTTTGTTTAAATTACTTAGTATAAAATTCCTAACAAACGTAAGGCTGCTGATTTTCCATTTTGTTTGTCTAAAAAATATTAGGTTAATAGACACTTTGGAAAAAATAAAAAATCAAAGTTTTTTTTTAATGGAATGAAAACACTGTAAATAAACTAAAAATTAAAAAAAGTATATTTAGAAATACTAATCAATGCGAATAATTTATTTGGTGAACAAAATTAATATTATTAAAAATATTCATAAACAAATGCCCAAATTAAATTATTTTTCAAAGTTAATTGTTATTAAGATGAAAATCAAACTGGTTTACAGGTTTATGATATTTAATCCTAAATCTTAGTAAAAAATTAATATTTTAATTTTTGCAAATAAATTTCGTGAACAAACAACTTAAATTCGTAAACAACATAAATTTATTAAATTACTTTATTTTTATTTAGAAGTTTAATTTGCAAAATGCAAAAGTACAGAAAAACGTCACATTTATATTTATTATATTATTGTTATTATTATTATTGTTATTATACCATTAAGCCAAAAAACTCAAATTCTACAATGCAAAATTGAATAGAAGTGTATTATTGTTTTGAATTATTACCTTTTCCTTTATTACAAAATGGAATAATCTGAATAGATTGGTTCCAAATCAACCTACAAAAAGATTTTAAAAAATGAAAAAATCGATATTTTTTCGTTATTTGAAATAACATAAAAGTTTAAATATCCAAAAATTCGAAACTTTGGCCACACAGATCTCTTTAAAATTGAATGAAGAATTTTTTTTAAAGAAAAATATAAAATCAGTCAAGAATTGGCTTCTGCGAGTTACTTTGAACCTTGTTTTTTGATTTCGCCCCACAGTGGGGCGCCCCTTACGCCGTGGCGCCTCTAGGTATTTGCACTGTAAATTACTTATAAGTTCTTTTTTTAATAAAATCTAAAATGAGATAGAGAAATGTGACTAAAGTGACCTTTTACTTTTAAAAAAGTGACTAATAGTTACGTTTTTTTTTAAAGTGACTAAAAGTGACTTAAGTGACTGTGTGGCAGCCCTGCGAATTTTATGTTGAGTAATTAAAAAAAAATTTAATCAGCTGAGAATTACGACCTGCAGCTTAATTTGTCCGGCAGAGTGGTTAGCAACCAATGTTATAAACAATAGTAGAAATGCACTGTTAATTTCGCGAAGATCTTGAGAAAAAGAAATAATCCTGAGCACTGGGACGTACCTCGAAGAACATGTTTGTTGTTAAGCTGCGGAACCGCGAACTGATAACTCCAGTGTCCATTCGGTCTCTTTTATAGGGAGTTACTGCTCTGGAATGACAGAGCGCTCGCGTTGTCTCGCATGTTGTGTAATTCAAGGTCTCGTCTTTTTTTCTTTTTTTTCTTCATCAATGAAACCTGCGTTACCGAATGTACCTTGTCTACGACAAATGACCGACCCGGGCGTCAGAGCGCGTAGCCAAACTCAAGACCGGAACCAAACGAAAGCAGTAACAGTAAGTTGATTTAGAACCAATCTATTCAGATGATTCCATTTTTAGCCGAATACGCGCAGAAAAAAGAAGTCTTATATGCTTGTTAATGTTCTTGTCCTTTATGGTTCATCATAACTTTTGATAGGATTGACATATTGGCATGATTATTTTTTTTTTATTGTAGGTAATGATAGTGCGAGTGGTATAGGACTCACGCTTATTAACGCTTGTCGATCCCAGCCAAAAATGTTACATTGGAAACAGATTTTTCGGACTTGTATTGGACATTTCCGTCAATTACTGACTGATTTTCATGAAGCTGATATGTCTTTCTGACTTGTTCTTCTGACATGTTTTTCTTCTTTCCTGATACGTTTCCTAGTGTTTTCTCTTCATATTTTGAACAAGGATAGCCAAAAAACTGTATTTCAGAATGAAGATATTCTTAGATTAAATTCTGTTAACAGTTATTTTCGATGAGTGTTTTTAGTAAAATGCGAGCAGAAAAAAGAAGGCTTACATGTTTGTGATTTTCTCGTTGTGTTCCATTATGTTCCATCATAACACTTGATAGGATTGACATATTGGCATGATTTTTTGTTTTTAATTTAGGTAATGATAGTGCGAGTGGCACAGGCACGTTAACGCTCAATCACGCTTGTCAATCTCAGCGAAAAATGTTATATTAGAAACACATTTTTTGAACTTGTATTTGACATCTTTGTCGATTATTGACAGATTTTCCTGATACTGATATGGTTTTTGACATGTTCTTCTGCTTTGTTTTTCCTCTTTACTGATACGTTTCTTATTGTTTTCTCTTCATATATTAACCAAGAGTAGCTAAAAATCTGTATTCCACAATTAAGATATTCTTAGATTAAATTCTGTTAACAGTTATTTTCAATGGGTGTTTTTAGTAAAATGCGAGCAGAAAAAAGAAGGCTTACATGTTTGTGATTCTCTCGTTGTTTTCCTTGATGTTCCATCATAGCATTTGATAGGATTGACATATTAGCATGATTTTTTTTTAATGTAGGTAATGACAGCGCAAGTGACGTAGGCACATAAATATTAACGCTTGTCAATCTCAGCTACAAATATTATATTGCAAACAGATTTTTTGGACTTGTGTTGGACATTTTCGTCAATAATTTACTGATTTTCATGAAACAGATATGTTTTTCTGATATGTTCTTCTGATATGTTTTTCTCATTCCTGATACGTTTCTTAGTGCTTTCTCTTTGTATTATAACCAAGAGTGGCAAAAAATATGTATTCCGTAATTGAGATATTCTTAGATTAAATTCTGTTAACAGTTATTTTCGATTGGCGTTTTTAGTAGAATACGAGTAGCAAAAAGAAGCCTTATATGTTTGTATTTTTTTTTGTCCTTTATGTTCCATCATAACTTTTGATAGGATTAACATATTGGCATAATTCTTTTTTCAAATGGAGGTAATGATAGTGCGAGTGACATAGGCACATAAATATTAACGCTTATCGATCTCAGCCAAGTACAACCACGAAAATGTTATATTGGAAACAGATTCTTTTGTACATATATTGCACATCTTCGTCAATTATTGACTGAATTTCATGAAACTGTTATGTTCTTCTGTAATGCTCTTCTGATATGTTTTTCGTCTTTCCTGATACATTTCTTAGTGCTTTTTCTTCATTTTTGACCAAGAGTGGCAAAAAGTGTGTATTCCGTAATCAAGATATTCTTAGAATAAATTCTGTTAACAGTTATTTTCGATGGGTGTTTTTAGTAGAATACGAGCAGCAAAAAGAAGACATATGTTTTTAATTTTTTGTTGTCCTTTATGTTTCATTGACATATTGGCATGATTTTTTTTAAATGTAGGTAATGATATTGCGTGTGACATAGGCACATAAATATTAACGCTTTTTAATTTCAGTCAAAAATTTTGTATTGGAAACAGATTTTTTTGACTTGTATAGGACATTTTCATCAATTATTGATTGATTTTCATGAAACTTTGTAAGATCAATAAAAAGCCATTAAAGTATAAATTTTTTACGTGAAACTGAGTCATAAATCGTTTACTGGTTCTGGGAATTAAGAAAATGCTCAAAAGTTATATTTTCATAATTAAGTCTAGACATTACATTTACACTAGTTAATCGATTGGCACCATACTTTAAATTGAAATTCACTGATAAATGATATCATTTTTTTTGAGAATTGATTTTTTTAAGTGTAAATAAAAATTTTTATTTCGTGATCAAGAGATTTTTAGATTAAATTCTAGTAATAGTTATTTTCGATGGGTGTTTTTAGTAGAATAAGAGCAGCAAAAAGAAGACATAAGTTTATCAATTTTTTTTTGTTCTCAATGTTCCGCTGTAACTTTTGATATAATTGACATATTGACACGAATAATTAATATCTACATAAGTTCAAGAATAAAATTCTAATGAAAGTTTTTCACAAAAAAAGCTGATTTTTCCATCCAAAAGGACGAATTTTCTATCCAAAAAGACGAATGTTCAACAAAACAGTATTATTTTCGACCCAAAAAGATTACTTTTCAGCAAAATAGTTGAATTTTCAACAAAGCAATTAAATTTTCAACAAAATAATAAAATTTTCAACTAAAAAGTCTGAATTCTCGACGAAAAAGGTAATAGTTGATATAGCAGTCGAAAAATATTTCAATTAGGAATCAAAATCAGTTATATTCAACTAAAAAAAGAGAATTTTGGACAAAATAGTTGAATCCTCAACCGAAACAGATTAATTTTCAACCAAATGTTCCATTTTGAACTGAAAAGACGAAATTTCTACAAAAAGAGATTAATTTTCAACCAAAAAAGACGAATTTTTAATAAAAATGTTGAATTGTCAATCATAAAGAAAAAAAATTTTCAGTCAAGAAAGAAAAAGATTTGCAATCAAATTGTTGAATTTTCAAGACAAAAAGACGAATTTTTATATATAACAGTTGACGTTTAAACCCGAAAAGATAAATTTTCAACAAAAAAGTTAATTTTCAGCCAAGAAAGATGAACTTTCAACCAAATAGTTGAATTTTCAACCAAATAGTTAAATGATCAAACAAATAGTTGATTTTTTAATTAAAAAGGATGAATTCTTCAGCAGGCAGTTGAATTTCCAGCCCGAAAATTTGAAATTTTAACAAAAAAGTTCATTATTAACTAAGAAAGTTGAATTTTTTACAAAAAAAGATTAATTTTGAATCCAACAGGAGGAATTTTCCAACAAAAAAGAGGAATTTTTAACAAAACAGTTGAGTTTTCTACCAAAAAAGGATGACTTTTTGACTAAATAGTTGAACTTACAAAAAATAGTCAAATTTAAAACAAAAATGATGAATTCATAATCCGAAATGAGGAATTATCATCCAGTATAAATATTTTAAATTTATTCATCATGGGGAATATTTTTTTCATATTTTAGAAGAAATCATGTGCATATTATTTTTTAAAAATGTTTACGGGCCATTTTAGACCGTTAATTGTAATAAAAATCCAAATTTTCGGATTCTAAACCCGATAATATCTTCAAAAATATTTTTTTTTGTTTCATTAAATTTAGAGTTCATTCCTCGATAAATAATAAATACTTTCTAGAGGCAAAATGATTTTTTAGTCTTATATTTGTATTTTTTAAAAATTGAATTCTAAAAAAATTCATTTTCAGAGCTAAGACAACCTAGCGGAACCTCAAAACATTTTTTTTTCAAGAATGACAGAAAATTTATAACAGTATTTGTTCACCAAAATGTAGAAATCTAGGGAGTAGCGTTTGCAAAATTCAAAAATTCAAGTTTTTTTGGGCACCCTAATATACATCTCCTTAAAAAATGTATATTTTTTAACAAAAATAAATTCTAGTTTAAGATTACAATATAAAATAACAATTTCTCAGCACTAAGTAAGTAGGGCGATTCCTAAGTGATGCATCATTCTTACAATTAGTTTTCCATATAACCATTCATTTTCCCCACTTTTTGCCTCAAAATCCTCATAAAATCTAATAAATCTTCACGATTTTTTGCTAAATTGTAATAAACCTTATTTCACGAAACATCCTTGCTGTTAAATGACAAGTCTATTATGGATTACGAGACTGCAAAAAAAATGCTAATAAGTGTCAAGGCGTCACTGAACCAATAGCATTGTTCTTCTAGGCGGAGCCTAATTTTGAAAGCGAACGTGAATCTTGAGTTTTGTTCTAGAATTTTACACTTTTCGACATGCCTCAAATGCTAGGAATGAAAAGACTTTCGGTTCACATGACATGTGACTTAATTTAAAAGAATTTAATATCCATAAATTTAGTGTAATTTAAAAACTAGTTTATTCCCAACTTAGCTAATGCATGGATTTGCCCAACTATTATGGCAGGGGAAATTTTGTTATTTGAACCTCACAATAACGTTTTTTAATTTCTTCCTTTTATGAATTATTTCTCCATCTGAATATAAAATTTCACTTTTTGATTGGATTTAAACTAAAAATATTTATATTGCGAACTCAATAAAGAGCGCAAAAGAATTTTCTTTTCTTCTGTAGAATTACAGACTCATTCTTCATTAATTGAAGCTGTTTCAGGGAATGAAAGAACTTTTTAGCTTCAAATTTGTACCTTTATAAAATCGAAAACTGAAAAAATTATATTTTTGACTAGCGGGATTTTTCTAAAACGAGGTAAAAAGTTGGAAATCGTAAAAAAGGTAAGGGAATCGAGGGCTAGTGTTTTAGAAATTCAGAAATTTATATTTCTAATGAGCATCCTGTTGAGAAAGTTCAAATTAACTATTTGGTTAAAAATTTAATTAATTTGTTCGGAATTGAATGATTTTGAAAGAAAATCATTTTATTTGGTTATAGATTCAACTTTTTTTTGAAAATTAGTTTTTTGATTGAATTAAACTGTTTTTGATTTAAAATTAATTTCTTTTTGTTTGAAATATATGAAATATTACACTTTTAGTTGAGGCTTCATATTTTTTCGGTGAAAATTAATTTTTTTAATTGAAAATTCAACTATGACATTTTTGATTTGAAATTGATCCTTTTTAGTTAAAAATTTATTTATTTTGTTTGAAATTTGTCTTTTATCTGGGTAAAATATTAATCTTCTTGCTTGAAAATTCATTTCTTTGGTTTTAAAATTGCCCTAAGTTGTTGAAGATTGATGTTTTGTAGTTGAAAATTCATGTATTTCGTTATAAATTCATCTCTTTGGCTTCAAATTAAACAATTTTGTTAAAAATTCGTCTTTTTGGTTGAAATTTCATCTTTAACATTTTTCATTGAGAATTAATCATTTTGGATAAAATTTTATTATTTGGTTAAATATCAACTTTTTTGTTGAAAACTCGCCTTTTGGCTTGAAATTATGAAACCTGGTTGATTTTATTTATCTCTTAACTGAAAATTCAACTATTTTGATAATAAATTCTTTTTTTGGTTGAATATAATTGTTTTTAATTTAAAATTAAACTGTTTTTTGGTTGAAATATCAACTATTATATTTTTCGTTGAGGATTCATCTTTTTCCGTTGAAAATTGATTTTTTCAATTAAAAATTTAACTATCCCATTTTTGGTTGAGAATTGATCTTTTTTAGTTGAAAATTTATGTATTTTGTTTAAAATTCGTCTTTTTGATAAAAAATTATGTTCCTGGTTGAAAATTCATCTTTTTCTGTTGAAATTTCAATTATCACATTTTTTATTGAGAATTGATCCTTTTGGATTAAGATTTTATTATTTGGTTGAACATCAACTTTTTTTTAAAAACTTACCTTTTTGGCTTGAATTTTAACAATCTGGTTGATTTTATTTCTCTCTCGACTGAAAACTCAACTATTTTGATAAAAATTCTTTTTTGATTGTTTATAACTGTTTTTGATTAAAAATTAAACTGTTTTTTTTTTGGTTCAAATATCAGCTATTATATTTTTCGTTAAGGATTCATCTCTCCCCGTTAAAAATTAATTTTTTCAATTAAAAATTCAACTATGCCATTTTTGGTTAAAATTGATCCTTTTTAGTTGAAAATTTATGTATTTTTGTTAGAAATTCACGTCTTTGACTCTAAATTGAACAATCTTGTTGGAAATTCGTCTTTTTTTGGTCAAAATTTCGTCTATTCTATTTTTCATTGAGAATTTGTTATTTTGGATCAAAATTTTACCATTTGGTTGATGATAAACTTTTTTGCTGAAAACTCGCCTTTTTGGCTTGAAATTTTTATAATCTGGTTGATTTTATTTCTCTCTTGACTGAAAATTCAACTATTTTGATGAAAATTCTTTTTTTGGTTGAATATAACTATTTTTAATGCAAAATTGAAATGTTTTTTGATTGAAATATCAACTATTATATTTTTCGTTTAGATTTCATCTTTTTCCTTTGAAAATTAATGTTTTCAATTTAAAATTTAACAATCTCATTTTTAATTGAAAATTGATTGCTGTTAGTTGAAAATTCATTTATTTTGTTAAAAGTTTATCTCTTTGGCTTCAAATTAAATAATCTTGTTGAAAATTAGTTTTTTGGTTGAATGAAACTGTTTTTGATTTAAAATTAATTTTTTTTTTCGTTTGAGATGCATGAACTATAACACTTTTAGTTGAGGATTCATCTTTTTTCGTTGAAAATTAATTTTTTCAATTGAAAATTTAATTATGACATTTTTGGTTGAAATTTGATCTTTTTTAGTCGATAATTCATATATTTTGTTTAAACTTCGTCTTTTTTTTTTGGTAAAAATTTAATCTTCCTAGTTGAAAATTCATCTCTTTGATTTTAAAATTGTACTACTTTGTTGAAAATTGATCTTTTGCAGTTGAAAATTTATGTATTTTGTTATAAATTCATCTCTTTGACTTCAGATTAAACAATCTTGTTGAAAATTCCTTTTTTTAGTTGAAATTTCATCTATTACATTTTTCATTGAGAATTTATCATTTTGGATGAAAATTTTATTATTTGGTTGAAGATCAACTTTTTTGTTGAAAACTCGCCTTTTTGGCTTGAAACTTCAACAATCTGGTTGATTTTTTCTGTTTTGACTGCAAATTCAACTATTTAGTTGATTTTTTTTTGTAGAATGTAACTGTTTTTTATTTAAAATAAAAATATTTTTTGGTTGAAATATAAACTATTACATTTTTTGTTAAGAATTTATATTTTTTCGTTCAAATTTATTCTTTCCAATGGAGCAAAATCATGTATTTTGTTAAAAATTCGTCTTTTTTTGGTAAAAAATTGTCTTCTTGGTTGAAAATTCATCTCGCTGGTTTCAAATTTACCTATTTTGTAGAAAATTTGTCTTTTTTTGGTTGAGTTCAACTGTATTTGATTAAAAATAAAAATCCTGTTTGATTGGAATTTCAACCACTACCTTTTGCATTGAGAATTCACCTTTTTTGGTCGAAACTTGAACTACTTTGTTAAAAATGTTTTTTTTCTTTGGGTGGAAAAGTCATAATTTTGGTTGAAAATTTATCTCTTTCGTTGAAAAATTAACTATTTTGTTAAACTATTTTTTTGGTTAAACATTTATTTTTTCAAAGAAAAATTTAAGCATTCCGTTTTTGGTTCAAACTTCATATTGTTTAGTTGCAGATTCAACTATTTGGTTGAATATTTCTCTTCTTTAATTGAAAATTCATTTATTTTGTTAAAGATATGTCTGTTTTGTTTGAAAATTTATCATTTTTAGTCAAAAATTCATGTATTTTGTTGAAAATTCAACGTTTTCAAAAACATTTTCTGTTGGTTTTAGAATATTGTAAATTTTCTAGAAGTGGAAGTCGCAACTAAGTAAATCTAAAGAAACACTTTTAGGAAGAAATAATTAATTTTCAACACCAAAGAGATTTATAGCCCAAAATAGGAAAACTGGAATTTTTCTTTCACACTGAAATATGAAATTTTCTAGTTCATTCCTTATTTCACAAATTTATGTGGCTCATGACCGACCTGCGATTTTCATTAAAAAGTGTACCAACTATCACTCGAAAGTTATGAATAAAGTTTTGTAAAAATTAAATTTGTATATATATATATATATATATTTCTAAAATATAAAAGTAACTGAAAAAGTAACGATAGTTACTTTTTTTGAGAAATGCAGCTAAGGAAAAGTTATATTTTTAATCGGTTACGATAACGATAACTGGTTATTTTTTTCGTGATGTAACGGTAACGATAACTAGTTCCTTTTAAAAAGTAACTTACCCATCACTGTCTAATACTCATTTGGGTTTGTATTACCTGTCTGTTCAGTTCATTATCGTATCTGACTGGTAAGAAAATGCCAATCATTGGCGATATTATGAGATAATAAATGGTTTTAAGAAGTAAAAATTGTTTAAACAATAAGAAGTAACTTGCAGAAAGTAAGACTTAGGCTACACTTAAGAAAATTGTTGAAAAACTAGCAAGAAACTATGATTTTTAAAAGTTTTTTCCTGTTAGAAGTTTGATTTGAAAGAAAATAACTTGTTCAAACAATAAAAAAACAATTTAAACTAATATATACGCTCTTGAAGTTCATTAAATAGATCATGGGATTCATAAAATACCCTTGATTTGCGATATTTTATGGAAATTAAATTGTTCAGGCAAACAGAAATTAATTAACAAATACATACAATCTTGTTATTTATTTATTCGTAAGAATCTATGGAAAAAATTAGAAAAGAGTGATTATTGAGACCAACATTAGGAAAAACCTTTATTGCACTTTCATCGGATATTTTTTGGGGCACCATAAAAGTTGACTTTGGTGGTTAAAATCAAAAATTGATAACAGATTTGTACTTGAAAAGTTTTCGTGAGATGATGAAATATGCTATACTTTATTATGAAGTCTTACTTTATTAATTGTCTATATTATTTATTAATTATTTTATTAATTAATTTTGATTAATTAATTCATTAATTGTCCATATCTTTATTTATTGTCTATACTTTATTAAATATTTTCACATATTCAGTAGAATTTACAAAAATGTGTTTTTCATTCTGGGATGCCGTAAAAAATTCGAAACTTTTGCTTTTTGGTCACCATTCATGTTCACGGTTCAAGTAAATATGACAAGGAATGATTTCTAGGTGTCCACTTTCAATTTGCTTGGTTCTCAGATATGTTTTAGAGGACCAAAAAATAAGATTAGCGGTTTTTGATGTATACAAATATTTGAAAAATTTTAAAAATTTAAACTGAATAAATCAAGAATACTAAAACAAACAATTTTTGAACAATTCGACGGTTAATATAGGATGTTAACAAGCATTTAACAATTGGAGATATTCTTATAAGAATTAAAAAATGTACAAGTAATATAAATGCTTCTTTTTTCTGTTAAATGGTGCTATTTGCTTATGAAATAAATAATAATATGTATTTTACACTGAAACCTCCAGTTAACGGCCGTCCATATACTGTCTTCGCAAAATTTCCGCCGGCTGTATTTGGTGATGAGGGGGTCCAAGAAGTCGAGAGAGAGGCGTTGCGAGCTCAGCGGAGTTAAGCAGTTCCATAGCCACAAAGCGGGCAGTTCGAACACTCTTGTGCATATTTGACATTTATTTTTGAATACACACGGAAAATTCTCTTTTCATTAATTAGATTAATACATGCACATGTAGGGCCAAATATTTTTCCACATAATGGATAATTTACTGATCCATCCATCTACACAAAAAAAATGTACTCAATCGGTTGTAAATTGTTCGACTAGAAAGGTTTTTTGTCTCTCCTGTAAAATTTTGTTATTTAAACATTATCAGTTAGCACCGTTTAGCTTTCCCAACTTGAATTAATTTTCATTTTTATTCATTTTCAATGTATTTTTTTTATACTTTATTTTTAATTCTAATTTTTTTGAATTGAAAGCAAATTATCAGAATACGCATATAAATAATGAAAAAAAATGTAATATAAATTTATTAGATTCTAAAAGAGCTTGAACGAAAATTATTTTATGATGATAAAATAGTAACTTGATAATCCACCAAGACCACTGAGGTGTGAACTACCCCTAATTAGTCACTTACGTCTGTCTTGTGATAAAAAATTTAAAAGTCGCACAGTTATTGAACAAATGCACAAAAAATGTATGCAAACACTATTTCATGAAGACTCAACTCGAAAGTACCACAAAATTACAACATACCCTAAAAGGAAAACCACCTCCGTAGTGCCAGTTGTGTCTGTTTTGTAATAAAAAAGTGAAAAAATATACCACAATGGAAATTGCTTCATTTTATTTATAATTTGTCGAATGTATAACTTTCTTACCACTCGTCACCCTTATTAGGGGGTAAACTACCCCATAATTGCAAAATACACATATGCCAAAACAAAACTTGTTACAAAAATTGTGTTTAATACTAAAAAGACTTGATTACTCAAAATAAACTCAGCTTTTTGCTGAGAAGACCGAGACTTAGTTTACCGAAAAAATTATAATCTACCCAGAAAGGAATAAACCAATCTTATATATATATATATATTTTTTTTTTGACGTAAGTTATGTATGAAAGAGAATAGCCATGGGTTTTTAGTGGTATTTGATGCATTTATGAAATGTGTAACCAAAGATTACATAGTAAAAAAAATATTCAAAGTGATACGGAAATCAGTATCATTTTGATATGCAACAAAAATGATACCGAAATCAAGAGCATTTTGATCGAACAGAATGAATGATCGATTTTTGGTCTCATAATGATCTGATTCGGGTTCACGTAGTCAGGCCAAGATGACTAACTTTCTAGGAGTACTTCAGCTCATATGCGAACTTTTTATGATTTCTGATCGTGCATTGTACTTGAAAAGTTAAAAAATAACAAAACATGATAACAGAATATATCTTCTGTTAAGTATAGTTGTCACTTGCGAGCGGTTAAACAAAATATTGAAGTTATGACATCCGCGCAGAAAACTGGCGGCCATTTTGTTTAGTCCGACACATAACTCTGAAAGAAGATCAAAATGATCCGAATGACCGGATCATTATGATGTTGATAGTCAAATGATCGCTGGAGCAAAATGCTCTGCAACAAAAATTAACCTTTTTTTTACTGTATGGGCGTTTTTTTTATTTCTAATTTAAAGGGGTGACTAACACCTTGATATTGAAGGTAGATTATCAAATCACTATTCTGTTATCATAATATAATTGTTTTTCAATATTTTGTAGAATTGAACAAAATTTTTGTTACAAGATTTATCTGACATAGTATTTGCATAAATTTTCTGTGCATTTGTGCAAAATGTAATTATATTTTTCCCCCTTTCCAGTATTTTAGAAAAAATCACCCGTTTATAGTTGGTTATATTTCAATTCGGTAAAATTTAATTATATTTGAACTTACTTTTAGTATTTCAAAAAAAAATCACTCGTTTTTAGTTGGCCATACCCCAACTCGGCAAAATATACTTATTAAATATATTTGACCCCATTTCCAGTATTTAAAAAAAAACATTCATTAATTACTAATACGGTCATGAAAATACCATTTTCAGTCAAATTATCTTTAGCGTAATTGCAAAGCCTCGTTATAATTATGTTTACAAATAGAAAAATAAAAAATTTTATTAACCGCATTATGTATAGATGTAAATGTATGGACAAGAGACATTCTTACAGTGTCATGATAAAAAATTTTCAGATAAATTCACAGTAAAGTAAAAAAAAAATTAAAAATTAAAAAGTCGAATACACTAGTAACTCTAAGGTAAAAAAGAAGAATGTGCAAGTAAGGCCCAAAATAGCGATTATTCAATTTACGGATTTGAATAATGTAATCCTATAATAAATGAAATTGATATCTGCATAGATCCAGAATATAATTTTAGAAATAATGAAAGGGAAATCAAAGAAAATCAATCAGCTCATTCGGCAGTGTTACCTTCTCATGTTATAATGTTTATAACATTTTAATTAGGAATAAGAAAGGGAAAAATTAAATATTCCAACAATAATATATATTCTATAATTTTTTAACAAAGTTTTTAACAAAGTAGTTCAACTTTCAACCAAATAAGGTGAATTCTCAGTGAAAAAGGTAATAGTTGAAATTTCAACCAAAAGAGATTTTCATTTTAAATAAAATACAGTTGAACTCAACCAAAAAAGGCAAATATTTAACAAAATAGGTAAATTTGAAACCAGAGAGATGAATTTCCAACCAAGAAGATAATTTTCTACCAAAAAACACGAATTTTTAACAAAATACATGAATTTTTTTCAATTAAAAGAAATAATTCTGAACGAAAGAAGATGAATTCTTAACAAAGACTGCAATAATTGATATTTCAACCAAAAAATATTTTTATTTTGAATAAAAAACAGTTACATTGAACCAAAGAACAATTTTTCAACCAAATAGTTGAATTTGCAGTTGACAGAAAAAAATAAACCAGATTGTTGAAGTTTCAAGCCAAAAAGGCAAATTTTGATCAAAGAAATTTATTTTCAACCAAATAATAAAATTTCTATCCATAAAAGTTCAATTCTCAATGAAAAATGTAATATTTTAAATTTCAACCAAAAAATACGAATTTTCAACAAGATAGTTAAATTTGAGACCAGAGATGAATTTTCAACCAAGAACATAATTTTTTATCAAAAAAGGACGAATTTGAAACAAAATACATGAATTTTAAACTAAGAATGATCAATTTTAAACCAAAAATGAGATAGTCGAATTTTTAATTGAAAAAATTAATTTTTAACGGGAAAAAATGAATCCTCAACGAAAAATATAATAGTTGATACTTCAACTAAGAAACAGTTTAATGTTAAATCAAAAACAGTTGTATTCAACCAAAAAAAGGATTTTCATCAGAATAGTTGAATTTTCAGTCAAGAGGGAAATAAAATCAACCGGATTGTTAGAATTTCAAGACAATAAAGCGAGTTTTCAACAAAAAGGTTGACCTTCAACCAAATAATAAAATTTTTATCCAAAATGATAAATTCTCAATCAAAAATGTAATAGATGAAAATTCAACCAAAAAAGACGCATTTTCAACAAGATTGTGTCATTTGGAGCCAAAAAGATGAATTTATAACAAAATATATGAATTTTCAGCTACAAAAGATTAATTTTCAATAACGTAGTGCAATTACAAAACCAAAGAGATGAATTTTCAACCAAAAAGATTAATTTTTTACCAAAAAAAGACGAATCTTAAACAAAATATATATGTATTTTCAACTAAAAAAAATCAATTTTGAACCGAAACAGACTTATCTTCAACAAAATACATGAAGTTTCAAATAAATAAGAGAAATATCCAAGCAAATAGTTAAATCTGTAACTAAACAATATAAATTTTAAACCAAAAATGGAATAGTTAAATTTTTATTTAAAAAAATAAATGTTTAACAAAAAAAATGTTAACAAGATAGTTGATTTTCGAACGATAGAGATAAATTTTCAGTCAAAATGATGAATCTTCAACCAAAAAGAAACATTTTTAACAAAGTAGTTCAACTTTCAACCAAAAAAGATTTTCATTTTAAATAAAATACAGTTGAACTCAACCAAAAAAGACAAATTTTCAACAAAATAGGTAAATTTGAAACTAAGGAGATGAGTTTTCAACCAAGAAGATAATTTTTTACCAAGAAAAGACGAATTTTCAACAAAATACATGAGTTTTTTTTCATTTGAAAAAAATAATTTTGAACGGAAAAAGATAGATTCTTAACAAAAAATGTAATAGTTGATATTTCAACCAGAAAATATTCTCATTTCAAGTCGAAAACAATTACATTAAAAAAAAAAAAATTTTTAAACCAAATAGTTGAATTTGCAGTCAAGACAAAAAAAATCAACCAGATTGTTGAAGTTTCAATTCAGAAAGACGAATTTTCAACAAAATAGGTAAACTTGAAACTAAAGAGATGAGTATTACCCGCAGACAAAGGCAACACAACAGTAATAATGAATATAGAAGATTATAACAAGAAAATCATGGACCTTCTA
>JAUMHM010000071.1:29491869-29523689 GCA_032362435.1 Melikaiella ostensackeni | reverse complement strand
TTTGCACACGATTGAAACCCGAAACACCTCTTTTCATCATAATGAATCATCGTGAAAGCATTAAATCTATTATTAAGAGTGTAATAGTTCATATATTTTAAACAAAAAATTTTTTTTATCAGAAACAGTTTAATTCAACAAGAAAACTTATTTTCAACAAAACAGTTGAATTCTCAACCGAATGAAATAATTTTCTTCCAAAATCTTTCAATTTCAAACAAATTAATTAAATTTTGCAATGAATAATCAAATTCTTGACCAAATAAGATGAATTTTTAACTAAAATAATAAATAAAATAACTGGAATAGTTACGTTTCCGGTTGAAAAAATTCATTATCAACCAAAGCGAAATGAATATTCAACTCCGAAATTATTATTTTTTTTCTTTCTAAAAGTTTTTAGAGATTTTAGAAAATTTTGAATCCTAGGGTGAGAGAAAAATTTTAATTTTCCTAAGTTGGGCTATAAATCTCTATGGCTATCTGCCGCTACAATTTGAATGGTGAAAATGAAAAAATAGTTGGAAGAGCGACAAAATTGATTGGCTATCGTAAATAATAAAGATTTAAAGTCAACCAAGTTGTTAACATTTCAAGCCAAAAAGGCGAATTTTTAACAAAAAAGTTGATCTTCAAATAATAAAATTTGTTTCCAAAATGATAAATTCTCAATAAAAACTGTAGTGGATGAAATTTCAACCAGAAGAGACGCATTTTCAACAAAATTATGTCATTTGTAGCCAAAGAGATGAATTTCTAACAAGAAACATGAATTTTCAGGTACAAAAGATCAATTTTCAACAATGTAGTGCAATTTTAAAACCAAAGAGATGAATTTTCAACAAAGAAGATTAATTTTTCACCAAAAAACAGGAATTTGTAAGAAAATACATGCATTTTTTTCAATTACAAAAATAATTTTGAACGAAAGAAGATGGATTTTTAACAAAGACTGTAATAGTTGATATTTCAACCAAAAAATATTTTTATTTCAAGTAAAAAACAGTTTCATTAAACTAAAAAACAATTTTCCAACCAAATAGTTGAGTTTGCAGTCAAGACAGAAAAAAAGCAACCAGATTGTTGGAGTTTCAAGCCAAAAAGGCAAATTTTTAGCGAAGAAGTTGATTTTCAACCAAATATTAAATTTTCTATTAAAAAAAGATGAATTCTAAATGAAAAATGTAATATTTTGAATTTAAACCAAAAAAGACGAATTTTCAACAAGATAGGTAAATTTGAAACCAAAGACATGATTTTTCAACCAAAAAATCAATTTTTACCAAAAAAAACGAATTTTAAACAAACTATATGAATTTTCAAGTAAAACAGATCAATTTTCAACCAAAAATGTCATATTTAAATTTTCAATTGAAAAAATTAATTTTCAACGAAAAAAGATGAATCCTCAACTAAAAGTGTAATAGTTCATATATTTTAAACAAAAAAAATAATAATTTTAAATCAAAAACAGTTTAATTCAACCAAAAGGCTGATTTTCAACAAAACAGATGAACTTTTAACCAAATGAAATGATTTTCTTTTAAAATCGTTCAATTTCGAACAAAATAATTAAATTTTCAAACGAATAATAAAATTTTCAACCAAAAAAGATGAATTTCTGACTAAAAGAATGAAGAAAATAACTGGAATAGTTATGTTTCCAGTTAAAAAAATTCATTATCAACCGAAGGGAAATGAATATTTAACACTGAAATTGTTTTTTTATTTATATTTAAGTGTTTTTTATAAATTTTATAAAACTTTTAATGCCAGGGTTTGAGAAAAACTTCAACAGCAGCTAGTTAAAAGAACTATAGTAGTTACTTCCATCACTGCTTTAGAGTTACCTAAGAGTATATCTCATTTTTTGGTCTCTAAAACATATCTAAAAACCAAAAAAATCGGAGGCGGACACTTGGGAATCATTACTTGTGAAACTAAAATTATACTAACTGTAAGGTTTTTTTGAAAAAGTCTTAAAATTAGTCTTGATCCTCGAAAATGAAAAGTTTCGTCATTTTCAAATTCTGCAGAAATTGCTTTCTTATATATAAACAATTGAAACGAAAGTATGACGTAACACAAGCTACTTTCCTTCATTTATGATAAGTGCAACAATATACGCGATGCGTACGAGCATAAATGAAAAAGTACTTAATAAAGATCGAAATAAAATCTACTTTCTTATAAAAATTTTTGGTACAACGAAAAAGGAACACCCAAAAAGTTCACAAATCAAAACTACACTTCGAGACTATCCGCTTTTCTGGCTCGTTAGGGACAAATGTTTAATAAATGTACAAACAAAAAAGAAAAAAGAGGGAGAAAATGAAAAAGTCATTCAAAATCAACCTCTCAATCGTTCTTTTTCCGTTTTTCTTATACTACTGGGACCAACATGTTTCGAAGCCAATTTAGACTTTCTCATCAGGAATAATTTATAGGATATCTACAGTTATGAATGATGAAACATATACAGATTGTGTATATGTGCTTGGCAGCTTTTTAAAACCAAATTCAAATAGATTTATTAAATTTATTGATATTCTTATTCAAAATTTCTTTCTATCTTTTTTTGTTGAAGTCAAAATATATTTTGTTGTTAATACGAAATATCTTTTTTGGAAAAAAACCATAAAACTTGCATTCTATCAATAATTTCCTCTGTAATACATCCAACTTAACTTTTTACTAATTGAATAAATTCATTTGAAACTCCTATACGAGACTTTCAGTAATATCTATCATAAAATCACATTCCACTAAAATTTTTATCAATTACACTGAAAATTATATTAACAAAAACATGAAAATAAGAATAGATATAAGCACGAATTATGTAGCACAGCGTACCACAGGATCATTTGATAATGCTTTGAATTCTTCGTGGTCTCTTTTTCATTACAAGAGTCATATCAAGTAACTACTTCTGAAATCGTTTCAGATATTTAAAATTATCTTATTCTGAATACAAATTTTACATAGACAATGAAATGTTAATTAGCTGAAGGTAATTCTATTTTTAATACTAAAGTAGAGGATTTTATGGGAGTATATTATTTGGCTTTAACATTAATTTCCAGTTCCACAATTCTAAGATACCTTCATCAATGAAAATTTGATAATCTCTCTAAATATAAAGCAATCAGGAAATTGAAACATTCGATCTAAGCCATAATTAAATTGAGTAATTTGTTGTTTTGAATAAAGAGTCGAAGGTGAAGTCTATGCAGTCGATATTAATGGACTGAAAATATTACCAATTCTATTGTATACAAAAACTGAAATTATTTCTTTCCTATATCATTACGTCCTACGTGATCTGCACACGTCGACCTGTCGAAATAGTTGAAAGTAGGTTGATTCATTTCGAGAAAGCAATTCTGATTTTCTATAACTGGTAATTTTAAATTCTTTAATTCCGACGTGTATCAATTTCTTTACTCTTGTTCACTCTTATTATTGTCTTCCGAAATGCAGGACCTTTTTTCTGTTAAAAAGTGTCAAAAGAAATTCAATGTCACTATGCCAGAGTTAACGAAGTGTGACTACTTAATGGTGTATAAATTGGATCGACTAGACCGCCAAATGATTGACCAAGCGAGGATACTTAACAGCACATTCAAGGAACATTATTGCAAAATATTTTTATCTTGTTGTGAGAATTCCATCTGAGCATTGTCTATCCTTAATACAAATTACGTCATCTTGGCTCTTATGAATCGCGTCTAAGGACGCATGTGATTACTCCTACCTAGAATCTGGAATGACCTAAATGCACACTCGGATTGAAAGTGTTCCGCCCAATGAGTAATATGATATTGGGTTAAAAAAGTGTGCACTCTACAGAAGGGGGCCAACCATAAACTATGTTACCAATTTGCGTGGAGAAGGGGTACGATTTAGTACGATAAAATTTAGTTTGAATGCTCAGACATCGATTTGTTCGAATAATTTTACTCATTTTTCCGATGTTACCGTCAGTTTTCGATGTGCAAGAACGGCCGTGGCGCGGATCGTCTTCAATCACTTCCCTCCCGTCTCATAATGATAAACTTCCTTTAAGAAATTATATATTTCTGTAGCGGATTTTTCAAGTTTCACAAGAAACTTCACGTTGACGCACTGTTCCACTTTCGTAGTCAACACAATTCCGGCGGAGCTCAGGTAGACGGTCAACTTCAAACAAAAGTTACTGTCGTACTGAGAGACATACCATTTTGAAATTTGGAGGGAAGGGGGAAAGAAGAACACAGATAAATATCAGACCCTGCTTGTTGTTCCTGAGGCCCAGACAAGCGGCAAAAAATCAGCCCGGTTATTAAATAGCAACACATCGTATATTCATATACAGAGTACCAGATATAAAATTGACAACGTTGGAATATCAAGAGCCATCCATAAACTACGTTACCAATTTCAGAGGGGAGGGAGTCGCTCCAAAAATTACGATTGGTAACGGCGGGGGTGGGGGATGTCAGTGGAAGTAACGTTACGAACTTTGATAATATTTAGAACAATGTAGTACGATAACATTTAACTCGAATGCTCAGGCATCGATTTGTTCGAGTAATTTTACTCATTTTTTCGATGTTTTCGTCGGTTTTCGATGTGCGAGGACGGCCGTGACGCGGATCATCTTCAATCACTTCTCTTCCCTTCTTAAATTTTTTGAACCAATCGAAAACTTGAGAATGAGATAGACACTCATAATTATAAACTTCCTTTGACAAATTATACGTTTCTGTAGCTTTTTCAAGTTTTTCAAGAAACTTTACGTTGATGCGCTATTCTACTTTCACACTCAACATAATTTCGGCGGAGCTCAGGTAGACGGTCAACTTCAAACAAAGGTTACTGTCGCACCTTGTATTTTCCGATACAGAGAACCAGATATAAAATTTTGGCTTAAAATTCAACTATTTGGTTGAAAATTCAACAGTTTTTGTTTGAATTTTAATTTTTTTTGTTTGAAAATTCGCCCATTTCGTCGAAAATGAATCTTTGTAGGTTGAAAATTCAACTATTTAGTTAACAATTCAACTATTTTGTTGAAATTTTACTTATTTTTTTGAAAATTTAACTGTTTGGTCAAAGTCATATTTTTCGGTCGAAAATTCAATTGTTTTGTTAATAATTTGTACTTTTGGAATGAAAATTCGCGCTTTATGGTAGGAAAGCCATCTTTATTGGTTGAGAATTCATCTTTCTTGATCAAAAATTAACTTTTTTGTTGAAAATTCAACTGCCTTTGAAAAAATTCATCTTTTTGGCTTGGTTACACTATTTGGTTGTTAATGCAAGCTCTTGTTTAAAAGTTAATTTTTTTGAAAAGCTCGCTTGTTTGGTATGAAAATTTAATTATTTGGTTATAATGTAATTGTTTGCTTTAATATTGTTTCCTACAATAAAAACTTTTTATCAGAAGTCGATAACATTTTTAAAATAAAAAAATATCTTCAGACACTTCGAATAATAATATTATCTGTTCTAATTTTTTCTTTGGTATAAAACAGTGAAAACCGAATCCTTACCTCTTAAAATTGAAAAATCGAGTTATTCAAAAAAAACGAAGTGAGACTAAAAACTGTTATGGGAGTCTTTTTGTTGCAATTTTTCCAAGAAAAAATTTTTATCTCTTAATTTTTTTGTATATCTTACTTCGTTTTCGAAAAAAAGTGGAAATTTTGATTTTTTGAAATTAAAAATGAATTTTTTGAAAACAGCTCTGGAATAAAAATATATCTTTAGAAAATTTGAATGATAATATTATCTGTTCTAACTGAGACTTGCGAGATTCGATTTTGACATTGAAGAAATTTTTGTTATTTAACAATAAAGTTGACATTTTTCTCTAGTTAATAAACAATCCCATTTTTTGCAACTATTCATATTTATGTAAAACATCATGGAATCAGTAATGACACTCCTTACAAATAATATCCAGCTGGTTACAATATTTTAAAAAAATTGCTTATATCCTTATTAACAAGTTAATGATTGAAAGTGTTACTTCAACATTAAAAATACAGTCTTTATTTTTTTATTTATTGTTCAGGAAATACACAAAGTAATGCTCAGTTACCGTTTTTTCAAAATGCAGAGCAGTTGTTAAACAAATGCATATTTTAGTCATTTCACTGTCTAAAGACATCATTCCTTTGACAAAATTGATTAAAAATTTGTCGACAATAAATAATATGTACGATGCTTTATTACCTGATAACAATGGTTAATTTCTTAAATAAATTAAAAAAAAACAAAAGCAGATATTCTTCAAATTTTTACCAGCAGATTTCGTTTTTTCAACGGGATCAGTTTTAAATTACTCGGCAAATTCCTTCCTTTATGATATCTCGTCAGTGAACAATAATTGTTTATTTTATAAACAATTTTCAGAAGATTTACAACTTGACTACTTGTTAAAAAATTGATGTCGTTTGTTTTACAAAATCGACTAACAATGACTCAGAAGGGACCCTATTTATCCGGAGACCTTGTCAGACAACAACATTTGATATTTATTTAAATAAATTCTAGAAACAAATATAGATTTTCGTCAATTTTCTATTGGCAGATTTTTTTTAACGGAATCAATTTCAAATTATTCGGAAAAATTCTTTTCTTATGATACTTTATCAACGAACAATAATTTTTAATTTTATAAACAATTTTATAAACAAATTCACAACTTCACTACTTGTCAAGAAATTAATCTTGGTTTTTCACGAAATCGACAAAAATGACTCAGAAGGGACCCTACTTATTAGGAGAATTTTTTGGGCGACAAGGTTTGATATTTATTTAAATAAATTCTAGAAACAAATACAGATTTTTGTCAATTTTTTATCAGCAGATTTCGTTTTTTTTTTCATTGCAATTGATTTTTAATTACTCGGAAGAATCCTTCTCTTATAATACTTTATCAACGAACAATAGTTATTGTTTACTCTATAAACAATTATATTTGATAATCCGTAATTTCGTCATTTTTGAAGAGTTTCCTCAAACTATTTGAATTTTGTTGTCTTCTTTCTGAGTCGTTGGCAGTCGATTTCGTAAAAAGAAGACATCAATTTGTTGACTAATAGTCAAGTTGTGAATTTGTTTATAAAATAAAGAATTATTATTTGTTCATAGAGTATCATAGGGAAAGGATTTCGCCGCGTAATTTAGAATTGATTTCGTTGAAGAAAACAAAAACTCTTGGTTAAAAATTGACGAAAATTCGTATTTGTTTATCAAATTCACTTAGACAATCAACCATTGTTATCAGGTATTAAAATATTGTACATATTCTTTATTATCGACAAATTTTCAATCAATTCTGCCAAGGGAACGAAGTCTTCAGACCGAAAAATGACTAAGATATGCGTTTGTTAATTAAATTTGTTTATAACATTAACAATTACACTGGATTAGAATAAAAAATAGTAACTAAGCCTTGCTTTTACGTATATTCTGAACAAAAGAATAAAAAAGTAAAGTATCCAACTATTTTTAATTTTGAAGTAACACTTTCACCCATTCATTTGCTAATAAAAAAGTTAACAAAATTTTTAAATCTTGTTACCTGCTGAATATTATTTGTAAAGAGGGTCTTTACTGATTTCATGATATTTTACATAAATAAAAGTAAGGGCAAAAAGTGGAATCGTTTATTAAAAAAAATGTTAGCTTTGTTATTGAATAGAAAAATCGGCTTTTACAAATCTCTTTCAAATTTAGTTAATTTTCCGCATAAACTTTTTTCGTCCCACTGTGCGTGAGATTATTATGTGGACAATAAAATAATTAGTTGACCCGAAACAAACTTTTGGTTAGTGAAATTTTGTTAGCTTCATTAAAATTTTTGGTTGATTCAACCAAATATAAATAATTCAGTTTAATCGACAAAATTTTCCATGAGATCAACAAAATATTTAGCAAAATTTACAAAAATTTTGATTGATTGAAGCAAAGAAGTCAACCAAAAGATTTTGTTGGAGGGACAACATTTTTTTCACAGTATGTGGCCCAGAATTTAAGATTATATCTGTGATTAAATTCTACATTAAAAATGTGAAAAAATTTCATTTATTTATTTTTATTTTTATTTTTTTCATTCAGAGTACAATAATACGATATTAATATCTCGTTTTTCACGCCATGATTTTCTATGAATTTATGGCCTTATTTGAAAAATATGTAATTCTGAACTGATGCAACGACCTTAATTATGTCCGGTGCTCTAATTAGTCGAGGTCCTGGTTTTTTACGTTTCACTTACGAGCATATGCGTAAGTAAGACTGAGAATGAGTTACGCGAATTATGTATTACTTCTTACTTTAATGACCATGTCTGACCCGTTCGATGACGACTTTTACTACTAGTGACGACATTTTTACCGGCTATGGAGGAACTCACTTTTCTCACGTTCTTAGGCAGAAAAAGTTTTAGTTTTGCCACACCTTAAATTAAGACAATTTTTTGTATTAAAACTAGACCTTAAGCTTATTTTTTGGCTTAAAACAAGATCGCTTTGTCTTAGAACAAGACCCTCTTTCTTATAACAAAATTATTATTCGTTAAATTGAATAAATTTAAGTTAATTGAACTTAATTTAAGATAATTTGACTGAATTCAAGTTGACTTGACTGAATTTAAGTACATTCGACTAAATTCCAGTCAATTCGACTAAAATTAATGTTATTCGACTGAATTTTAATTAATGAGTTATATGAGTGAATATAACGGAATTTAAGTTGAAATCAAGAGATTTGAAGAGATTTACAGGGAATTCAAGAGAATTCGAAAGAATTCAAGAGAAAAGTGTCCGGTAAATTTTCCAAATACTTACTTTTTTTCTGATCATTAATGAGTCGAAATAAGATAAAGAAAAGTTCAAAAAGTTATGATAATTATTAACAATATTGACATTATGTTGATAAATGAATCAAAATTAATATAACGAAGCTTAACGCAATTCAGACATTCACTGAAATTCAACGAAATTTAAAGTTAATTCAACTGAATTTAACATAATTTAACTGAATTCAAGTTGACTTGACTGAAATTAAGTACTTTCGACTAAATTCCAGTCAATTCGACTAAACATAATGTTATTCGACTGAATTTTAGTTAATCTGGCAGAATTTAAGTTAATTTGACTGGATTTCAGACAGCCCTACTGAGTTAAAAAAATTCCTATTAAATTAAAGGAAAATTCAAAGTGATTTGTAATGAATTCAAATAACTTACGCTGAACTGATAAGAATTCAATTGAATTGAACGGATTTTAATGGAATTCCAATGATTTGAGGGCAAAAAGAATTCAACAGATTTATGAATGAATTTTAATAAATTCAAAAGAAAAATTAAGTTATATGAGTGAATATAACGGAATTGATGTTGAAATCAAGAGATTTTAAGAGATTTACAGGGAATTCAAGAGAATTCGAAAGAATTCAAGAAAAAAGTGTCCGGTAAATTTTCCAAATGCTTACTTTTTTTCTAATCATTAATGAGTCGAAATAAGATAAAAAAAGTTCAAAAAATTATGATAATGATTAACAATATTGACATTATGTTAATAAATGAATTAAAATCAATATAACGAAGCTTAACGCAATTCAGACATTCACTGAAATTCAACGAAATTTAATTGACTTTGAAGTTAATTCAATAGAATAATAATAATTTCGAATAAATTTTACTCGATTGAACTGAATTTTAGTTAATTCGACTGAATTTAAGACACTCCGACGAAATTCAAGTTAATTCGTCTGAATTTCCGTTAATTTGATTGAATTAAGGTTAATTCGGCTGAGTTTCAGTCAATTTGACTATGTTAGAGATAGTTAGGCTAAATTGAAGATAACTCGACTAAACTTAAGATAAATTGACTAAATTTAATTTAATTTGACTGAATTTAAGAAAATTTGACTAAATCCAAGTTAATTCGATTGAATTTAAGCAATTTCGACAGAATTTAAGTTAATTCGATTGAATATAAGTCATATTGGCTGAATTTGGGATAATTTGTCTAGGTTTGAGAGAACCCGACTGATTTCAAGAAACTGCCATTAAATTAAAGGAAAACTCAAAGTGATTTCTACTCAATTGAAATAACTTACACTGAATTGATGACAATTCTAGTAAATTGAACGGATTTCAAGTAAATTGACTGGATTTGAACGGAATTCCAATGTTTTCAGAAAAAAAAGAACTCCAACTGAATTATGAATGTATTCTAATAAATTAAAGAGAAAAATAAGTTATATAAGTAAATTTAAGTTGATTTCAAGAAATTTGAACATAATTCCAGGGAATTCAAAATAATTTAAATGGATTCATAAAAAGCCAAGTGAATACAACTTAATTCAAACTAAATCAAACGGAATTTAAATAAATTTAAAGAGAATGTCTGACACGCCCCGTGACGATTTTGATCTATTTCGACTCAATTTCATTTAATTTGATTAAATTTGAGTTAATTTGACTGAATTTCAGTTAATTCGGCTGAATTTAATATAATTTGACTGGGTTTCAGAAGTGAATTACAGGGAATTCAAGAGAATTAAAGAAAATTCAAGAGAGAAGAGTCCCGTAAACTTTGCAAATGCATAATTTTTTCTAACCATTAATAATTCGAAATAAGCTTCAAAAAACATTTGAAAAATTATGACAACAATTTACAATTTTGAAATTGTGTTAATATATGAATTGAAATTAATTCAACAAAGTTTAAGCAATTCAGACATTCACTAAAACGCAATGAATTTTGATTGACGTTGAAGTTATTTCAAAAGAATATCGATTAATTCGGATGATATTTAGTTGAATTGACATGATTTTAGTTCATTCGACTGAATTTAAGATAACTCGACTGAATTCAAGTTGATTTGACTAAATTTAAGTTAATTCGGCTGAATTTAAGTTAATTTAACTGAATTTAGGTTATTTCGGATGAATTCTAGTCAATTTGACTGAAATTCAGTTAATTTGACTCAACTTAAGTTAATTCAACTGAATTTTAGTTAATCCGTCTGAATTTAAGTTAATTTGACTGGATTTCAGAGAACCCTACTTTTAAGTTAAAAAAATTCCCATTAAATTAAAGGAAAATTCAAAGTGATTTTTACTTAATTTAAATAACTTACACTGAACTGATGAGAATTCATGTAAATTGAGCGGATTTCATCGGAATTTCAATTATTTCATAAAAAAAATACAACAGATTTATGAATACATTCTGATACTTTCGAAAGAATAAGTGAGTTATGTAAGTGAATATAACGGAATTTAAGCGAATTCAAGAGATTTTAAGAGAATTCCAGGGAATTCAAGAGAATTCAAATGAATTCAAGACAACAGAGTCCGGTAAATTTTCCGATTGCATAATTTTTTTCTGATTATTAATAATTCGAAATAAGATTTTCAAAAACCTATAAAAAATTATGACAACAATTTACAATGTTGACATTGTTTTAATATATGAATTAAAATTAATTCAACAAAGCTTAACACAATTCAGACATTCACTGAAATGCAACAAAATTTAATTGACTTCAAAGTTAATTCAAAACAATATTATTTAGTTTGGATAAATTTTAGTCAAAGTGACTGAATTTTAGTTAATTCGACTGAATTTAAGATAACTCGACTGAATTCAAGTTGATTCGAATAAATTTAAGTTGATTCGGCTGATTTTTAGTTAAGTTGACTAAATTTAGGTTAATTCGGATGAATTTCAGTTAATTCGACTGAATTTAAGATAACTCGACTGAATTCAAGTTGATTCGACTAAATTCGAGATAATTTTACTGATAATTCGACTTTTTGAAGTAATTTTGACTCATTTTTAGTTAATTCGACTAAATTTAAATTAATTCGACTGAATTTTAGTTAATGCGGTTGAATTTAAGTTAATTTGACTGGATTTTAGAGAACCCTAATGAGTTTAAGAAATTCCCATTAAATTAGAGGAAAATTCAAAGTGCTTTCTACTAAATTCAAATAACATACACTCAATTGATTAGAATTCAAATGAATTAAACGGATTTCAACGGTCTTCCAATGAATTCGGAACAAAAAAAATTCATCGCAAGTATGAATGAATTCTAATATTTCCAAAAGAAAATTAAGTTATATAATTAAGTTAATGTAAAGGAATTCAAGTTGAAATCAAGAGATTTGAAGTGAATTGCAGTGAATTCAAGAGAATTCAAAAGAATTCAAGAGAAAAGAGTCCGATAAATTTTCCAAATGCATAATTTTTTCTGATTATTAATGATTCGAAATAAGATTTTTAAAAAGTTCAGAAAAATATGACAACTATTAACAATGTTGACATTATGTTAATGTGTAAATTGAAATTAATTCAGCGAAGATAAACGCAATACAGACATTCACTGAAATGCAACGAAGTTTAATTGACTTTAATGTTAATGTAACAGAATATTAGTTAATTCGACTGAATTTAAGTTAATTTGATTAATTTAAAAATAATTTGACTTTTCTCAAGTAAATTCTACTAAGTTTAAGTTAATTCGATTGAATTTAAGTTAATCCGGCTGAATTTGGGTAAATTTGATTGAATTTGAGAGAAGCCGACTGAGTTCCAGGGAATTCAAGATAATTTAAATGAATTTGTGAGAAGTCAAATCAATCCATAAACTGTGTATACAAGAATAAAAACAGAAAAAATTAAAATATTTTGAAATGAAGGATTAAAGTTTCAAAAACTTCAAAAAGTGACTATCAAGACTCGAAAAGTAAGCCAAAAATTTGGAAAGTAATTCTTAAGGAAAGTTATAATTTTGTTTCCTGAGAAAAACATTTTTGTTTTGCAAAATCCAAACGCTTGTCAAAAATTATCCAATACATTAAAAAAAACTGCATTTTGCAAAAAAAAAAGAAAAAATTACAATCAAACAATTTCATTTTATTAAAATGGGAAGCGCAAGATTGAAATATTTTCTTTCAATACCTCTTTTTATATTTACATACAAAGAGAAAAATTGTTTCATCTGAGAAAATGCAACCCCTATTGAATTCCAATCTCAACTCATTCTTTATTTGATTAGAGTATTTTTTCCTGCATTTATTACTTTCCTTATGTATCCACTTATTTTTCCGAGATGAATGTAGCAGCAGAAACACTGCAGTAACAAATCATAAGAAGTGAGGAAACTTGAAGAAAGAGAAAAGCTGAAACTAATTAAAATGCTCAAGCTGCGTTCAGAAACTTTGGTTTGCCCAGAATGTACGTTTAATTTTCAGTATTCTCTCTTACTTCAAACTGAAGTATAAACTTTGGTATTGGATATTGATGAACTGTAATAAAATTCATCTCATGACAAATAGTGTAGAACTTGGAGTTAATATGTGGAAAAATTGTATTTTCTAATAAATTGATTTCTAAGTCAAACAAGTCGCTAAAGCCATTATTTTTATATTAAAAGAAAGACTTTTGAACAAAAATGAGTAGATTTATTACTACGCATTACTTCAAGTTTATTTTTCGAGTTCGTGTGTTTACTTGCTTTATCAGATTCATTGCGCACCGTTAGACTCGAGGACTGTTCAGTTCATTTGATTAAATTTGAGTTGATTTGGCTAAATTTAACATAATTCAACTGGATTTAAGACGACTGAATTTGAGTTAATCCGACTGAATTTCAGTTAATTCAACTAAATTTAACTAACTAAATTTAAACTTAACTTAAACTTAACTCAAATTTAACTAAATTTAAATTTAAGGTCAGCCGACTGAGATTAAGTCAATCCAGCTGAATTTAGGTTAATTTGACTGAATTTAAGAAAAACCGTCCGAGTTTCAGAAATTAAAAAAAATTAATTGCCACTTTTCCTGTTACTTCAAACTCAAGCATGAATATAAGTATTGAATATTAATGAACTTTAATAAAACTCATCTTATGACAAATAGTGTAGGGCTTAGAACTAATACAAGCAAAAAAGGTATTTTCTGATATATTCATTTCTAACTCAAGTAAGACACTAAAACCATTATTTTTATATAAAAAAACGACTTTTAAAAGAAAAACGAGTTGAATTATTACTACGCATTATTTGATGTTTAGTTTTCGAGTTCGCGTGTTCACTTTCATTACCAAATTTATTGTCCACCGTAAGACTCGAAGATTGTTCAGTTAATTTGATTACATTTAAGATAATGTGGCTAAATTTAAGATAATGCGACTGGATTTAAGACGATTCGACTGAATTTCAGTTATTTGAACTAATTTTAAGATGATTCGAATCAATTAAGTCAAACCGGCTGGATTCAGGTTAATTTGACTGAATGTAAGAAATTAAAAAAAATTAATTTCTACTTTTTCATACTACTTCAAACTCAAGCATGAACTTTAGTATGGAATATAACTGTACTTTGATACAACTCATCTTATGACAAATAATGTAGAATTGAGAGTTAATATATCCAAAAATTGTATTTTCTAATATATTCATTTCTAACTCGAATAAGCTGAATTTATAGTAATTCGATTGGATTTAATACAATTCGACTGAAATTAAGTTAGTTCGACTGAATACAAGTTAACCAGAATGAATTTAGGTTGATTTGACTGAATTCAAGAGAAATCGACTGAGTTTAAGGAATATATAAAAAGTGAATTTCCACTTTTTCCTCTTACTTAAAACTCAAGCATGAACTTTAGTAGTGGATATTGATGAACTGTAATGAAATTCATTTTTTGACAAGTAGTGTAGAACTTAGAGTTGATATATGCAAAAATTGTCTTTTCTAATATATTCTTTTCTAAATCGAATAAGCTGAATTTAAGGTAATTCGACTGTATTTAAGACAATTCGACTAAATTTAAGTTAATTTGACATAATTTGAGATGATTTGTGAAAATTCAAGTTAATTCAACTGAATTTTGGTTTATTCAACTAAACTTAAGCTAATTCGATTGAATTCAAGTTAACCCAGCAAAATTCAGATTAATTTGACTGAATTTAAGAAAAACCGACTGAGTTCAAAAAATTGAAAAAAAATTTAATTGCTATTTTTCTCTCTTACTTCAAACTCAAGCATGAACTTTAGTATTGAATATCAATGAACTTTAATAAAATTCATCTTAAGGCAAATTGTGTAGAAGTTACAGCTAATACCTGTATAAGCAAAAATGGTTTTTTCGATATATTCATTTCTAACTCAAATGAGTCACTAAAAGCATTATTCTTATATCAAAAGACAACTTTTAGAAGAAAAACGAGTTGAATTATCACTACGCATTATTAACGTTTAATTTTCGAATTCATGTGTTTACTTTCTTTATCAGATTTATTGTGCTACGTTAGACTCGAGGATTGTTCAGTTAATATGATTAAATTTAAGTTGATTTGGCTAAATTTAACATATTCGACTGAATTTCAGACGATTAGACTGAACTTGAGTTAAGCTGACTGAATTTCAGTTAATTCGACTAAATTTAAGGTAATTCGACTGAATTTAAATTAGTTCGACTTACTTTATGATAATTTGTCCGAATTCAAGTCAACTCGACTGAATTTAAGAAAAATCAACTAAGTTTGAGAAATTAAAAAAAAATTAATTTTCACTTTTCTCATTTACTTCAAACTCAAGCATGAACTTCAGTATTGAATAATAATGCACTTTAATAAAATTCATCTTATGAAAAAAAGTGTAGAACTTAGTGCTAATATATGCAAAAATTGGTCTTTTCTCATATATTGATTTCTTACTCAAATAAATCACTAAAACCATCATTTTTATATTCAAGAAAACGAATTTTAGAAGGAAAACGAGTTAAGTTATTGCTACGCATTATTAACTTTTAGTTTTCGAATTCATGCGTTTTCTTCCTTTATCAGATTTATCGTGCACCGTCAGACTCGAGGATCGTTCAGTTAATTTGATTAAATTTAAGTTAATTTGGCTAAATTTAACAGATTTGACTGAATTTCAGACGATCCAACTGAATTTAAGTTAATCTGATTAGTTTATTTTAAATAAGATGAATATAATGAATATTTAAATCATGACCTTTCAAAGCTTATCTTAAGAACTACGATTCCATAACAGATGTCTTAAATTTGACATCTGTATACGTAACTAAAAACTGGTTGTAACAGTTTCTTTGAAATTTGTTTCTGGCGGCCGGGGTTTACATCTGGATGACTCTGCAGTAGTTCTGTTGAGTTTTTTAATTCATAAAACTTAAATTTTTGCATATCTAGATCCACATGTTACATCTACGTATAATTCCAAAGTGAAAATGACAAGATTTTCATTAAAAACAATTCAACTAAGATAAAGTGTTGCGTATTTTTATTATGTGTAAACTTCGGCCGTTTTAAAATCGACTTCTTTTTAGCAAAGATGTTAATATCAACGTAATAGTTGTTTAAAGGAAGTAGATATGAATAAATTCTCCAAAGGACTGTTTAATTCATTCTGTTTTGGGGCTATAGTTTACATTTACCTATAGTTTGCAAACTCCGGACGCCGTAAACTTTGGCCGCCATTTTATCAGTAATGTACTTGTTTAAAAAGCTTGTTTGAACAATTAATATCTAAATTTTCAGAAAATACCCTTTTCTCGATATTTTAAGCCTAATTCGCCCTCTAGACCTCTTAGTGCAAACAGAAGCACACTGGAACCTCTATATACCGCCGGTTTCAGGCATGTCCTGCAACGACCGTGACGCCCTTCCAAGAATTTCTATGATATAAACAGTCAGGGCCCTGTGAATTATTTCCAGTAGGAATACATAATGTTAATAAACTGTATTTTGTATAAATGTGGATTGTTGTTATCATAAAGGATGGACCTTTTTTAATAATGAAGACTAATTAATGAAAAGAAATTTTCCGCGCGTATTTAAAGATAAATGCAAAATATGCATGCGAGTGTTCGAACTGCCCGCTTTGTGGCTACGGAACTGCTTAACACCGCTGACCTCACTGAGCCTCTCTCTCGATCCTTGGACACCCTCATCACCGAATACAACTGACGGAAATTTTAGGAAGGCGGTATATGGAGGGCTGTTGAATGGAGGTTCCAGTGTATTAGATTATGATGAGAATTTTCGAAGTTCTTGAAAATAAACACATAAACATAATATTTAAGCTCGATAATTTTCAAGGCTCCTCTGTTTTGTGTCAATTAATTGTACTTCTTCAAATGAAAGAAAATTTGAATATTTTGTTTTCAAAGTTACTCTTGTCAAAAGGGCCCTGTTTCCTGGAGAATCACATATCAGGAAAAATTTCCATTTCTAACATATTCATTTCTAACTCAAATAAGTCACTAAAACCATTATTTTTATGTTTAAAAAAAATAAGTAAAATCGTTATTACGCATTATTTAACATTCATTTTTCGAGTTCGTGTGTTTACTTCTTTTAACAGGTTTATTGCGTACCGTTAGACTTGAGGATCGTGAACGTGACTAGCAGGAAATAGCGAAAGTCTTCGAGGTCCTCTGAATATATCGTTTAAGTTTCATTCTTATGCAAAATATATATAACAAATAAAAACGACCTTCTTCTACGAAAGTGTGTACTCATTACGCTACGTTTCGAGTACATTCATTCTTTTTTTGCATCCGCATTTCCAATTCTATTTCCATAAAGAAGGAAATAAATTGATACCAAATCGATTCTTCATTTTGAATAAAAAATGTGCATGAAAAGTTTTTTTTTAATAACACTCCCATGATTTCGACCCATTTTTCGCTTCTCGAGCGGAGTATAAAGTACTTTCTACTCCCTAGGGAGTAGAAAAAGTATGTCAGCTAAATAATATGGCTTATAATCATCTTACTGTATGAATATCGTGTTGGTGACAGTCATGTTCTTTCAATGGTCGATACTTTCTACTCCCTAGGGAGCAGAAAAAGGATGTCAGCAAAATAATATGACTTATAATCATCTTAGTATGTGAATATCGTGTTGGTGACTGTCATGTATTTTTAATAGTCGATACTTTCTACTCCCTAGGAAGCATAAAAAGGATTTCAGCGAAATAGTATGGCTTATAATCATCTTAGTGTGTGAAGATCGTGTTGGCGACAGTCATGTATTTTTAATAGACGATACTTTCTACTCCCTGGGGAGTAGAAAAATGTTGTCAGGGAAATAATATGACTTATAATCATCGTAGTGTGTAAATATCGCGTAGGTGACAGTCATGTATTTTTAATGGTCGATACTTTCTACTCCCTAAAGAGTACAATAGGGATGACAGCGAAATAATATGGCTTATAGTCATCTTAGTTTGTGAATATCGTGTTGGTGACAGTCATATATTTTTATTAATCTATACTTTTTACCCCCTGGGCAGTAGAAAAATGTCAGCGAAATAATATGGATTATAATCATCTTAGTATGTCGATATCGTATTGTTGACAGTCATGTTCTTTAAAGGTCGATACTCTCTACTCCCTAGGGAGTAGGAAAAGGATGTCAGCGAAATAATATAGCTCATAATGGTTTTAGTATGTGAATATCGTTTTGGTGACTGTCATGTATTTTTGATGGTCGATACTTTCTACTCCCTAGAGCGTAGAAAAAAGATGACAGCGAAATAATATGGCTTATAGTCATCTTAGAATGTGAATATCGTGTTGATGACAGTCATGTGTTTTTAGTAGTTTATACTTTCTACTCCTTAGGGAGTAGAAAAATGTTGTCAGCGAAATAATATGACTTATAATCATTTTAGTGTGTAAATATCGTGTTGGCGACAGGCATGTATTTTTAATGGTCGATACTTTCTACTTCCTAGGGAGTAGAAAAAGGTTGTCAAAAAAATAATATGAGTTATAATCATCTTGGTGCGTGAATATCGTGTTGGTGACAGTCATGTACTTTCAATGGTCGGTACATTTTACTCCCTAGGGAGTAGAAGAAGGATGTCAGCGAAATAATATGACTTATAATCATCTTAGTTTGTGAATATCGTGTTGGTGTAAGTCATGCATTTTTAAAGATCGATATCTATAGCCCAAATCATAAGGAGTGTTAAAAAAAGTGTCGTGTATGACTCGGAAGAGATCTTTCCAAATTTCTACGACTCGGGAATGAAAAGATCTCTCCCTAATTATGCAATATACTATAATAACAGTAGGCGGGAATTAGAACTTTTGGTTTGTACAATTTATTTCAGATATAGATACAAAATATCTATACAATGCTTAGCGAAATTTGTTAATTATTCAGTCAATTTTTGATTTAATGATTTTCTTGAAACTGACACATATTCACTCTCGCATAATTTGCAATCGCTAATTCACAAATAAAAATCTACGAGAAATGTTTATTTCAAATATTTTAAAAATCTATTGCACTAAAAAATGGAAGTGACAATTTTCAAGACTTTTTTCTTAATTTTTCATTGAAGGACTGCTTTTTAAATTGAGAGAAGTTAAAACCTAAGAACCGCTGTTTCGACGCTTTCTCTTCAGTGCGATTTACTTAATTAATTTAAATATAAGTCATTAATCTAGAAATCCTCCTTCTCAACAAATCCCAAAGATTTCCAAGTGGAGAAGAATAGATCCTCAGTTCGAATTTTCAATGCCAATTGAACTGAATTGAATTTTTCGAAATTCAATTGCATTGTAGATGGATTTAATTTGCGTTTGAACGCTTGCTTTAATGAATCGGTTTGTTTTAAGAAAGCGAATTGGACGATCGTCTTCTGAATAAAAATGACGCGTTTGAATCGGACCTCAACATTAAAATGGTTTCAATCTGCTACTCCGATTCAGACATCGTAAATGAGAAAACCCCGATTGAACAGAAATCTTGTCATTTTATCCGACATTTTTTAATCGGATCGAAATTTTTGAGGTTGCGCTCCCATATTTCACACTAAATTGAAAATTTGTAAATCAGATAGTAAGGGGAACAAATTATGTACTAGAATGTCAGATTCTGCTATGCATTTCGATTTTGAACAAATATGAGGCATTTCTGTGAAATAGATTGTTAATAAATAGATAAAACGTTAAATTTGAAATCGTAGTGAATCGGTCGCTATCGGAAATGGCCAAATAAGATTGAGGATTCACTAAAGCTTCAGACCGATTCAAATTTTTTAATAGTTTCTTTGTTACTGGGGTATTATTTATTCATTTCAGTACTTCAACTGCAAAAATCATAATTCTATTGGATATTGTTTATGTAATCAGTTTTTGCACTTTGAAAAAGCGCGCCGTGTTACATCAGCGCCACCGTGATGTAAACAAAATTCAGCTCTTCAAATGGCGTTGTACAGTGTGAAGATGTAAGGGAAACTAGAACAATCTTTGAAAAATCTGGGAGGGCCCTGACAAGTTTTTTCTAAGCAGGGTAATCATCTGCAAAAGCGTTACAAGCCATGTGTGGTCCATGTCTGTTTACTCGATCAGGGCCACATCAGAAGTAGGGCAAACTGGTCTGAACCTCATTAGGCCCACATCAAGGTTTCTTTACTTGGAATGGTACCAATTTTCATTGAAAATTCTAACAGACGAACTGCACACCTCTAATCTTAAAAGTTGGGAATGGAGAAATTTGAATTGGATTTTCGCAAAAAAGGCGAAGATCCGAGGGTAATGACTCTGAGAAATTAAATATGTAAATAAACTTTGTACATGCACGATAGATTAATGAGCGCAATTAGGATTAGATTGGATTAAATTAGTAATGATGTTTGTCAAACTCGTAGCCGTAATACGCAGGCGCTGCATGTACATATTTATGGACCGGAACCGGTGCCGGATGAACTGCTGGTCCAACTTTTTTTACGACTGCATTAAAGCCATTGTGATCGTCTGCCGTATATTCGACAATTCTCACACTGCCATCTGGTTCGTTCACACTGTAGGATCCGTGAACAACATCACCGTCGCGAACTTCATGCTGCGTTTTTACGTCTCCAGTGTGTGGATCATGTACTCCATAATTGAAAGTGTACTTTGGGTGAGACTGAAATGAGAGAAAAGAAAAACATGTTATTACTAAGAGTCAAATTTTGATGTATTTTTTAGATCTCTTCTGCACTGAATTTCAAAATACACTGGAACTCCACTATATAGACCGTGTTGGGGTTACCCTCAATGACCTTCGTTCTATCTCGGAGCTCTCCAAACCATAAACAATCAGGGCCGTGTGAACCATTTCTGTTGGAGTTTTGTCTCAGAATTTTTTTTGTATTTTTGCGATTTTGGTTTTACAATATCATAATGAAAGTCAAAATGTTTGTGCTCAAAAATAAAACTTTATCAAAGTACTGATTTTTAAGTTTGTAATTGCATATATCAGGGTGGCAATTTTAATCTGCCAGCTTTTTTCATACACTCCTGCGTTGTTATGGAGACACTGCCGCTGACCTCGCAGCGGCTCTCTCTCGCCCCCTTGGTCCCCTTGTCTTTTATGATGGGGGCATTTATAGTGGGGTTCCAGTGTATTTTGTGAGAGCCGGTTTTTTAAAACAGGATTTCATTTTTTTTATTTGAGGGCATATATCAGGTGCAGATACCTACATTACCAACATTTTTTTTGGTGAACTCACTTTACCTGATCCTAAATTTTGTTTTAATTACGAACATTTAAAACTCGCCGCCGCCGCCACTGTTTCAGGAATCGAGGATGTTTTTAGAAAAGATAGTGAAATATTGTACTAAGTATACTGACTTAACAAAAAACATAACCTAATTTATATGTATACTTTTGAAAAAGATAGTATAATATTGTACTATATATATATATATATATATATTACCCTAACAAAATTATGAACCCTATGCGTCATATTAACCCACGTCCCACATACCCCGTATGCGAAATCACCCCGTGTGTCATATCACCCTGTGTGTCATATTACCCCGTGTTCCGTATTGCTCCAAATATACTACTCTAACCAGAAAGATAGACTTGATGTGCCACATTACCTTATGTGCCACGTCACCCAATGTGCCATATTATCTCATGTGACATACTGCCCTATATTGCCCCATAGTCCATATTACCCGATATTGTAACAAATACACTGATCTAACTAAAACATAACTAAAAACATACACCCAAATTTATGACTCTCTCTGTGTTTCTAAAAGCGATAGTACAATATTGTACCAAAAAGACAGGCCCAAATTGTACCATATTTATACTACCCTAACCAAAATCGTAGATCCTATGTACCATATTAACCCGTATGCGACATTACCTAGTGTGTCATATCACCCTGTGTGCCATATTATCCCGTGTTTCATATGTGTTTTAAATATACTACCCTAACCAAAAAGATAGACTCGATGTGCCACATTACCTCATGTTGCATGTTACCTCAAGTGCCATGTTACCTCAAGTGCCATATTATCTCATGTGACATATTGTCCTATGTGCCATATTGCCCCATATTCCATATTACCCGATATTTCAACAAATATACTGATCCAACTGCAAAAATAAATAAAAACATGGACCCAAATTTGTGACCGTCCCTATGTTTCTAAAAGCGATAGTACAATATTATGCCAAAAAAACAGACCCAAATCCATATTTTATATTGTACTTACTAGCCTAACCAAAAATATGGATTAAAAATTTTGTAAACCTATATTTAATTACCCGAAACGGGGGTTAGCGTGCAGGGGGCGTGTCCTCCTAGTCATTATTTAAGATATTTCGACTGAATTTGAGATAATTTGACTGAATTTAAGTTAATTTGACTGAATATTAGTTAATTCGACTTAATTTAAGATAATCCAAATGATTTTAAAATAATTCGTATAAATTTAACTTAATTAGAAAAAATTTAGGTTAGTTCGACTGAATTTAAATCAACCAAATTGAATTTAAGTTAATTTGACTGAATTGATGAGAATTTAAACGGAATTCAAGTAAATTCAGTATATTTAAATGCAATTCCAGCTATTTGAAAAAAAAGAAATTCAATTGACTTATGAATAAAACGTGAAGTTAAGTAATTTTTTGACAAGCTTTGTGCAACACCAATATTTTTGAGTAATTAAAATGACAACAATTTATGTGTGAAAAGTTTTTGGAATTTGTGAAATGTTTTTGAAATTTATGGAAAGTACGGAAAATTTATGGAAAATTAGTGAAATTTATGGACATTCTTGGGAATTTATAAAGAGTTTTGAAAATTATGGAAAGTGTGTAGAATTTTTAAAAAGTTTTGGGAATTTATAGAAAGTGTGAGGAATTTATGGAAAGTTAGTAAAATTTATGGAAACTTTTGAGAATTTATGAACAGTCTTGAAAATTTAGGGGAAGTGTGGAAAATTTATGGAAAGTTTTGGAAAATTATGGAAAGTATGTGGAATGTTTGGAAAGTTTTGGGAATTTATGAAAAGTTCCTAAAATTTATGGAAAGTGTGGGGAATTTATGGGAAGTTAGTGAAATTTACGAAAATTTTTGGGAATTTATGGAAAGTTTTAGGTATTTTATGGAAATTGTGGAAAATTCATGGAAAGCTAGTGAAATTTATGCAAAGTTTGGGAAACTTATGGAAATTTCTGAAAATAGATGCAAATGTTTGAAACTTTTGGAAGCTTATGGGGATTTTCCAAAACTGTGAAGCTTGTGGACATTTTTTTCATTGATGAAGATGTCTTAAACTTTTGGAAAACACTCGGAATTTTCAAAAGTTGATAGAAATGTTCGGGAATGTTTGAAACTTTTGGAAGTCTGAGAAACTTTTGGAGCGTAATGGAAATTTGTAGAAGTTTCTAAGCTTGTCAGAGGTTTTATTCAGAGTTGAGAATTCTTATCATATGCATAAAGTAATGAACGGTCCTTTCCGATCTTAAAGACCAAAATACAGGAGGCTGGTGCCCTCCTCAGTATACAACACAAACCGATTATAACTCCTTTGGTTCTGGCTCTTTTCTCATACTTTCCTTTAAGGCCATGTAACGAGTGGGTCACGTGACCAGATTCCCACCTTACCGACACTTTTTCTATTTCCCAACTCACGTTCACACGAAGCGCCACCTCAAGTTGAAAATTTATGGAACTAAATAAGAAGCACTAAGAAAGGCGCGTCTGGTTCTAAATTTGTATAATTCTAAAAAAAGCAAAAAAAATTTTTTACAAAAAACTTTTTTTATAATTAAAAAATTTAAGGACCAGACACACCTTTCTTAGTGCTTCTTATTTAGTTTCCCGAATTTTCAATTCGATGTGGCGCTTCGTGTGAACGTAAGTTAGGAAATAAGAAAAGTGTCGGTAAGGTAGGAATCTGGTCACGTGATCCACTCGTTACATGGCCTTAAATGACCGAAGTTTCATGACATTAACGTTATAAACGGACCTTCGACCTTATCGCGACTTAGCTGCTTAGCTTAAGCATGATTTTATACTTATGGAAAACATTTATTTCATCGAGTTGGTAGTTAAGTGTAAACTTTATACAATGAACTATATTAATAATTATGAAGCCTTGGGCAGGATTAGCACTCTTGTTGACGAAAGACAAGCCCTCGGAAAAGTTTCATGCGATGGATGGAAACTGGGTGTTTGGAATGCTACAGGTGTAAATGATCGTAAGGAAAGAGAATTGTGGGATACAATGCACGTAAGGAAGCTAGATATTTGATGTGAACCCGAAACAAAGAAGAAGGGATGTGAGAAAGATAAAAAATAGACTAGAAATTTGGTCAGGAGTAGTTAATGAATCACATGGTAGCCAGGAAGTCGGTCTGATCATGAATAAGAGAACAAAACAGCATGTCAAAAAGTATGAATGTGTATCTCCTAGATTATTACGGGCTAGAATGAAAGTGTGAATCAGAAGGTTATTTATTATTGCATGCTATGCTCCAGTTGATAGAGGCAGTGGTGATATAGTAGATACCTTCTGGGACTTGTTAAATGATATTATAGATACTTGCGATCCTGGCAAAAGAATCATTTTACTCGGAGATGTGAATGGCTGGGTTGGTGTGCAACGCGAACGTATCAACAGGGTACTTGCTCATTTCAGAGACCCAAAAAACGAACGTTAATGAAGATAAATTGATTAGCTTATGCTTAGGAAAAGGCTTGTTTATAACGAATACTTTGTTTGATTGACTTTGTTGTAGCGGATGAGAAACTGAGAGGGCTAGTAAGAGATACAAGAGTTATGAGAGTCTCTGAATGTGGAACGGATCACTACCTCATGGTTTCAAAAATGAACCTAGATCAAGGATGTAGCAATAAGGAGAGAACAAAACTATAAAATATTAAAAGGATTATAGGCATAAAAACAGAATAGCAAAGATACTAGTCAAAGAAAGCAAGGTTAAAATCAAAGCGGAAGGAGATAAAAAAAATCAAAATAATTTTGAAGGAAATAAATTATTTTGGAATTAAGTTGAAAAAATTAGAAGAAGAAGCATTAGCACTTAGTTAGTCGAAAGTGTATAAGTGACTTTTTCAAGGAATTGCATGATGGTCAAGCTATGGAGCATAACAACTGTGACACAGAAGAGGATACGTTAGACAATTTTGCTGTAGGTGACGAAAGAAGAATTGATATTCGCGTCATTATATCCCTAATCAGGAACAAAAGAATGGTAAAACTGCTGGTATGGATGGTATTGCCGCTGAAATGCTTGAGAGCGGTGGCGGATATTTGCTTGTGTGGCTGAGCGACTTCATAAATATGTCTGCTGAGAACGGTGAAGTTCCAAATGATTAGAAATGAGCGAATGTTGTTCCACTCTACAAGGGAAAGGGTGATAAAGGTGACTGTACTGAATATAGAGCGATTAGCCTATTAAGTACCAAAGTGAAGCTGATTCTATCTGACTATACCCCAGTGGAAATGTAGTATTGGCATTTTACTGGAAAAAATCCCTTATGATAACTATCTTCTCTACTGGCCCGCCACTGGCACACTGCTGGCCAACAACTGGAACCAAGCCTCTAGTGTGAACGCCACTGGGCCAATACCTCTTATCCCACTGAGCCAGTACTCGTTCCACTATTAAAATGTATTGACCTAGTACTGGCGCCTCATGGGGCCATCATTAATAGTTTTGCCAGTACTTGTTCGCTTATTACAATTTCTGAAAAGAGAGTAGTTATACAAATATATATTGACTATTTCGTCGCTGTAAGAGAAGATTTTCGCGCCACCCGCCCACACCCCCTGGAACTATTTGGTAACCCGAGTATTATGCCAATCGACCTGTTACACGCTTATTACCGCAGGTACTTTCATAATGGCTTCTGTTCTGCTGGAAAGAACCTACGTATACAAAGGCGAAGCCGCAGGATGCTATAGTTATATGTATGAGCTATATATACACACACATATATAGACATATGCATATATAGAGACATATACAGACATATATAGATATATACATATATAGAGCTGAAATTGTATAGGAATAGGTCATACTGGAGTCACTCAGTCAGTCGACACTCTATTATCACGAAGTTACTTGCACGTTCACACTATTACAGTAGTCACTATATAGTCACTATTTTCTGCCTTCTGCCGCGACTAAGTGGCCACATTATACTTATATCTTTCATCTTTGTCATGTTTATAGTATATTGTTGTTTTTTTCATGGATATAGATATAACAAGCCTCAAGATTTTAAAAAGTTAGGAGTACATAAAAATCAGTTTTATGGTCGAAAATAAACTGATCTGCATAAAAGTTGAGCCAAGTCATTTTCCTTTATGGATTTTATGCACGATTGTGCTGTTTTTTCATGAGAAAATTTACAATTAGAGAGAATTTATGAGAATAATTTAGATCTAGACGGGTTTTTTTTTTCATTATTGCTGAATTTTTTGTAGAGGGATCGATTTTTATTCTTAAAGATCTTGCTGCATTTGAGACGTGTAAATGAAATATAAATTCCTTTTGTGTCTCTCATAACTTGTGTACAATTTGAAATAAATGGGGCGTGGAAGAAATGGAATCAAACAATTTTTAAATTGCAGAGTTTTGGATAAATTGTGAATTTTTCTTTTTTTTTCTTAATCTGCATAATATGCCTAAATAATCGTGACGGTCCCAATAATCGTGAAACTTGGTTATAATTTAAATATGATGCTATAAAATGTATTGAAAGTAATATTAAATGATGAAACTCATGTATTCTTAGCGTTTTATATTATTAAATGGAATTTCGATTAATTCAGTTTAGATATAAGCATAAAAATTGAAATCACGATTACTGGGACATTTATCTTAATTTGTATGAATTTTTTTCTGATTTTTTATTTGAGTTTACAGAGGAGAAAATCTTCTTCTTATGAAGTCCTGGAAACAAAAAAAATCTTGAATCTCTAAAAATGATAAATAATTATTTTTCGCAAATTATAACTTTTTCAGGCTCAAAATGCACTTTCAAAAAATTAAGAAGATTATATCATTAATAATAGCGAAATAATGATTTTTAAAAATCTAAAGTTGTTGTTTAAACTGATATTATGTCGGTCTTCAATGAATTCTAAGTTGTTTCTCCATTTAATTCTGGTAAGAAAGTTCCTCGGTACAGAAGAAATAAAAACCGATTACGTATTCGTTAATCAATAAAAAATTCGAGAAAGACAATTTTCCAAATCCAAGTTTTTCACTAAATTGGTATATTTCACTCTGAAACAAGTCCTAGGCCTCTCAGACTCAAAATGTACTCCCAAAATTATTGAGAAGATTATATCATTAAGAATGGCTGGATAATGAATTTTTTTATTAAATTTTTTCCATGATATTGATATTATGTCGATCTTGAATGAATTCTAAGTTGTTTTTTTTATAAAGTTCTGCTAGAAAAAATTCCCTGATACATAAAAAATAAATACCGTTTGCACATTCGTTAATAAATAAAAAATGCTAGAAAATGAGTTTTTCAAATTCAATTTTTTTCATTAAATTGATATATTTCACTCTGAAACAAATTCTGGGCCTCTCAGAATCAAAATGTACTTTCAAAAATATTAAGAAGTTTGTATAATTAACAATGGCGGGATAATGAACCTTTTTCATTAAATTTTTTCCATGAAATTGATACATTAAAAATAAAAACCGCACGCACACTCGTTAATAAAAAAAAATGCTAGAAAATGAGTTTTTGAAATTCCAATTTTTTCATTAAATGGATATATTTCACTCTGAAACAAATCTTAGGCCTCTCAGACTCTAAATGTACTTCCAAAAATATTGAGAAAATTATATCATTAACAATGGCGGGATAATGAATTTTTTTATTCAATTTTTCTCATGAAATTGATATTATGTCGGTCTTGAATAAATTCCAAGATGTTTTTTTTTAGATAAAGTTGTGCTAGAAAAAGTTCGCTGATACATAAAAAATAAAAAACCGTTTGTACATTCGGTAATCAATAAAAAATGCTAGACAATGAGTTTCTGAAATTCAATTTTTTCTTCATTAAATTAATATATTTCACTTTGAAACAAATCCTAGACCTCTCAAAATCAAAATGTACTTTCAAAAATATTGAGAAGATTATATCATTAACAATGGCGAAATAATGAACTTTTTTCATTTAATTTTTTTCATGAAATTGATATTATTTCGGTCTTGAATGAACTTCAAGTTGTTTTTTAAAATAAAATTCTGCTGGAATAAGTTCCCTGAAATATAAAAAATAAAAACCGTTTGCATATTCGTTGAAGAATAAAAAGACGAGAAAATTAATTTTGGAAATTAGAATTTTTACATTAAATTGACATTATGTAGGGAATGAATTTTGAGTTGGCTCATTATGAAATTCTGCTAGAAAAAGTTCCCTGATACATAAAAAATGAAAACTGTTTACATATTAATTAATCAATAAAAACTGCAAAAAAATTAATTTTGTAAATTTAAATTTGTTTTCCAAATTGATATTATGTTGGTCTTGAATGAATTTTAAGTTGTTTTTTTATGAAATTCTGGTAGGAAAAGCCCCTTAAAACATAAGAAATAAAAACCGTTTACATATTCGTTAATCAATAGAAAATGCGAAAACAAAATTTCCGAAATTAAAATTTTTTCATTTCTTAATACACCAGTAATAAAAACCCTTTATATATTCGTTATATTAATAATAACTGCGAGAAAATGAATTTTTGAAATTTAAATTTTTTCATTAAATTAATATTATGTCGGTCTTGAATGAATTCTGAGTTGGCTTTTCATAAAAATTCTACTAGAAAAAGTTCCCTGATACAGGGATTTTGAAAATTTTGAAATTTTGAAAATTAAAATTTTTGCATTATGGTAAATTGACATAATGTAGGTCTTGAATGAATTCTAAGACTTTTTAAATAAAATTCTGGTAGAGAAAATTTCCTAATACACACAAATAGAAACCGTTTACATATTCGTTTATCAATAAAAACTGCGAGAGAATTAATTTTGGAAATTTAAATTTGTTCTTTAAATTGATATTATGTCGGTCTTGAATGAATTCTGAGTCAATTTTTAAAATAAAATTCGGGAAAAAAAAGTTCCCTAATACATAAGAAATAAAAACAGTTGACATATTCGATAATCAATAAAAAATGCGAGAGAAAAATGTTAGAAATTTAAATTTTTTCATTAAATTGATATCATGTCGGGCTTGAATAAATTTTAAATTGTCTTTTTTATAAAATTCTTGCACAAATAGTTCCCTAATATACCAGAAATGAAAACCCTTCACATATTTGTTATATTAATAAAAACTGCGAGAAAATGAATTTTTGAAATTTAATTTTTTTCATTAAAGTGATATTATGCCGGTTTTGAATAAACTCAGAGTCGGTTTTTTAAAATAAAATTCAGGTGAAAAAAGTCCCCTAATACACAAGAAATAAAAACTCTTAACATTTTCGTTCATCAAAAAAGTGCGAGAACAAAATTTCAGAAATTTAACTTCTTTCATTAAATTGATATAATCTCGAATGAATTGAATAAATTTTAAGTTGTTTCTATTACAAAATTCTTGCATAAATTTTTCCCTGATACACAAGAAATGAAAACCGTTTACATATTCGTTATATTAATAAAAAATGCGAAAAAATGAGTCTTTGAAATTTAAATTTTTCCATTAAATTTATATTATGTCGGTCTTGAATGAATCCTGAGTTGGTTTTTTTTTATTAATTCCCAGTAGATGAAGATCCCTAATGCATAAGAAATAAAGAACGTTTACATATTCGTTATATCAATAAAAAAAGCGAGAAAATATATTTTTGAAATTGAATTTTTTTCATTAAATTAACATCATGTCGGTCTTGGATGAATTCTGAGTTGGCTCTTTATAAAATTTCGATAGAAAAAGCTCCCTAATATACAAGAAACAAAAACCGTTAACGTAACCGTTCAAAATCCTAGAAATTCTCGGCGATCACCGCCCTCGCGGCCAACAGCGGTGATTGCCGACTGAATCTCAGCGCAGACAGGTTTGGACATTTTTAGTCATATCTCGGGAACCCCTGAAGGTTTTTCAATTTTCATTGACTTAAATCAAAGTCAAGATTTCGAACATTGCATCCTGTAAATTTCAGATTCTTTCCATAACTTTCCTAAGTCATTGCACGAGTTGAAGTTGAGGTTCAAAATCCTAGAAATTCTCGGCGATCACCACCCTTGCGGCCAAGAATGGTGATTGCCGACTTAATCTCGACACAGACACGTTTGGACATTTTTAGTCATATCTCGGGAATCCCTTAAGGTTTTTCAATTTTCATTGATTTAAATTAAAGACAAGACTTCAAAGATTGAATCCTGTAAATTTCAGAATCTTTCTACAACTTTCCTATGTCATAGCACGAGTTGAAGTTGAGGTTCAAAATCCTAGAGATTCTTGGCGATCACTGCCTTCGCGGCCGACAGCGGTGATTGCCGACTGAATCTTGACGCAGACACTTTTAGACATTTTCAGTCATATATCGGGAACTCCTAAAGGTTTTCCAATTGTTGTTAACTCCAATTAAAGGCAAGACTTCAAAGATTGAATCCTGTAAATTTCAGAATCTTTCTATAACTTTCCTATGTCATAGCACTAGTTGAAATTGAGGTTCAAAATCCTGGAGATTCTTGGCGATCACTGCCTTCGCGGCCGACAGCGGTGACTGCCGACTGAATCTTGACGCAGACATGTTTGGACATTTTTAGTCATATCTCGGGAACTCCTGAAGGTTTTTCAAAATCCATTGACTTAAATTGAAGTCAAGATTTCGAAGATTGCATCCTGTAAATTTCAGATTCTTTCCATAACTTTTCTAAGTCATAGCACGAGTTGAAGTTGAGCTTTAAAGTCCGAGAAATTCTCGGCGATCACCGCCCTTGCGGTCAAGAATGGTGATTGCCGATTTAATCTTGAAGCAGACACGTTTGGATATTTTTAGTCATATCTCGGGAACCCCTTGAGGTTTTTCAATTTTCATAGACTTAAATTAAAAACAAGATTTCGAAGATTGCATCCTGTAAATTTTATATTTTCTCCATAACTTTCCTAAGTCATCGCACGAATTGAAGTTGAGGTTCAAAATCCTGGAAATTCTTGGCGATCACTGCCTTCGCGGCCGACAACGGTGACTGCCGACTGAATCTTGACGCAGACACGTTTGGACATTTTTAGTCTTATCTCGGGAACTCCTGAAGGTTTTTCAATTTTTGTTAACTCCAATTAAAGACAAGACTTCAAAGATTGAATCCTGTAAATTTCAGAATCTTTCTATAACTTTCCTATGTCATAGCACGAGTTGAAGTTGAGGTTCAAAATCCTAGAAATTGTCGGCGATCACTGCCTTCGAGGCCGACAGCAGTGACAGCCGACCGAATCCTGACGCAGACATGTTTGGACATTTTTAG
>JAUMHM010000071.1:29470349-29487121 GCA_032362435.1 Melikaiella ostensackeni | reverse complement strand
ACATTTTGTGCATGTAAAGAAAGTACAGAATCATCAACATATCTTGCATAAAAGTCCAACTCAAAATTAATTTGATCTGCAGGACTGCCTATGAATACTAACTGAGGTATTAATTATTAACTTAATTTTCCAAAGGATATCTATTTTCATTCAAATATAGTATACAAATTTGAGGAAGCTAGCAATTTCTAAAAATATATTATGGTTTTGGATTATTTCCTTTTTCTATTTTTTGAAAAATGGAATAATCGGAACAGATTGGTTTTAAATCAGTCTACAAAATAGAAGCAATCTCAAAAAGAGAAGCATCAAAAAGAAATTTAGTAATCATTTTTAGTTATATTTCTACTTTTTTAAACGAGCAGAAATAAGTGTACGTCCATATTCACGGCGTGTTTTGACTGACTTCAACCCAAAAGGACTTCCATATCCCAGTTTTCTTCTGATTATACTTCCGGGATTTCCCACGATCATTCTGCGCCCAAAAAGAAAAAATCGTCTGAGTCCTTTTTGAAAACGCTCAACTTTTGATTTTTTTTAAAGAGTTTAGCCAACATATTTTTATGAAAAAAGTTAGAAGTGGAATTTCATTTGCTTAAACCATTCAGATTATCATCCAAAGAAGTGCTACAGGAGCTAAATATCTTACGAGAACTGAAATTCTTTAATATTTCTGAAAAATGGCAAAAACAGTGGGAAAAAAATTAGTTTTCTAAATGTTGCTTCTTTCCAGTTCATCCCAAATACCTGTACAAGAATTAAAGTGTATGAAATTTCCTGTAAAACAAAAAAGAAATACAATGTTCTATCTCTAAAAGTGTCGGAATAATGGCCCTCAAAAGTCGATTTTTAGCCAATAATTTAAACCAAAAATCCTAGTTTTTGTGAAATAACTCATTTCCTATGCATGTCTGGTAAAAATTAATACTAAATTATTTAAAGAAGACTCAATTATTATGAATTGATCTGAAAAAATATTGCTCTAGCTCTCAAAGCATCGAAATTATGGCCTTCTAAATATGACCACTTTTTATGAAATTTCGTGTAACATCAACTTTTTAAATAAAATTTCCCGTTTTCCAAGATAACTCATTTTCTGAGCATCCCAGGTAAATGTTGTCAGTAAAATAATTAAAAGAGACTCAGTTTTGAGTAGATCTCAAAAAAAAAAAACATTACTTCTGCTCTAATTGCACCAAAATTATAGTCTTCTGAATATGACTCTTTTTTATGAGATAGGGTGTAATATTAATTTTTTAAATAAAATTTCTCGCTCTTTAAAATAGCTCATTTCCTGAGCATGGCAAGTGAATGTTGCAACCAAATAAATTAAAGAGTACTGAATTTTCTTCGTTTTATGTCAAGAAAAATGTCTCATTGTGACATGCTTGCGAAATGAGTTATTTTGGAAAACAAGAAATTTTATTTAGAAAATTGATCTGACCCAAAATTTCATTTGAAAAAGGGTAATAGTTTTTTCGTTTAAATTATTCACTGACAATCGATGTCTGAGGAACATAACTCTGAAACTTTTAGAGATAGATCATTCGAATTTGTTTTCGTTTCACAGGAAACTTCATACCATAAACTTTAATTCTTGTACATGTACTTGAGACTTGGGATGAACTAGAAAGAAAAATTTTTCAAACAACAAATTTTTCTCCACTTTTTTCACAATTTTTCAAAAATATTGAAAGGTTTCAGTTCTCGTAAGATATTCAACTCCAGCAACACTTTTCGGTTGATAAACTGAATAGTTCAAGCCAATTAAATTCCACTTTTATCTTATTTTCATGAAAATATTTTGATTAACCTCTTTAAAAAATCAAAAATAGAGTTTTCTCAAAAAAGGCTCAGGTGATTTTTTTTTTCCTTTTGGACTTAAAACAGTCCACTTTGTCGCTTGTCAATTAGGGTCAAGTTCAAACTGAATTCTATCTGAAGTTGACCCTTATTGACAAGCGACAAAATGGGCTGTTTTTATATGGACCGGTACATTAGAGCAGACCGAATTTTTTTTCCGAAAAATTCGGAAGGGGTCCAAAAGTTGCAATATGGTACCCGGATCTCTCACAAAAAGTTACAGATGAAAAGAAATATGTCTTATGTTCGCATATCCACGATAAAGCTTGAAATTATAAATAAGAGCGAATTTTTTGTTATTTTCACTCGATTAAATTATACTTTTCTTATTGGTAACAATTTTTTTTATTAATAAAAAGGGTTCTAAAAGTTAAAACTCAACCTATAATTATCCTCCGAAGGCTACACAGCAATAAATAAATTCTTATACATCGTAAATTGTCATTAAATTTAAATAAATTATATAAAATCATGACTTTTGACTAGTAGATGTTACTTTTATAAATGATTTATATTTTATAAAACAGTTGACCAAAAGATGCATTTTTAAAATGAAAAGTTGAATTAAAAAGAAAATATATTTCTCACCAAGAAAGATGAATTTTCATCCAAAGAAGAAGAATTTTCAACCCAAAATTACAAATTTTCTAGAAGAGAGTTGAGTTTTCCATCTCAAAAATTTTAATTTTCAACAAAAAAGTTATTTCCTACCACAAAAGATAAATTTTCAAACAAATAGTTGAATTTCAAGGAAAAAATGATAATTTTCAACCAAACAATTGCTTACAACCAAATAGTTAAACTTTCAAGCAAAAGACACAAATTTTTCAAAGGATTGTTGAATTTCCAACCTGAAATACTGAATTCTCAACAAAGAAAGATGAATTTTTAGCCAAAAATTATGATTTTTTTGTTGAAAATAGTTGAATTTCAAACCCAAAAAGATAAATTTATAAAAAAAGGTAATTTGCAACCAAGACAGGTCAATTTTCCACAAAATACTTGAATTTATGCACAAAAAAAATTTTTTAACAGAATAGTTGCAATTTCAACTTATTAGTTGAATTTTTGACCCGAAAAGACAAATGTTTTCGAAGACATTTGAATTTCCAACCTGAAAACATCAATTATCAACAAAAAAGTTATTTTTAAACAAGAAAGATGAATTTTAACAAAAAAAAAAGATTTTTCTACCATAGAAGATGAATCTTTAACCAAATAGTTGAATTTTCAGAAGAAAAAAGAATTTCTACCAAACGGCTGCATTTACAACCAAATAGTTTAATTTTCAAACCAATAAGACCAATTTTTTAGAACAGATTTGAATTTTCAACCGCATATGGCTTTTCTATCCCAAAAAGATGAATTTGAAAGAATAATCATTTTTAACCAAGTAGTTGAATTTTTATCTAAATGGTTGAATTTTGAACCCACAAAGAAAAATTTTCAACCAGATGATGGAATTTTTAAACAATAGGGTCAAACTGCAACCAAGAACAGTTGAATTTTTAACTAAATAGTTGAACTTTTTAGAAGACGATTGCATCTTCAAGCTGAAAAGTTAAATCCTCAACCAAGACAGATGAATTTTTAACCAAAAAAGATGACTTTTTTTACCAATAAAAGACGGATTTTTAACGAAATAATTGAACTTTCAGAAAAAGAAATTTCAATCCAACATTTGCACATACAGTCAAATAGGTGAATTTTCAAACCAAGAAGACGAATTTTTCATAAGAGAGTTTAATTTTCCACCTTAAGAATATGAATTATTAACAATAAAGCTATTTTCAGTTGAGAAAAATTAATTTTTTTACCAAAAAATATGAGTATTCTACCAGAAAAGATAAATTAAAAAAAAAATTTCAAACAAACAATTGAAATGACAACCAAATAGTTGAACTTCCAAGCAAAAAAGGGAAATTTTCAACCGAATAATAAAATTTTTAAACAAAAAAGATAAAATCCCAACCAACAAGAGTTGCATTTATAACCAAATAGTTCAATTTTCAAGTCAAGAAGATGAATTTTTTATAAGGTAGTTAAATTTTCAGCCTGAAGAGTGGAATTATCAAAGAAATATATTTAACCAAGAAAGATGAATTTTCAAACAAAAAGGATGATTTTTCTACCCGAAAGGATTGATTTCTAACAAAAAGATGACTTTTAACCAGGACAGATGAATTTTCAACTAAATAGTAGAATTTAAAAAATTATAATAATTTTCCTATTATAAAAGATAGATTTTTAACCCAAAAAGACGAATTGTCAACAAAATAGTTGAGTTTTTTAACTAAATAGTCGAATGTTTAAAACGAAAGTTGACTTTTAAATTCGAAAAGTTGAATTTTTAAAAATTATTTCTCGAATTAAATCGTCAAAAGTCATGAATTAAATAATTTATTAAAATTTAATGACAGTTCATGATGCGTAAGAATTTAGGGGTGAGTACTTAATTTTAGAATCCTCTCCATTCATAAAAAAATCGATACCAATGAAAAGTGTCATTCAATCAACTTAAAAAATGATTTTTCTAATTTTCTTTTTCAAGTTTATTGCCATTTTACGATACATACGCATTTTTTTATAGCTGCATAATTTTCGAAAAATGATTATAGTCGGAAGTACTAATTTCTAGAACCTCCTCATCAATTAAAAAATTGATTTTGTACCAAAAATAACCGAAAATTTTCTATTATTCGTTATTTTGAACTTTATCGTGGATGCGCGAACATAAGATATATTTTTTTCATCTTTAGCTTTTCGTCTTCTCATTTTACTTTTTTAAATATTTTTTTTATTTGTAACTTTTATCTCTTATCTTTTTTTTATCTTTTTATCTGTAACTTTTTGTGGAAATTCCGAATATCAAACTAAAACTTTTGGACCCCCTCCGAATTTAAAAAAAAATTGGCTTTGACCTAACGTACATATATTACAGTTCAAAGAGTATAGGAGTGATTGCAAAAAAATAGACCATTTTAGACGAGAATTTCAAAAACAAAAAAGTTTCCAAACCACCTAAATTATATTTTTCAATTAAGGGTTATCCAAGAAGTTATGAAATTATAAAGCTAAGAAATCAAGGAATGTGCTTGTGATGGATATGAATTTTACACGTTGCTAAGGGTCACGTGACAAGACATGCGACTATAAAAAAAAATTTCGAAATTTTCCTATGAATATATTTTAAAATATGAGAAAAATGACTATTTTCACGATCTATTTGATTTTGCTTTCAACGTTTTACAATATCCTTTAATTTGTTGTATGATACATAAGTATGGAGCGTTACCGGACATTTTATAAAAAATATTACGCAAAAATAGTGTTCATTATTTACTGTTATTTGTGATCAACTTTGATAAATCGATTTTTAATTGCAGTTAAATCTTCGTAAATATAAAATGAACAATTTTAACCCGCATTTTGAATTTTTTGAATGAATATTTTCGAGTTTTATCCTCAAATAGCAGTGGAGCGTAACTAGACAAAAAACTTTGAGGACAGACTTCGAAACAATTTTTTAAATCCTCAACTTCAAACTATTAAACCCTAATCTTGATTTTCATATTTCTTAACTCAATATAAGTGATATCTGCGAATCTCAAGTATTTAAAAAATGGTTTTTAATATTATTTAGCAATTATTCATTTTAAATTTGTAGTTTAGGATGGGTGCGTGATAAGACATTTTGCGCAGTTTTTTATTTATCATTTCTGTACGAAGTCGTCTAAAATTTTGAAATTTTACTAAATAGTACTTTGACCTGAGTACTACATTAACATATTTGTAGAAAAAGTTTATTATGCAAATCAAAAGTGGAAAATGACTTGGACATAAAGTGGTTAACTTTTTGGCAATCACTCATAGAATTTTATGTTGATCGGCCTGACTCTAGCTTAGTCTGCACTACTAACTTAATAAGAGTTTATCAACTTAAGAATTTTCTTCATAGAAAATATTGTTTTTAATAGACTAGATTAGGAAATTTGTTTTTTTTTTTTTGGAAAAACACCATTTGATTAGAACTCTTGCGTGCAGACTTCCATAAAGCAAAAACAAATTTTTATTGGAACGACTGTTCCTATTTTTCTCTAATTAAGAGTTCAGATCTGATGCAATATTCCGGAAGAGAGTTCTTAAAAACAACAAGCGGAAAGTATCGTCTAGGGAATTTCGTCTCAGATGGGAAAGTGCAGTAGTGATATATGCAAAGATTTAAAACACGTCTCTTCCGGTTTCCGAATAGAGAATTTGCATACATTTTTTTCAACGTTTTATTAAAAAATTTATGATCTAAACATTTGATCGAAGCCATTATGACATCCGTTATACGAAGTGAACAAAAAAGTAAAGCATGCGCAGATAATTTATTATATTTTTGAATTTGGTGACTTTAGACCATAACATATCATGTTCATAGGGCCTTATACTTATTTACTGAGGTTCTGAATTGCTGTTCTGAATTTCTGCTCAAGCTTCCGAAAGATGTGGAAAATTATTTAAGATTTCAAGTGCTCGAAGATTTTGCGAATCATCTTAAGAATAAGCTTCTTTCATAATGCACTTTAAATGTTTAACAATTGAAATGTCAATAAATGTTGACATTAAGTAACAATTAAGCAAAAATAGAATGTGATTCGCGATTTTTTTTCAATACTGAATAACCAATCACTGTAAAGGACTGCCCGTATAAATAACGTCACATTATTCATAAAAGATCTCATTTCCGCAAGTTTTTCTCCACTTTTAAAAATTAAAAGGAAAAATATTTAAACATACTATTCATGCATTTCTTGTAAAAATAAACTCACTTTAACATTCAATACAAGATGCAATAATTATTTTCTGTATTACACATGCAAATCTTCTATTGTTCCTCGAGTTCGGTAACCCTATCAATCGTATATCATGCTATTAAATAATATTTTATCATCATTTGTTTCATGTATGAATGTATTTTTCGAATCAAAAAATACTAATAATATATATGAACCTTCAAAAAAAATTGTGACACTAAATGTGAAGGTATCAATTTGATCTGCAGCAATGATCCAAGATTGTGACAGTCTTTGTTTCTCTATATTGATAGCGATTTTCGCATGAAATGAATACCGTTGCAGCAAAAGTGATACGTTCAGATTTACTGTGGAGATAATTTTTTTTTAAATTTCTGTTTTCACGCTCCGATTTTTAAAATAAAACTTCAATCCTCTAGTTACGTAAATCATTCACTCCTTGTTTTGATGCCAAAATTATTAAAAATCCTTAAAAATGAGAACACGCACTTCCACACATGTGTAATAAAATATTCACGCAACATGTCAGGTACCTTCAGCATGTTGTTTCCGCGAGTATGTCTATATGCTATGTTACTACGAGAAAGCGCGAAGACACTGATAGCATCATCCCCAGGCGATGGGCTTATATCTACCTCCCACCAATTTCAGGTACCTACCTATTCGTACCTTGCAAAAGAACTGTCCCAACCATCCTTAACTGCCTCAAAGACCGTAAATCTTCTAGTTGGTCCAAGAAATTCTTATCAAGGTTTCGGTTCTCGAAATTGTTCTACAAAAATGTGGACTAATAAATTTTGTAAGATGAATGTTTTATAAGATTGCTGAAAGTGAAATGTACTCATCTGGCTTTACAAAGCTGGATTGGATCATAGGTGCGGTGGAACTTCTTTAAGATTTATACGTACGGTGATGATGCAATCAGCATATGGAACCCCTTTTACCTATTTCTCATGACCACTGGATGTCATCTCCTATCCTATTTACTTCGGTCTATGAAGCAAGAATTGGGCCACTGGGACATCGCAATGTTCAGATGCTTCTCAAAGGATTTAAATTTCTGTTTTATAGTGGAAGTCGATTTTAATATAATAAAAAATAGGTTGCAGATGATTTCAAAAAAGAGATGGCAGCATTTTTTGATGATGCTGATTGTTCAGAAATAGAGATGTTGAAACCTAATAGCCAAATTGCGTAATGAATCTTTTTGATGATCAATGATCAATTGAGGTCAATGATCTCGAAATGAAAGAGATTTGTTCAAAAATCTGAATGTTTAGATGTTTCTCGGGGGATTTTGTTTTCGGTTTCATGGTGGGAGTCGATAATGCTACAAGGAAAATAGATTGCAGATGTTTTCAAAAAAGAAATAAAAGTATTTTTTGATGATGCTTATTATTTAGAAATAGAGATTTCACAAGTTAATAGCCAAATTGCGTAATGAACCTTTTTGATGATCAATGATCAATTGAAATCAATGGTCACGGAATGAAAGAGATTTGTTTGAACACCTGAATGTTTAGATGTTTTTCGGGGGATTCTGTTTTCAGTTTCAGAGTGGGAGTCGATATTGCTATGAAGAAAATAGGTTCTAGATGTTTTCAGAAAAAAAATGATAACTTTTTTTGATGATGCTAATTATTTAGCACTAGAGATGTTAAGTCTTAATAGACAAAATTGCGTTATAAATATTTTCGACAATGAATGATCAACTGTGGTCAATGATCTCGAAATGAAAGAGATTTTGTCAAACATCTGAATGTTCAGATTTTTCTGGGGGGATTTTGCTTTGGATCTCAGAGTGGAAGTGAATATTGCTATAAGGGGCCTTCCATAAACTAAACTAAACTAACTAAACTTCCATAAACACTGATTTTACGTTTATTTTGCATTTCTTCGCGTTTCTAGTACGTTGAGTTGCCAATATATTGCATATCAATGAAGTATGTAGTTGAATTTTTAACCGAAAAAGATTTTGTACCATAACAGATGAATTTTTGAACAAAAATTACGAATTTTCAACAAAAATTCATTTTTAACCAAACAGTGGCAATAGGAACCAAACAGTTGAAATTTCAAACGAAAAAGACAAATTTTCAACAAAATAGTTAAACTTTTAACCAAATAATTAATTTTAAAGCCAAAAAGATGAGTTTTGCAAAAACAGTTGAATTTTTAACAAAAAAAGTTTTTTTTTTAAGCAAGAAAGATGACTTTTCTGGCATGAGACATGAATTTTTAATCTAATATGACGAATTTTTAACAAAACAGTTGAATTCTCGTCTAACAAATATGACTTTCATAAAATGATTGAATTTTCAACAAAATAATTGAAGCTTAAACAAAATAATTGATTTTTCATCCGACCAAGGTGCATTATGAAGCAAATGGTTGAATTCTCAAACAAAAAAAAATTCAAATTCAATGAAAAACAGTGGCGTTTTCAACCCCATAGTTGAATTTTTAAGCCAAAAAAAAAAAACGAATTTTTTGCAGTAAGAACAAAGAAACCAAGAAAGACGACCTTTCTACCATGAAAGATGAATTTTAAATCCATAAGGATGAATTTTCAACAAAAATCTTTAGTTCTCGACCTAAAAAGAAAATTTTAACAAAATAGTTGAATTTTCAACAAAATTATTAAACTTTGAACAAATTGTCGAATTTCGGACCAAGTAGCTGTATTTAACCTATAAAGATGAATTTTCAACCAAGAAGATAATTTTCTACCAAAAGACGGATTTTCAACAAAATACATGAATTTTCAACTAAAAAACATAAGTCTTCAACCAAAAATTGAATAGTCGAATTTTCAGTTTAAAAAATGACTTTTCAACAAAAAAAGAAACGAATTTTCAACCAGCTGAATTCAACGAAAAAAGACGAATTTCTAACAAAATAGTTCAATTTTCAACTCAGTAGATGAATTTTCAACAAACAAGATTAATTTTCTACCAAAAAAGATGAACTTTCAACAAAAAATGTGAATTTTCTAACAAACAATTGAATTTTCAACTTATAAAGGATAAATTCTCAATTAAAAATAGAATAGTTGAATTTTTATATAAAAGAATTACTTTTTAGTAAAAAATGAATTCTCAACGAAATAGTTGAATTTTCAAACAATGAGGTGAATCTTTAAAGAAAATTAGTTTCTAACAAAGTAGTTCAACTTTCAACGAAGTAGTTGAATTTTCAACCAACAGATATTTGACATTATAGCCAAAAAATATTTTAATTTAAAATCAAACATAGTTGAATTCACCAAAAAAAGACGAATTTTTAACGAAACAGTTCAATCCTCAACTCAGTAGATGAATTCTCAACAAACAAGATTCGTGTTCTACCCAAAAAGACGAACTTTCAACAAAAAACGTGAATTTTCTAACAAAAAATGGAATTTTCAACTTATAAAGGATAAATTTTCAACCAAAAATAGAATAGTTGAATTTTTAGGTAAAAAAATTAATTTTTAGTAAAAAATGAATTTTCAACGGAATAGTTTAATTTTCAACCAACAGAGATTTGACATTATAGCAAAAAAAAAATTTAATTTTAAACCAAAAAAAGTTGAATTCAACCAAAAAGACGAATTTCCAACAAAACAATTCAATACTCATCTCAGTAGATGAATTTTTAACAAACAAGATTAATTTTCCAATCAAAAAGACGAACTTTCAACAAAAAACGTGAATTTTCCAACAAACAATTGAATTTTCAACTTATAAAGGATAAATTTCTAACCAAAAATAGAATAGTTGAATTTTTAGATAAAAAAATTAATTTTTAGTAAAAAATGAATTTTCAACGGAATAGTTAAATTTTCAACCAATGAGGTGAATCTTTAAAGAAAATAAGTTTTTAACAAAGTGGTTCAACTTTCAACCAAGTAGTTGAATTTTCAACTAACAGAGATTTGACATTATAGCCAAAAAAGATTTTAATTTAAAATCAAAATAAGTTGAATTCAACGAAAAAGACTAATTTTCAACAAAATAGTTAAATTTTCCACCAGTGAGGTGAAGCTTTAAGAAAAAATTAGTTCTTAACAAAGTAGTTCAACTTTCAACCAAGTAGTTGAATTTTCAACCAAGAGAGATGGATTTTTAACCAGATAATTATATTTTCAATCAAAAAAAGATGAATTTTGAACAAGATTGTTGGATTTTGAAGCCAAAAGGACGAATTATCTTCAAAACACTTGAATTTTTAACCCGAAAACATGAATTTTAAACTCCAAAACATGATTTTTCAACAAAAAAGTTAATTTTCTATCAAATAGTTTACAAAATAGTCAAATTTTCAAATAAATAATTTAATTTTTACCAATATTTTAATTTTTATATTAATATATTATTATTATTATATTAATATTTTAATTAACACCAATATAGTTAAATTCTCAATTAATAATATGAATTTGCATCAGAAAAGTTAATTTTTAATCAAGTAGTTGAATTTTCACTTAAAATGACGGATCTCCAACCAAAAAAATGATTTTTAAAAAATTAGTTCAACTTTAAACCAAGTAGTTAATTTTTCAAGAAGAAAAGATGAATTCTCAACGAAGCATGAAATAGTTGACATTATAGCCAAATACGAATTTAATTTAAAATCAAAAATAGTTTCATTCAAACCAAAAAAAAGAACGAATTATCAGCAAAATAGTTGAATTCTCAATCCGAAAAGGTGCATTATTGACCAACAAGGGTGAATTTTCACTAAGAAGATTAACTTTCTATCAAAAATGATGGATTTTGAACCAAAAATGGAATAGTTACATTTTTAATTGAAAAAGTTAATTCTCGACCAAAGAGATGAAGTTTCAACTGAAAAGATTTTTTTGAATAAGAAGATTCATTTTCTACAAAAAAAGACGAATTATCGACAAGATATAAGCATTTTCAACCAAATTTTTGAAGTCTCAATAAAAAAATATAAATTTTCAACTAGATGGTTGAATTTTTAACTGAGAAATATGAATCTTCAACCAAAAATGGAATAGTTAAATTCTAGACAAAAAAATTAATTTTCAACCAAAAATGAAACGAATTTTCAACACAATAGTTAAATTTTCAAACAAAGAGATGAATCTTCAACCAAAAAAATGAATTTTCGGCAAAGCAGTTCCACTTCCAACCAATTAGTTGATGTTTTGACAAAAAAATTACTTGTTCACGAAATAGTTGCATTTTCAACAAAATAATTAAATTTTCAACCAAGCAGTAGAATTTTTAACCATGCGAGATGAATTGTGAATCAAGAATCTAATAGTGGACATTTCAACAATAAAAAATTAACTTTTAACCAAAAATTGTTGGATTTATTCTATTGGGTTTTATTAATTCAGTTCGCATTTAAGTAAAAAAAAAAAAAAAAAATCGAGAAAAGGGGGAAAAAGTCGAAGTTTCTTGAAAGCAGGGGGGAAAAGAAGAATTCTTGAAAAAAATGGAAAGGAGGGGAATAGGAGATAGAGTGCGAAGTCTGAAATATTAAAGTGACTTTTAAACTAATTAAGTTGTTATTGAACCGCATCGTTGTAGGGCCATCTTTCGCAAAATACGAGTACGCAAACTTTGTTACGATTTATGTATTTTGTTAAAAATTCATCTTTTTGGGTTGGAAATTCAGCTATGTCCTAAAAAATGATTCTTCTTGTAGAAAATTCATATTTGCAGATTGAAACTTTAACTGTTTTGTTGAAACTTCACCTTTTTGGCTGGGAAATTCAATAATTTGGTTGGATTTTTTTTCTTTATTGACTGAAAAATCTTTCTTGGTTGACAATTCATCTCTTTTAGTAGAATTTTTACGTTGTTTGGTTGAAAACGCATTTTTTTGTTTAAAAATTAATCTGCTTTGGTTGAGGATTCAATAATTTTGTTGAAAATTCATCCTTTTTTGTTTGGAAATTGATCTTTGTCAGTTTTGAATTCAACTATTAGGTTCAAAATTTATGTATTTTGCGAAAAATTCATCTTTTTTGGTTGGAAATTTAACTACTTGGTTGAAATTTGAACTAAATCGTCGGTCATGACTAACCTATGGCCTTCACTACAAAGTATAAAAACTGCCACTTGGCAGAAATGCATGAAGTTGTGTGAAAATTAATTTTTGCAACTCACGCATTAGAAATGTGAGCTTTTCCGCCCGTTTCGCTTGACAAAAATGACCGATTTGTGATCGATGACGTCAGTTTGTTTTTATCGGGGTAATTCAGGTAATTCAGGGGCAAAAGTGATTTCAGCTTGTTAAAAACGGTGCCTTTGGTGGCGCCATCTCGCACAGTATCGGAGAAGCCTTCAGTCAGTTTCAAAGTGACAGGTGGTGACAGGTTATTTTGGCGTGCAATGTTTATAAAATGTTATTTCGTCAATTCGTCACAAATGGACTCACTTTTGACACGTTCATGGGCTTTTGAAAACTTGCCTTTTCGATTTGGTTGTTGCAAGAATTATTGTGTGCATCATAAGACAAAAGCGCACAATACGAGGTGTGGCTATTAAATAACCGGGCTGATATTTTCGCCGCTTGTTGAGGGCCTCAGCAACAATAAACAGAGTCTGATACTGATATGTGTTCCCCCCTCCCTCCCTTCGAAATTCAAGGTTGTGCGACCCTCAGTACGACAGTAACCTTTGTCCGAAGTTGACCGCCTATCTGAGCTCTGCCGGAATTATGTTGAGTGTGAAAACAGAACAGCGCGTCAACGTGAAGTTTCTTGTGAAACTTGGAAAATCCGCTATAGAAGCGTATAATTTGTTGAAGGAAGTTCATGGTGATGAGTGTCTATCTCGTACTCAAGTTTTCGATGGTGTGAAAAATTCAAGGAGGAAAGAAAAGTGATTGAAGACGATCCACGTCCCGGCCGTCCTCGCACATCGAAAACCGATGGTAACATCGAAAAAATAAATAAAATCATTTGAACAAATCAATGCCTGAGAATTCGAGCAAATGTTGACTCAGTGAACATCGATAAAGAAACTGTTAGACAAATTTTGAATGAAAATTCACACGCGTATGAAAAAAGGACCTGAAATGTAGAAGAACGGCACATGGATTCTTCAGCAGGACAACGCGCCAGGACACAAGGCGCTGTCTGCCCAGAGGTTTTTGGTGGAGAACAAGCTTCCCGTATTGGGGCACCCACCGTACTCAACTGACCTAGTTCCATGTGATTTTTTTCTGTTCCCAAAAATCAAATCTGAGCTAAAAGGAACCAGATTCGAGTCGGTGGATGCTGTGAAGGAAAAAGCGGCGCGGCTAATGAAAGATTTCTCAGAAAAGGACCTGCATACATTGCTTCAAACAATGAAAGATTAGTTTGGAACGGTATAGGGATCGAAAAGAGGATTACATTAACGAAGATAACATGTCCATTGCATGATTTGGTAAGTAAAAATTGTTAGAGCATCAGTCCGATTATTTAATAGCCACACCTCGTATACTATTTGGATCCGCGAAATTCCCCAGACGTTTTCAAAATAGAAGTGATTGCATTTTTTGATGATCCTAAGCATTTAGGAATAAAAATGTTAGAACCTTATAGCCAAATTGCGTAATGAATCTTTTCGATGATCAATGATCAATTGAGTTCAATGGTCTCGAAATGAAAGTTCAATCAAAGTTCAAACATTTAAATGTTCAGATGTTTCTCGGGGGATTTTTTTTCGATTTCATAGTGGAAGGCGATATTGCTATAAGGAAAATAAGTTGCAGACGTTTTCAAAATAGAAATGACAGCATTTTTTGATGATGCTGATTATTTAGAAATAGAGGTGCTGAAACTTAACAGCCAAATTGCGTAATGAACCTTTTCGATGATCAATGATGAATTGAGATCAATGATCTAGAAATGAAAGAGATCTGTTTATACATCTGAATGTTTAGATATTTCTCGGGGAATTTTGCTTTCGGTTTGAGAGGGAAAGTCGATATTAATATAAGGAAAATAGGTTGCAGATGTTTTCAAAGATGAGATGACAACGTTTTTTGATGATGCTATTTATTCAGAAATAGAGATGTTAAAACTTAAAAGCCAAATCGCGTAATGAATCTTTTCGATGATCAATGATTAATTGAGATCAATGATCTCAAAATGAAAGAGATTTGTTCATACATCTGAATGTTCAGATGATCCTCAGGGGATTTTGCTTTCGGTTTGAGAGTGGAAGTCGATATTGCTGTAAGGAAAATAGGTTGCAGTAGTTTTCTAAAAAGAGGTGACATCATTTTCTTATGATGCTAATTGTTTAGAAAAAAACTTAATAACCAAATTGCGTAATGAATCTATTCGATGATCAATGATCAATAGAGGTCAATGATCTCGAAATGAAAGAGATTTGTCCAAATATCTGAATGTTCAGATGTTTCTCGGGGGACTCTGCTTTCGGTTCCATAGTGATAGTCTATATTGATATGAGAAAAATAGGTTGCAGATGTTTTCAAAAAAGAGATGACAACATTTTTTGATGATGCTAATTGGTTAGAAATAGAGATATTAAGACTTATTAGACAAATTAGGTAATGAATCTCTTCGATGCTCAATGATCATTTAAGGTCAGTGGTCTTAAAATGAAAAAGATTTGTTTAAACATCTGAGTGTTCAGATGTTTCTCGGAGGATTTTGCTTCCGGTTTCAGAGTGGAAGTCGATATTGCTGTAAGGAAAACAGGTTGCAGTTGTTTTCAAAAAGATATGACATCATTTTTTTTAATGCTCATTGCTTAGAAATAGAGATGTCAGAACTGAATCGCCAAATTGCGCAATGGATGTTTTCGATGATTAATGATCAATAGAGGTCAATGATCTCAAAATAAAAGAGATTTGTTCAAATATCTGAATATTTAGATGTCTCTCGGGGGATTTTGCTTTCGGTTTTAAAGTGAAAGTCGATATTGCTATAAGGAAAATAAGTTGCAGTTGTTTTCAAAACAGAGATATCATTTTTTCATCATGCTAATTGTTCACATATAGATATGTCAAGACTTAATAGCCAAACTGTGCAATGAATGTTTTCGATGATAAATGATCAATAAGAGTCAATGATCTCAAAATGAAAGAGTTGTTCAAACATCTGAATGTTCAAATATTTCTCCGGGGATTTTGCTTTCGGTTTCAGAGTGAAAGTCGATATTACTATAAGAAGAATAGGTTGCAGTTGTTTTCAAAATGATATGACATCATTTTTTCATGATGCTGATTGTTTAGAAATAGAGATGTCAAAACTGAATAGCCAAATTGCGCAATGAATGTTTTCGATGATTAATGATCAATACAGTTCAATGAACTCAAAATGAAAGAGATTTGTTCAAATATCGGAATGTTCAGATGTTTCTCGGAGTATTTTGTTTTCGTTTCGTAGTGGGAGTCGATATTACTATAAGGAAAATAGGTTGCAGTTGTTTTCGAAAAAGATATGACAGCATTCTTTTATGAAGCTAATTATTCATAAATAGAAATGTTAAGACTTAATAGACAAATCACGCAATGAATCTTTTCGACAATCAATAATTAACTGAGGTCAATGATCTCGAAATGCAAGAGATTCGTTAAAACATCTGAATGTTGAGATGTTGCTACGGGGATTTTGCTTTCGGTTTGAGAGTGAAAGTCGATATTGCTTAAGAAAAATAGGTTGCAGTTGTTTTCAAAACAGAGATGACATGATTTTTTTCATGATGCTGATTGTTTAGAAATAGATATGTCAAAACTGAATAGTCAAATTGCGCAATCAATGTTTTCGATGATTAATGATCAATAGAGGTCAATGATCTCGAAATGAAAGAGATTTGTTCAAATATCTGAATGTTCAGATGTTTCTCGGGGGATCTTGTTTTCGGTTTCATAATGGGAGTCGATATTGTTATAAGGTAAATAAGTGACATCATTTATTGATAATATAATGACATCATTCAATGAAATAATGACATCATTTTTTGATGATGATAATTATTTAGAAATAGAGATGTCAAAAACTTAATAGCTAAATTGCGTAATGAATCCTTTCGATGATCAATTATCAATTGAAGTCAATGATCTCGAAATGAAAGAGATTTGTTCAAATATCTGAATGTTCAGATGTTTCTCGGGGGATCTTGTTTTCGG
>JAUMHM010000071.1:29443360-29470249 GCA_032362435.1 Melikaiella ostensackeni | reverse complement strand
TCATAATGTGAGTCGATATTGCTATAAGGGAAATAGGTTGCAGTTGTTTTCAAAAAATATATGACATCATTTTTTGATGATGATAATTATTTGGAAATAGAGATGTCAAAAACTTAATAGCCAAATTGCATAATGAATCCTTTCGATGATCAATGATAAATTGAGTTCACCGGTCTCAAAATGAAAGAGATTCGTTTAAACATGTGAATGTTTAGATGTTTCTCGGAGGATTTTGCTTTCGGTTTCAGAGTGAAAGTCGATATTGCTATAAGGAGAATAAGTTGCAGTTGTTTTAAAAACAGCGATGACATAATTTTTTTTATGATGCTAATTATTTGGAAATAGAGATGTCAAAAACTTAATAGCCAAATTGCGCAATGAATGTTTTCGACGATTAATGATCAATAGAGGGCAATGATCTCGAAATGAAAGAGTTGTTCAAATATCTGGATGTTCAGATGTTTCCCATGTTTCAAATGTTTCAGTGGGAGTCGATATTGCTATAAGGAAAATAGATTGCAGATCTTCTCAAAACAGAGATGGCAGCATTCTTCGATGACGCTAATTATTTAGGAACAGAGATATTAAGACCTAATAGCCAAATTGCGTAATGAATCTTTTCGATAATCAATGATGAATTGAGGTCAATGATCTCGAAATGAAAGAGATTTGTTAGAACTTGGATTAAATCAGCCTGCCCTAATTACCATAAAATAATCACAGGTTTCAACAAGGCAATTTGTAAATCGTCGTTCTAGAGGAAACAGCCCTTTGAAATAGACTAATAACATCCTGCCATCATAGGTGGTGACCCAGCTTCAACGAAAAAGGAACCTCAGCAAACCTCATTCCAGTAACGCGTAATCGAATCAACTGTTACGAAGCTCTGAATCAGTTGTTCCCATTAATTTCCCAGCAATTCCTTATGATTCGAATATTGCTTCATATCGGCGAAATTATAATCATGAGTACGGGCTTGATGTAGGGAGAAAACCCATTTAATATTTCCGTTGTTGGAACATTGGCACAATATTCCTTTAGAATGCAAAATAATTTTCCAGATCGATCAGGGAATGGCTTTATAAGTTTAATTAAAATAATTTCAATTAAAATTTATGTTCGAGAGTTTCTTTGTACTTTTTTAAATTAGCTCAGAAGGGTGGAAGCGGAAATGGAAAATTACTGCAAACCGAGGTAATGCAGGTAAATTCAGAAAATTATTTTTCATAACACATGCATGATTTCATCTCTTTTCAGTGCACATTTCAAGGGATTGTGCGGGATTTCAGAGGATATCAAAGGTTTCAAAATTTTTAGATTTCAAGACGATTCACGGGATTTCGAAACATTTACATACGAGAATCCAATCAATTTTTGTGAGATTGAAAGGGATTTTGAGAGGTTTTGAGAAATGTTGGAAGATTTAGTTAATTTTATAGGATTCCCAAGAATTTTGAAGATCTTAAGGGGTTCAAACAATTTTATGGGATAAGAAAAGCTTAAGTTTTCGAGTGTTTGAAGAGGTTCTGAAGAATTTCAAAAGATTACTAAAGATTGGACAGATATCCAAGGATTTCAAGAGGGTTTAATCAGATTTGAATTATTTTAAAAAGGTTTATAAGATATATAAGATATCAAAGTATTTTAAGAAATTTTCAGGGTATTTTGAAGATTCCAAGAGATTTGAGAGGATTTCAAAGATTTTAAAGGATTTCAACGGATTTTAAAAGACTGGAGAGATTTCCAGGAATTTTAGAGGATTTGAACAAATTTCAAGAGTTTTTAAAGGATTTCAACGGATCTAAAAGCTTGCCAGGGTTTTGAAGGATTCGAATAGATTTCAACAGATTTCAACGAATTTGCAGAGACCTTTATGGAATAAGTTGAATAAAATTTCAACGGATTTCTAATGATTTCGAAGATTTCGAGGGATTCTAAAAGATTGGAAAGATTGCCATGGATTCCAAAAGATTTTACAGACTTTATAGGATGAAATAAACTGAAATTTTCAGAGACTTCATATGATTTAAAAGTTTTTTGGAGATTATATAAGATTCCAAGGGACTTTAAAAGGATTCCAACTAATGAAAAAAATTATAGGATTTAATAGGATTTCAACAGACATCTAGACAACTTTAGAGAATAAAGGAAATTAAATTAACTTTCCAGGGCTTTCATAAGATTTAAATACATTTCCAGAGATTTTGAAAAATTTTAAGATAATTTAAATAATTTCGTAGGATTTTGACAGATTTCAAGAACTTTAAAATGACTTTAATAGATTTTGAAGATTTAAAGGAATTCCATAGGATTTTAAGGAATTTTAGGGGCTTGAACGAATTCTTAGAGAATTTTTGGCTACTGATGAAATGAAATGAAATTCAATTTGAAAAAATGACACATGACTTCAAAGCCGTTTGGGCATTTCACAAGATTTCAAATGATTTCAACAGATTTCAAGGGATTTCAAAGATTTCTATAGATTTTACATGTTTCTATGGATATATTTTGTACTAAAAGAAGTAGATTTTATACGTTAAAAATATTTGAAAAAATTAAGTAACATAAGTCTAGAATATTCAGATCAAAAATTCAAGAAGATTCTAGAACATTGAGGAATATTATAGAAAAATTATAGAAAATGTAACCTACTTCCGGACATAAAGATTGATTAAGAAAGTCTCGCAAAACTCTAGAATAGTTTACGTGGTTTTAGAATATCCAGATTTAAATTCCAGAATATTTCAAAATTTTCCAAGAATTGAGATTTTATGTAGGATATTCAAATAATGAATTCCGGAACATTCCAGAATATTCAAATATGTTTAGTATCAAAGAATATTCAATAACATTGAAGACCCTTTGGAACACTCAGATAAAAATACCCGGATATTCCAGAATTTTCAAATATGTTTAGAATTAAAGCATGTTTAATAAAATTGAAGACCCTCTAGAATACTTGGAGAAAAAATACTGGAATATTCAGATTTATCAAATGCCAGAACATTCCAAAATTTTAAAATATGTATAGAATTAAGAAATGTTCAATAAAATTGAAGACCCTCTAGAATGCTTAGATAAAAATATCAAAATATTCCAGAATTTGAAAAGAATTTAGATTCTGTGTAGAATATTCTGATAAGAAATTCTAGAGCATTACAGAATTTTCAAAAATGTTTGCAATTAAAGCATGTTTGATAAAATGGAAGACCCTCACGAATACTAAGATAAAAAGTATCAGAATAATCCAGAATTTTCAAGCAATTTAGCTTGCGTATAGAATATTCAGATAAAAAATTCCGGAACATTCCAAATTATTCAAATATGTTTAGAATTAGAGAATATTCAATAACACTGAAGACCCTTTAGAATATAGTACTTGGATAAAAAATACTAGAATATTACAGAATTTTCAAAGAATTTTGATTCTATGTAGAATATTTAGTTTTATCAAATGCCAGAACATTCCAAAATTTTCAAATATGTTTCGAAATGAGGAATGTTCAATAAAATTGAAGATCCTCTAGAATCCTTTGATAAAAATATCAGAATATTCCATAATTTTCAAAGAATTTAGATTTTATACATATTTTCAGATAAGATATTCCAGAACATTCCAGAATGTTCAAATATTTTTAGAATTAAAGAATATTCAATTAGATTAAAAATCCTCTAGGTTACACAGATAAAGAATACCATAATATTCCAGGATGTTCAATGAACTTAGATTCTGTATAGATATCCAGTTTTATCAAATTCCAGAACATTCCAGAATATTCAAATATGTTGAGAATTAAAGAATTTTCAATCAAATTGAAGACCCTTTAGAATACTCAGATAAGCAGTACCACATATTCTAGAATTTTCGAAGAATTTAGATTCTATATAGAATTTTCGGATAACAAATTCCAGAACATTCCAGAATATTCAAATGTATTTAGAATTGAAGAATTTTCAATGAAATTGAAGACCCTCTAAAATACTCAGGTAAGAAATACCAGAATATTCCAGAATTTTCAAATATGTTCAGAATTAAAGAATTTTTAATAAAATTAAAGACCCTCTAGAATGCTGAAATAAAAAATTGCAGAATATTCAACAATTTTCAAAGAATTTAGCTTCTGTATAAGATATTCAGATAAGAAATTACAGAAAATTCCAGAATATTCAAATATGCTTAGAATTGAAGAATATTCAATAAAATTGAAAACGCTCTAGAATACTTGGATAAAATACTAGAATATTCCAGAATTTTGAAAGAACTTCAAATCTATATAGAATATTTAGTTTTATCAGATTCCAGAACATTCCATAATATTCAAATACTTTTAGAATCAAAGAATATTCAAGGAAATTGAAGGCTCTCTAGGTTACTCAGATAAAACATACCATAATATTTCAGGATTTTCAACGAACTCAGATTCTGTGTAGAATATTCAAATAAGAAATTCCAAAACATTCCAGAATATTAAAATATGTTCAGGATTTAAGAATATTCAATAAAATTGAAGACCCTCTAGAATACTTAGATACAAAATACTAGAATATTCCAGACTTTTCAATAAGTTTTGATTCTATATAGAATAATCAGTCTTATCAAATGCCAGAACATTTCAGAATTTTCAAATATGTTTAGATTTAAAGAATGTTCAATAAAATTGAAGACGTTCTAAATTACTCAAATAAAAAATAACATAATTTTCCAGGATTTTCAATGAACTTAGATTCTGTATAGAATATTCAGATAACAAATTCCAGAATTTTTTAGAATATTCAAATATGTTAAGAATTAAATGTTTTTCAATAAAACTGAAAAACCTCTAGAATACTCAGATAAGAAATACCAGAATATTTCAGAATTTTCAAAGAATTTAGATTCTATATATAATATTCGGATAAGAAATGCCAGAACGTTCCAGAATTGTCAAATATGTTCAGAATTAAAGAATTTTTAATAAAATGAAGACTCTCTAGAATGCTAAAATAGAAAATTCCAGAATATTCCTGAATTTTTAAAGAATTGAGCTTCTGTTTAGAATATTCAGATAAAAAATTCCAGAACATTCCAAAATATTTAAATATGTTTAGAAGTAAAGAATTTTCAATAACATTGAAGATCCTATAGAATATTTAGATGAAAAATACTAGAATATTCAGAATTTGAAAAAATTTTGATTTTATATAGAATATTCAGTTTCATTGAATACCAGAACATTCTAGAATTTTCAAAGAATTTTAATTCTTTATAGAATATTCAGTTTTATCAAATGCCAGAACATTCCAGAATTTTCAAATATGTTCAGAATTAAAGAATATTTCATAAAATTGAAGACCCTCTAGAATGCTAAGATAAGACATTCCAGAATATTCCAGAAAAGTAGAGAACATTTCAGAATTGAACTACGAAATTCTTAGAAATTGAGGAAAAGATTTTTTTGGGTTGAATAAAAAACCAGAAATCTACCATCAGATTCGAACGACTCTCTCTTATGTAAATTTCTTCAATTAAATTTTTTTTTAATTTCCAAGAATTTCGTAGATCCAATTCAATATTGGACGCTGAAGACCCAGGCGGCAAATGTATACATAATGGGCAAAATTATGTATATTTTTCCGCCTGGGAAGGAATTCAAATTTTGATTTATTCTGAATTTAATTTCTTAAATTTTAATGACAGAATCTGCAGAGAATTTCAGACAATTTAAGAACACCATCCTGTTCTATATAATTCTAGAATATTCAAATAAAGAATTTCAGAGTAGTATGGAACATTCTAAAAAATTCTAGAACTTTGAGAGTAATTTTCAGAAATAAAAAATATATTTAAGGAGACCCAGGCAGAAAAATGATATAAAGTGGAAAAAATTATGTATAATTTTCATTTGTTTTATATAGATAATGTATCAAACGAATGAAAATTATATATAATATTTCCCACTATGTTTAAACTATGTATAATTTTTCCGCCTGGGCACACGATTAAGTTTTTCGTATTTGGAAGATCTTCACATATGTATTTCATCAATAGAAATAATTTATAAAAAAGAATATTATATTAAAAGATTTAAAAACAGTTTAAATATAATTTTGAAAATATTTGTTATTTCAATAATTTTAATAAATATTAGTCCTAATATTATTAGACTTATTGTAGGATGAGATCAATTAGGTTTAGTTTCTCATTGTTTAATTATTTATTAGCAAAATATTTATTCTTATAATTCGGGGATATTTGCTTTATTAACTGAACTTCTGAGAATTCTTGAACTTTCTGAAGACTCCTGAAATATTCGGTAAATTGTACTTCAATCTAAAATTCTCTGAAAATTCTGGGAAGTTCTTGAAAAATTCAGAACATTTCAAAATTCTTTCATTCCAAAAAAAGCTCGCATATGAGCTTAACAAGGAGATTTCCTTCAATAATCTTCAAATATTATGCAATTAATAATATTTTTAGTGTCTTTCTTTCACTGAAAAACTGACTTTTTAAAACATTATCATGTTTTTGACGAACAAATTTATTTTCTATGAATGCTATTAATTTTTTCATAACTTTTACTAATTATATTTAAAATTAGAGGTATGAACGAGGTTTTTTAACCGAAAAATTGCATTTTCAATCAGAATTTTCAAACAGAACAGTGACTCAAGAAAGAGATTTGTACACAATTAAATGTTATTTTTAATATCATGTTTTATTTGTAGCATGAAAAAACTGGGAAAAAATATATTCTATTCCAAAAAGCAGATATTTTTTTGAAATGTCACTGTTCTGTTTGAAAATACAATTTTTCGTTTAAAAAACCTCGTTTATAAATTTAATTCTGACTATAATTGGTAAAGATAATGAAAAAAATTAATGACAATTGTAGAAAATAAATTTGTTCGTGAAAAACATGATAAAAAAGCCATTCTACGTTTTGCTCCAAACTGTAATAGCTAAATTAGCTAAATTTATTAAAAAATACTCAAATGATAATTTCATAATTCAAATTTCGCGCGAAAATGTGTCGCCTCAAATTAGAAAGAGCGCTAAATTCGAATGATTAAAGAAGTTAAAGTATTAGAAAACATATTTTTGCATCAAACAGTAAATAATTCAGAACAAGTATATTTTTCGTTTACTCTAGAGCGTGTTTGTGAAATTTCGGTATCATTTTTGTTGCATATCAAAATGGTATTGATTTCCGTATCATTTTGAACATTTTTTTCTACTGTCTAATCGAAAATACGAAGTTAGAAGTTCCAAGTCAAAATATGGAATAAAATAATATTTCGTAAAAAATATGAGTCTTACGTAATACTTATCCATTATTCGACATGTGTGGTGGTCATGCCGATTTCATAAGGAAATGTCACAAGTCTCACAGTCGCAAGGGTTTCATAAGGAAACATCATACAGTTGCACGAGTTACATTCGATCGTCCGCTTACTCGCGATACACGTACAGGTCGTGACATTAATTTCACTCAGAGTCTTTGAACATAAATTTAATGGTGCAAATGTGTGAGTAATGATAATTTTTTTTCAAATTATTGCTTACTTTTCATGCGCTTTTGTGATAATTTGTTTCTCGCGGAAGTTGCTGGAATCATCAGTAAAGAGGACGTCTATTATCAGAGAAAAACTTATACAATTAGTTCGAAATAAATTGGATATTTACATTTTAAAAAATATCGATCAAAATTATATGACAAAAAACATAAACAGTTTATGCAATTGTATTATTTTGTAACTGAATGTAAGTGGGAACAGGGCTTTAGCGCCCTCACGCAATACACAGTAAACGCAGGAATAGAGTTCTTAAATGACTAAAGATTTATGTTGAGCAAATGTTCTCGATAATATGCTCAGCATTTAAGCTCGATCAGAGCATTTATAGAGCATTTAAGAGAATTTAAGGCATTTATTGTTTAAATAAATATATATCATAATTAATACATATATTTTTACAAGAACACTCTGTAATGAAGCAGGATGTTTACTCGTCTACAAAATATGGAAAATCTGGAATTGTGAGGGAATTTTTATATACCTGGAAAAACCTGGAAATGTTAGGGATTTTTTTTTAAGACAGAGAATTTTTTCAAGCGTGCAAAATTTCTTTGAAATTGTAATATAAAAATAAATAATGATGATTTTTTATTTGTAAAAGTAACTTTTAAAGTATTGGATTTATACTGATTTAAGTCAAACTTCTTTTTATCATTTTCACTATTCTCAGGAAAATATATTTTGTTCGAAGTATTAATATGTTAATATGCACTGAATTTTAAGTATGAAGATAAAATAAAAATTTGTTTCAATTATTATTTAAATGAATGTACTTTAGGAAAAAATTTAAGAAATGATTAATTGCGTTTTTAGTATTATCAATGTATTTACTAATTTGATGGTGATAATAAATAAACTTAAGAATATCGTCTAATTAGTTGTCAAAATTTTCTAAATTAATCAAATTTAACACAAGATTAATTTTCTGTTGGAAAAGACGAGTTTTCATCGAAACAGTTAAATTTTCAATCAATGAGATGAATTTTCAAATAAAATAATGAAGCTGCAAACAAAATATGAATGATGTATTAACAAAATAGTTGCTTTTTCAACCAAGTAGTTGAATTTTCAACCAAAAAAGATGAATTCTCAGCCATAAATGTAATAGTTGATATTTCAACCAAAAAAGATTCACATTTTAACTACAAAACAATTCAATTCCAACTAAAAGGATTTTATTTTCAAATCAAAAACAATTGAATTCAACCAAAAAATACGAATATTTAACATAATGGTTGAATCCTCAACTAAAAAAAATCAATTTTCAACCCAATAGTTGCATTTTTAAACAAAAATATGAATAATATTTCATGTTCCTTCTGCCCAATACTGACTGTTTTTCGAGAAACGAATTTTCAAAAAAATAGGTGAATTCCAGCTAAACAGTTGAATTTTCAACGAAATAGTTGAATTTCTGCCAAACTGTTGAATTTTTAATCCAAAAATGTGAATCTTCAACCAGAAAGTTGATTTTTAATCAAGTAATTGAATTTTCAACCAAATAGTTAAATTTTCAACCAAACTATTGAAATTTCAAGCCAAAACGACGAATGTTCTCCAAAGCAGTTAAATTTTGAACCAAAAATATGAATTCTCAACAAAAAATATGAATTTTTAACAAAAAAGTTGATTTTCAACCAAACAGTTAAATTTCTCACCAATCTTTTGATATTATAAGTGAAAAAGGCGAATATTCCACAGAAAAAGTTTAATCTCGAACGCGAAAATATGAATTTTAAACAAGAAAGTTGTTTATTTTACCCATTTAAATGTTTACCAGTACTGAAAAAACATTATTTGAAATAAACTCGTGAAATTGTATACATATTCCGATTTTTTTGTTTAATTACTTAAAATTTGACCAATCTCAAGGGGATAAAAGAGAGTTATTCAAGTATTATGCTATGCTTTGTAGGGTCGATTGCTTTAAAAATGCAGTAATTAATACTAGTAAATCTAGTAACCTCTGCAGAAAACCTGGAATTGTCAGAGAATTTTTTTTCAGGAACTCTGTGAAGTAAATATATATTTGTTTAAATTATATACTGTTCTATGAAAAAAAAACTATTTTTTTTATTACTTGAACTTCTTTTATCATTTGAATTTAGCGCCCTTTGCAATTTGTGGTAATACATTTTCGTGCGAAATTTGAATACTGTAAGAATTATTCGAGTAATTTTTAATAACCTTAGCTATACGACAGATTACAATTTAAAATAAAATGTAAACTGTAAGCAGAAAAACATTTTTGCTTTAGAAGTTAATAAAAATCGAAAACATGATTTTTTAAATCCTAATTCAAAATGCTCAAAAATGCTCATTAAATTCTCAGAGCACATAAGGGTCGAGCATATTCTCGAGCATATCTCTTAGATCAAAATTATCCACTTTTGCAGATTCAAAATTAATTTTACACAATTTCATGCATATCTGTCAAGTGAAAGTTATACTTTTTATTGAAAGTTGTAGGTTAATTACTGACGATTTAGTTCAACTTTTAACCAAGTAGTTAAATTTTTAACAGAAAAGATGAATTCTCAAACAATAAGATTAATTTTCAACTAAAATAATGCATTTTCAACCAAAAAAAAGAATTTTAAACAAATGAGTACAACTTTCAACCAAATAGTTGAGTCTTCAACCAAAAAATATGAATTCTCAACGAAAAATGTAATAGTTGATATTTCAAACTTAAGAGATGAACTTTCAACAAAATAATTTAATCCTCAACCGAAACAGATTAATTTTCCACCATAAAGTTGCATTTTTAACCGAAAAAGGTACAAACTCTACCAAAAGAGATGAATTTTCAAACCATAAGGACAAATTTTCAACATAGAATTGAATTTTCAACCAAGAAATATTTTTCAGTCGATAAAGAAAAAAAAATCAACCAAGTTGTTCAATTTTTAAGCCAAAAAAAAACAAATTTTCTTCAAAACAGTTGAGTTTTTATTACGTAAATATAAATTTTCCACGAAAAAGTTTATTTTGAAGGACATAGTTGAATTTTCAACCCGAGAAGACTAATTTTTCAACGAAATACACGAATTTTCACAAAATAGTGGAATCTTTATCTAAAAAAGATCAATTTTCAACAAAAAAGGGAATAGTTAAATTTCCGACAGAAGAGATGTATCTTCAACCAAAAAAGATGAATTCATAGTGACAAATGTAACAGTTGATATTTAAACCATGAAAGATTTCAATTTTTAATCAAAAACAGTTGGATTCCACCAAAAAATACGAATTTAAAAAAAAGTAGAATCCTCAACCAAACCGGATGATGTCTTACGCAAAAAGATTCATTTTCAACCAAATAATTGAATTTCCAACTAAAAAAGATATAATTTCAATAAAAAATGGAATAGTTGAGTTTTCACCTGAAAACATGAATATTCAACCAAAAAAAACAAATTTTCAAAAAAATACATAAATTTTCAACCAAATATTTAATTTTTCAATAAAAAAAAAACGAATTTACAACTGAAAAAGATGAATTCTCAACGAAAAATAGGATTTTCAAGCAAAAATGGAATAGTTAAATTTTCAGTTTAAAAAAATAATTTTGAACAAGAAGAAAAACAAATGTTGAATAAAGTAGTTCCATTTTCAACCAAAGAGATAAATTTTTAAGCAAAATGATGAATCTTCAACTAAAGAAATGAGTTTATAGCAAAGTAGTGCAACTATCAACCAAATAGTTGAATTTCCAAATGAAACAAAAAAATTTTTAATTAAAAATATCAATTTTGAGCTAAACATGGAATAGTAAAATTTTCAAGAGAGATATTAATTAGGACAAAACGAAATTTACACTGTTTAACAAGACAAAAGTAAATTTTCAACCAAATAATAAGATTCTAATCCAAGAAGATGAATTCTTAACTAAAATTATAACAGTAGAGTTTTCAACCAAAAATAGAAAAATAGTTGAAGAATTATCTTTCAACAAACAGAAGCTGAATTTTTTTATTGGGTTCTAATGATTCAGTTCGCATTTAAGTGGAAAAACAAGAAAAAGACGAATTTTCAACAAAATACGTGAATTTTCAACTAAAAAGATAAATTTTCAAGCGAAAATGAAATGGTTAAATTTCAGTTACAAAATTAATTTTCAACGAAAATAAAAACGAATTCACAACAAAGTAGTTCCATTTGGAGCCAAAGAGATGAATTTTGGACTAAAATGATGACTGTTCAACCAAAAAGATGAATTTTGAACAAAGTAGTTCAACGTTCAACCAAGAAGTTGAATATTCAACCAAACAAGATGAAATCTCAAAGAAAAATTTGATAGCTGATATTTTAAATAAAAAAGTTTTCATTTTAAATCAAAAACACTTTCATTTAGCTACAAGAGACGAAAATTCAAAACAATAGTGTATTCTCAGACAAACCAGATTAATTTTTAACGAAAAAGTTGCAATTTTAACTGAAGAAGGTTACATTTCTACCAAAAGATATGAATTTTAAAACCAAAAGGACGAATTTTCAACATGAGAGTTGAATTACCAACCAAGAAAGATTTTTAAGTCAATTGAGAAAAAAATTTTCAACCAAATAGTTGAGTTTTCAAGGCAAAAAAAGACGATTTTTCTACAGAACAGTTGAATTTTCAATCCGCAAATGTGAATTTTCGACAGGGCCATAAATTTCAATGGCTCTGGAAATTATTTTGTTTACCTTCAAAATGTGTTGTTTCAGATTTACGTTATTTAATTTTTCATCGAAACTTATGAGTTTTCGTTAAAAAAATATAGGAAATTTCTTCGAAGGCTCAGTTTTCAATGTGCATGTAGGCGGTCATGGCTTGGACACAATGTAAAAATTAGAGATCCCTTTTTTTCTGGTATCATTTTTTGAATGTCCCGTTTTTGAATCGGAAAATTTCATTCTGTTATTTTCAGATTTTCAATTAAAAATTTTCAAATTAGCCCTGAAATAATTCCCTGTTTTTGCAGTGCATGGTATAACAACTGACACTCAACAACTCATGAAAATTCGTGACAGGCAATTGATCTTGAGAATCGGATCATTTTGATGCGCAATTTGCTGATGAAATAGAAAATCCGAAATCTGTATAAAAGCGTTGCATATCATTTTGATAAAATCGATCAACTGGCATTTACTGTACATTCAGGGCACTAATGCCCTGTCCCCACTTACATTCTAATTTACAAATTGATGCAATTATCTGTAAAAAATGGAAACAAAAATAAAACCAGATATTGGTTCCCTGCTAGGTTTTCTGTTTTCCCAAAATTTCAGCAAGATATCTTCTTTAATTTAAAAACAAGAAGTCGTAAAACGAAGGTCGGTAATTCATGACATAGAATATTTGCCCTAAGAAGTAGCTACGTAAGTAGAATTGTGAAATAAAATCTGGGGACTGTTACTAATTCTTTATGAAGATCCAACTCGAATAAAACTTCATTATCTTCATTGATTCTTGAAAAATCCACTTGACCCACTAAAGTTCTGAAAGCTGGAAAAGTTTGAATGTCTCGAGGGACAAAAATGTGCTTTGACATGAAGTTTCGAGCCGGATATGTGTTTGAGGTTGCTTAAGTCAGCTCCTCGATATAGTCGATATAGAGACAAACTCGAGCAAAGCGCGAACTTTGAATCCCTTTCCCTTTCCCTTATGGCGATTCACGATTTCGCGGCATTCTGGACCACGTTCGACGTTCTTCCTTTCGCATCTCTGCCGCGATTGTAATAGCGGGAAAGGTTCGAACTCGTGACCGACTAATGGCGCAGCAGCGGTGATGGCAGATTAGCGAGAGCACGTTCGTTTCGTTCATACACAATTCGAGTATGTAGAGCGCGAGACTTTAATAGCATAAGGGTCAGATCGAAGAAAATCAATTTTCTGCAATCAATAGCAAACTAGAGGCTTGTGGCAGCGATTGCTGCCAGCTATACTGTAAAAAATTTTTTGGAAAAAATTCCCCAAAATGTTGGTAACGCAAACTACACCAAAGTTTTGTGAATTTTTCTCAAGAAATTTTTGGGAATATTTCCTAAAAGTTGGAAAAATTTCCCCAAATATCGTGGGAAAACTCTCCAATAAGTGATGTGGAATACGAGGTGTGTCTATCAAATAACCGGTCTGATTTTTTTCCGCTTGCTTGGGGCCTCGGCAACAACACGCAAGGTCTGATATTGATTTGCATCTTCCCTCCCCCCCTATTCTCCGAATTTCAAGGTTTTACGAGCCTCAGTATGACAGTAGTCTTTGTTCGAAGTTGACCGTCTACCTGAGCTCCGCTGGAATTATGTTGAGTGTGAAAGAACAACGCGCCAACGTAAAGTTTCTTGTGAAACTTGGAGAATCCGCTACATAAGCGCACCTTGAAAACCGACGGTAACATCGAAAACGGGAGTAAAATAATTCGAACAAATTAATGCCGGAGCATTCGAGCAATTTCTGACTTATTTGACATCGATAAAGAAACTGTTAGACAAATTTTAAATAAAAATGTACACATGAAAAAAGTTTGTGTTAAAATGATGCCGAAATTGTTCACTCCTGAGCAAAAGTAAACTCGAAGCAACGTTTGTGCTGAGATTCTGGAGAACATCGAAAATGATCTGAAGTTTTTGGAAAATGTAATAACTTGTGATTAAGTATGGTTTTTTTCAATACGACCCGAAATTAAGTGCCAATACATGCATTCAAAGAGTTCTAGTTCACCGAGACAAAAGAAAGCATGGATGAGCAAGTCGAAATTCAAAGCAGTGACGATAGTTTTTTTTTTATATCCGAGGAATTGTTCTCACTGAATGGGTACCTAAAGGTTGGACTGTTAACCAGGTGTATTATAAGGAGGTTTTGAAAACCCTTCGTCAACTCGTAAGAAAAAAAAGACCTGAAGTGTGGAAGAACGGCACTTGGATTCTTCAGCAGGACAACGCGCCAGCACATAAGGTACCCACCATACTCACACATGTAGAAATCACCCCATTTGTTTCCAATTCAATTAGGACAGTGGTCAGAAACTCACTAGAAAAACTGGACTAGTAACTTCTAGTCAGGAACTGGTCGGGCCTTAGTCAGCATGTCTCAGATGAAATTTGTGAAAATGGCACTTGTGAACGGCACTTGGATTCTTCGCCAGGACAATGCGCCAGCACATAAGGTACCCACCGTACTCACACATGTAGAAATCCCCTCATTTGTTCCCAATTTAATTAGGGCAATGGTCAGGAACTCAGTAGAACAACTGAACTAGTAATTTCTAGTCAGAAACTGGCCGGGCCTTAGTCAGCATGCCCCAGATGAAATTTGTGAAAATGGTACTTGTGAACGGCATTTGGATTCTTCATTAGGACAACGCGCCAGCACATAAGGTACACACCGTACTCACAAATGTAGAAATCACCTCATTTGTTTCCAATTCAATTAGGGCAGTGGTAAAAAACTCACTAGAAAAACTGGACTAGTAACTTCTAGTCAGGAACTGGTCGGGCCTTAGTCAGCTTGCCCCGGATGAAATTTGTGAGAATGGCGCTGCATTATATATACTGCAGTGCCATCTTCAGAAGTTTGTATTCACTAAATTATACTTTAGTAAACATTCGAATGGCTGCTCGAACTGCACATGGCTGCAAACTAACATTTATTTCCATCTGAAGCATCCGAGTGTTTAACACTTATAAACACGTGCTTTTAATGAAAATAACACAACCGGAATTTTAATGAAATAAAGTGTGTGCTAGTTTCGTTATATTCTATTTAACATATGTTTTTGATATATGAAATATAAGGGATAAAGTTAAATTTGTACTGTGTGAGTGAAAGACAGTGGAAAACAATGAAAATAATTAATTGTCATAGTTGATTGCAAATTTTAAACATTCGCATGTTGTGCGATACAAGTATATGCAAAAAAAATTAAGGCTAAAAACTATAAACACTCAATATTATATATTCAAAATTTGTACTTATTTAAATTTAATTGATTTTCTTGTTTACAAATCGTTTTTCCCACATATTTATATCACGTCTAAATGTTGAACATACCAGAAAACAGAATGGGTCTAGACGGGTGGTGGAAGGGTATTCCCGTTAGGGCCTGGCTAGAAATTTCAGATAGAACTCGGCTAAAACAGCGTTACAGAAGGAATCAAGCCCTCTCTATTTTTTCCGATTAGTGACCGATCAGAAATAGGGAAAACTATCCGGGGCCCTTCTAAATCCCGATCACAATTTCCACATGGGCGCCTGACCTAGCCCCATGTGATTTTTTTTTCTGTTCCCGAAGATCAAGTCTGAGCTAAAATTGGAAATTGAAAAATTCGTATCGAGCGGTGTAGGAAGCGAGATGGGAACTACATTGTAGGGGACATCTCCACTGAATAATTTGGTAAATAAAAATTGTTAGAGCATCAGTCTGGTTATGTAATAGTCACACCTCGTATTTCTACAAGTTGGGGAATTTCCCCCAAATATTGTAGGGAAAATTCCCCAATAATGTTGTGAATTATTTCCTGCAAGTTGGGGACAGTGATGCCAATGTGAGTATCGTGTGCTATAGCGCTTGCGTTGGGGCCGGGCGCTGGTTGGCCGCAGTTGGCGCGCAGTTCAAAATGAGTATTAAAAACAATTCTTATAATTGGAATAAAAAATTATTATAAAATGCTCAAGAATGTATAAAAATTGTATAACCCTTGATGTAAAGTAAGAAAAAAATTTATAACATATTTATTTTCTAAATAACAGTTCATTTTCTTTGAATTCCAAAGTCTAACTTATATTTCACAAAACATTCAATTTGAGAAGAAACTTGTTGGAAAAGTCATTTAAAATAATTATTTATAATTTTTTGAATATTTCTGATGTATGTTCCTGAGAATTCGTATAATAATATAACCTATAAATACATAAATTATCATGACTGTGTTGTAGTAATATGATTTATATGCACAAATGGTATTTTGAGTACGATTTTAACACTTTTCTATGTATTCTACCGAATATTAATTGCTATGTTTTTTTTTACATTTTACGAGAGCTTTCTCTATATTTTTCTGATAAACTGGACTGCATAAGCTTTCAAATAAACCAAAAAACATCCCAAAAACCTTTAGAGGAGATCCAAAATTTCTACAATCAGAAATTGTAATTTTTTTAATTAATAACTATTTTGAGAAAAATATAAACTAAAAAGTGATACTTCATAGAGCTTTCATATAGTTGAATTTTGAATCAAATAACTGAATTTTGAACCTACAAAGATGAATGTTCAACCAAGAAGATTATTTATCTACCCTTAAAAAAATAATTTTTAACTTAACACATGAATTGTGTAACAAATGGATGAATGTTCTATTTATAAATGATAAATTTTCAACCCAAAATCAAAGAGTCAAATTTGTAGCAAAAAAAAATTTAATTTTCAACCAAATGAACAACGAATTTTTAACAAAATAGTCGAATTTTCAACAAAAGAGTTGAATCTTGAAGAAAATGATTTTTTAACGGAGCAGTTCAACTTTCAACTAAGTAGTTTGATTTTCAACTAAGATAAACTTTAAACCAAATAGTTGAATTTGCAAACAAAAAAGGGAATTTTTCACAAAGAAGATCAATGATCTACCAAAAAGACGATTTTTCAACGAAATAATTTTGTTTTCAACAAAATAAAAAAATTTCGAATCCAAAAAGACGAATTACCTGCAAAACAGTTTTAGTTTTCAACCTAAAGAAATGATTTTCCAACAAGAAAGTTAATTTTTAACCAAATAGTTCGATTTTCTGCCAAAATAGTTTAATTTTCAGCCAAAAATATAAATTTTCAACAAAAAAATTAATTTTCAACCAAATAGTTCAACTTTCCACCAAATTTTAGAATTTTCAAAAAAACGAATATTCTGCAGCCAAGTAGTTGAATTTTCAAATAGAATAAACTTCATCTTGGAATCAAATAGTTGTTTTTTAAGCAAAAAAGATTTGTCATCAACGAAACATTTTTAGTTTCGACTAAACAGTTGAAGTTTCAACCAAAAAATGAATTTTCAATAAAAAATATGAAATTTCAACAATAAAGTTCATTTTCAACCAGATAGTTTTATTTTATATGTAATAGTTGAATTTACAACTAAAATGACGTATCTTTAACTAAAAAAAATGCATTTTTTAGGAAGTAGTTCAACTTTAACCCAAATAGTTGATTTTTCAACCAAAAAATATGAATTCTTAACGAAACATGTAATAGTTGATATTCCAGCCAAACAAGATTCGAATTTTAAATAAAAAATATTTGAATTCAACTAAAAAAGATGAATTTTGAACAATACACTTGAATTTTCAATCAAATAGATGAATTCTCAACGAAACATGAAAAAAAAAGGTTCCTTTTTTTAAAGGTCATAACTCTTGACCTATGAAGGGGAGAAGATCATTTTTTTTTATTCACGAATAATTTCGTGCGCTACAACTTTTTTGCTGGTGTCATTAACGTAGCTTCACCCACAAAAAAAGTATTTTGAAAAAACTGAACACGAGTAATTTGCCCTGAAAAGTATGTCAAAAGTGGTCAACTTTGGGAGGCCATAACTTATGATATATTGGAGCTAGGTTATTGTTCTTTTTCAAGAATCACTCGAAATTGTGTCTACTTCAATTATTGTTCAAAACATTTATTCCTAAAATTAACAGCTTCAAAGTACAGATACAAAATTTAGAATTTGATTTTACAGCCTTTTTTAAAAAGAAAATCGGGTTACTTTAAAAGGTTATAACTCGGCACCTATTAGAGTTAGAAGGTTCTTTCATTTCTCAGCTTTCTTATTATTGTGTGTTGTTTAATTTTTCTGTTAAACCTTTTGTTATAAAATGCAATGGGAAGGGTCAATATATGCAAACGCAATATTTTGAACCTTTTTCAAAAATATTTCCGGGACGCGTCGTAGTCATTTCTAGCAAATTTGAAATTTTCATTAGGATCCCTCAAGAAACCGACTAAGAAAGCAAACAAAAACCAAAAAAAAAAAAATGTATGAAAATGTATTTATGAATATATATATATATATATATATATATATATATATTTATTTATTTATATATGAATACATGTATATTTATGTATGAATATGTGCATGTAGGAAAATGTATTGTATAATTGCGGTTACTTGAAAGACACCATTTCTTCACTTATTATCAATATTCCATAGAAACATACTAACTATGTTTATAGCTATATTTTTTAACAACCTTTCACACATATGTATCACTCATACATCTGCACTCTACATATAACCCGTACGTGTCAAGGATTCGTTGAGACATTTCTCCTTCACAATCTCCACATGTTACGGGAACGACTAGGCACACAAACACATATAAAGAGAAGCGTTCGTATGATTGTATTGAAATGGCACTCGTAAACAATGCATTGCATAACTCCCACTAGTCGAGTGCAGTACTTGCAGATTGACATAATACACACAGGGGATTTTTCAATATCGAAAGTCCCCTACCGTCTGCAGCCGGATTTTTATTAGGAGCGCTCGCATTCACCTGAACATTTGGTCAGGGGAGTGGAAAACTGCAGAAAATGTCAACTCCCGAACGGTAGCATCGAGTGACCATACCCATCCTCGGCGTCAAACCTTCCGCTCGAAAGTAGTTAAAAGCAGAAAAAACGCGACTAAGTGAGAGTCACTAACGGTCACCCATCCGAGCGCTAATCGCGCCCGTTCGTGCTTAACGCTTGAGATCTCGACGAGTCGAGGTTCACCACCTAGCTACTGCCGACGGTTTTTCAATCCATCATTATTATTTTTATTTTAATATAAATTAATTATATTTTTATTGAAATTTAAGAAATTCAATTCAGAATAAGTCGAAATTTAACTACGAAATTTTTTGAAATTAAAAAAACCAGTAATATAACGATCAGATTTGGACAAGTCACTCTTAAGTGTCTCCATTAGAATAAAAAAAAAATTCAAAAAGAGGGAAGTGAAAGAAGACAACCTCCAAATCCTGTTTCTTATATTTTTCTCTCGTCTTTTTTTCTTTATCTTTTTGAAATCACAATCAAAAAACATTTGCGAAAATCAACAAGAATTTCGGTGTTCATTTAACTCGCATTCAACATCCTTTTCAAGGCAACAAAAAAATACCTTTTTGACACAGTGTGCGTAAAATACGTTTTTACACACCCATATGAGTGCGCGAAATGAAAATGAATAACACTAGTTCTACGATCTAATATGGGTATGTAAAAACGCATTTTTACGCACACTGTGTCAAAAAATATCGTATGCAACACGTGCGTACGATTTACCCACTTGTGGTGATCGCGTGTGTAAAACGGCATTTTACGCACATGTTGTATAATATACTATTCAACAAGTCAAAATCCATGAGAAAACCAGGATGTTGAAGAAACACTGAAACGTTGGTAGATTTTTGTAAATGTTTTTTGATTGTGATTGAAAAAAAAGTAAAAATAAAAAAAGACGAGAGAGAAAAAAACCAAGGGGATTTGGAGGCTGCCTTCTTTTCCTTTCCTCTTTTTTTATTTTTGTTTTCATAATTTGAATGGAGACATTTGAGAGTGTCTTGTCCAAATTTGGTCGTTGGCTTCTTGGTTTTTTCAATTTTCAAGAATTTTGTAGTCATATATTTATTATATTTATTGAAATTACTAGAAGATAAACACGCGCGTAATTATAATTTTTTTGTCTCATGCAATTTTCAAATTGAAACATAGAATCAATATCAATACAAAATTGTTGTATTGCATAGTATTTATTATCTAAAGTAATATAAAAGAAAAGTAGGGGCAATGTTTTTGATAATTGAGGAAAATGGCATCTTAACTTCAGAATTAATATATAATATTTGTCTACAATATATAAACAATCGAACCGTTTCATTTTGGTTCAAAAATACCAATTTCCGGGAGAAACACTAACATAACCTGAATTGGTTAAAAATTTTAAGTTTAATTTTTGAAGTCAAATGATTTTGGTTAAAAATAATATTCCTGATGAAAAAGGCTAATAAAACATAACAAAAATTGTTGAAGATTGTTAATATTGTCTTAAGCCTAATGTTTTTCGTTTAAAATAACCGATTTGCGGTGAAAAATGACAACATAACCTAAAATTGTTCTAAAATTGTCAATCTTCTTTGAAATCTATAACCAGTTCCGGCGAAAAACGCGAACATAACCTACAGTTGTTAAAAAAATATCTTCTTTAAAATCTAATGATTTTTTGTTAAAAGTACCGATTGCCAGTACAAAACACTAACAAAACAAATAATTGTACGAAAATTGTGAATATAATCACTCTGAATGATAATTATCTGAGGAATAATGATAATCTGAAAAACCTTATGAATTTTTTTGAATTAAAAAGACCAAATTTCGACGAAAAACACAAACATAACCTAACAAAACATGGTTTGAGATGGTAAATATCCTTTTGAACCTGATGTTTTTGGTTTCAAGTAACCGATTCTCAGTAAAAACTGTTAACTTAACCTAAAAATGGTTCGAGATTGTAAATCTTCTTTTAAACCTAATGTTTTTTGTTTCCAATAACCGATTTCCGATGGAAACTGTCAGAATGAACTTAAATTGTTTCAAAATTGTAAATATTCTTTGAAATATAATGATTTTTTTTACTGAAAATACCAATTTTTGGTATAGAACGCCAGTAAAACCTGAAAATTTCAAATAGTTGTGCACCTTCTTTGAAATATCATTTTTGCAAATTAAAAGTACCAATTTCCGACGAAAATCACTGTCATAACTCATAATTGTTAGAATATTCTAAATATTGTTCAAATTATGATGATTTTTGTTTGAAAATAATAATTCTCGGTGTAAAACGCCAACGTAACCTAAAATTGTTGAAAAGTTATGGATTGTGTTTCAAATCTAATGATTTTATAATAAAAATTTCAATGTATAACGAAAAAAACTAACACAATCCAAATCAGGTAAAACATACCAACATTACCTAAAGTTGTTGAAAAATTGTAAATATTCTTTGAAATATAATAATTTTTTATTGAAAATACAAATAATTTCTCACGAAAAACACAAACATAACATAAGAGAAAATTGTTCAGAATTGTAAATCTTCTTCGAAATGTAACGATTTTTGTTTAAAATAATCGATTTCCTGTAAAAACGTTTATATAATCTGAAACAATTCAAAAATTACAAACCTTGTTCGTAGTATAATATTTTTTTTTTAATACAAATTTGGTCAATTTCCGGTAAACAATTCTAACAAAACCGAAAACCGTCAATTGTTGAAGAATTCTGAATCTTTGAAATCTAATAATTTTCTATTGAAAATACTTATTTCCGGTGTAATACTCTAACATAACCTAAAATTGTTAAAAAACTGGATATCTTGATGATGATTTCCAAAATTTAAAATTTATGTCAAGAAACTACAAAACTAATAATTTCAAATTTAAGATACAAAACTATTTGATGATTTTTGTTTAAAAATTCTAATTTCCAGTCAAAAAACTTAACGCAACCTCATTTTTTTGGAAATTTCAAGTCTGTTTCGAAACTTTAGAAATTTTATATCAAAATTCTTTTTGAAAATTACTAATTTTCAGCGAAAGGCACTAACGTTAAGCATTTATAATATATTCGATAGTTTATTAGATAATTTGAAAGTTTTAATTTAACAGCGCAAGAGTATTTAAAAGCACATATGTTTCTCAATTCGCATTAGGTTTTCTATGATTTTTCTTATTAAAACGGTACATTTGTAGCTTTTATTTCCAAAATTTAAAATTTAAGTCAAAAAACTAGAGAAACTAATAATCTCAAATTCAAGATACAAAACTACTACAGACAAGTAGTACTTGTACATACAAGTTCAAAATTACCTAATCTTCAAATTGATTTATAAAATTGAAAAAAAGACTCATTGAATATTGTAACAAATTTTAAAATAATGAAACAAGCTAAGATCATAATTGTTTATTACCTTAGTTATTTGCATATTGGTGTTTTTTCTCCTGTTTTAGGCAAAAACCTTCTTATTTTTAAAGTTGCAGGAACTTTTCACGTTATTTTCAGATTTTTCACTTGAATTAGTAGAAACAAAGTACTGTTTCAGATATCTACTTGAAACCAAAAAAATCTCTTCGGCATCTGAAAATTAGTATCAAAAGTTTTTGGGATGTAACTTTCTAGTCTTGAATAGTCTATAAAAATTGAGAAGACTTCATCGCTAGCATTCTGGAAATAACTGATTAAAATAAAGAAGATTAAATAAAGATTTCGAATCTGTGATCAAAATTCAAGAAAGCGGATTCAATATGGCGGATAAAAACTGTAAAAACAACACCTGTGAAGTTAAAAATTGCTACCACGGGCTTTTTCAAATCATTGATTTCAAACATGAGGTATAAATATCAAAAACTTTACGAAAGTTGATTAATAGACCATTCTTCCCTATATATCATCACTTTGACACAATATTAAATACTCACAGCAGGTATTTGTATAAACGTCATCCAACGTATTAAATAGAACATACTTCCAAATACAAAATTATTTACAGATCGTCATCACTATCAGAACTGGTTGCATCACAGTCATTACTGGTCTCATCTCTTTCAGAGCTTGCAGTGTTTTTTATTTCAGCTTCTATGAATGATTTAGCATATTTATGATTATGATATGATATGATCTATGATTTAGCATATTTACGAAATCAATAGTAGATACTTCTCAACGAAATAAACAGCAGTGACTTCTATGAATTTGCTTACTCGTCTGCTATAATCTCTTCACAGTCAATGCAGTCTCTGGTTTTTTGCATAATTTCAATCGATTTTTTACCAAAATCAGAAATTTATGAGTCTGTGAGATATACAATACGATGATAAACATTCACTATCCTATTTTTTCTGCTGCTTTGACGTGAGTCTAAGACCATATTTTTTCGGTACAGCTTATGCCAGGATTCGTTCCCATCTTCTGAATAATAAGCCATTGGTAAAGGAAACTCTCTTTCTATTTGGCATCCACGTTTTTATAATTTATGCAACGAGGGATTCATTCTTACCCAAGAGAATAATTCCTCATGCAGACAATATGTTCCCCAAGAGAACTTTTCCAGTTCATCTAATTATTTGGAAAGTAATTTGTTTTTATTTTATGTTACGCCCAGATTTTAAGAGTAAGAATACAAAAATAAAAATGTTGTACCTTGTACTATTTGATCAACCCGAACCCCTAAAGTTTCGTATATTCTTGCTTGGACATGAATTTTTCGCTCATTGCATTATTCTAGAAATCGAACAAATTATATTGATTTCAAGATATAAAGAGCGAGAAATTCTACGTTTAAATAAAAACAATAATTGCATTCATAAGAGTTGTATAGTTCGTGTAAAATAGTTTAGAAGTGTAAGAAAAAATATGCCTTTTAAAGATCTTCTCACATCTCAAAATTCGATGGTTTTTCTATATGAAATGTGAAGTAAATGTTCGAAAGCTTTAATCTCATCATGGAGTAAACCCAATCCATATTTCAAAGATGAATTATTCAGAGTAAACTCGTCTTCTAAATCACCAAATTGATGAGCTGTTTTCAGACACATCGGGCATCTACTTATGGCCTTATTACCGAAAATTATAGTATTAACACACTTCCCATCGAACATTGTCTGAGATACGGCAAACTCAACTCTTGCTTTTTTATTATTACCATCTTGAATGTAAGCGCTACCAGATTTTTAATTTCTGCGTTTAAGCGATTAAATTCGCGTAATGTAGCACAATCATCCTTTTTTTCAAGTGCTATTCTTGAAGGACGACAAAAACGGATACTTTGTGGAATGGGATTGATCCAAAAACAGTTATCCAAATAAATTCTTGATTTAATGACTATCATGCTGGTGACGAATAAAGATTGCTGAGCATTCAGATTTTCATTATCAGAATTCACAAACCTTTGGTAGTGTTTTGTGTGCCCTCATGAACTATCGAATCCTAACCTAACGATGAGCTTTAAATTACGTAAATCTTTTTGTTCCCACTTTGAAGCAACATTGTCACACAAACGTTCTGCAGATATATTCAACATGCTCTGCAGGGGAATCATTACCTCTATTTCTGACTTCTTATAATCTGCAGGCTGGCATTCACTCAGAGCTTTTCTAATTTCCCGGTATGATGGGTATATAGACAATTCTTCTTTCGACTGTCCTTTGACAAAGCCAAATAACTATTCTTATTGTAGTCATATTCTGAATAGAGAGCTAAAGCTGATTCTTTTGAGTGTTGAGTTTGATTTAAATCTCCACATGAAGCATTAGGGCTCAATTCATTCAACTTTACTGATAATTTGAGAACTGAGGTATCATCCTCGGCATGCTTAATAATTTCATGAACTCTTCTACACTCGGTCGCTTTAGAGGATCTTTCAATATGTACTTGTTTTCTCCCGATGATCTTATTTATTTCTGACTTTTTGCATGCGTGAACTGATTTTTTTATCCAAACTTTTAGTGTTGCTCATTTTGGAACGTTATTCTCGTTGAATAATAATTATTTTTGTCATCATGTATAGAACATAAATAAAAAAAGTAAGAGTAATCTAAAACATTGTATTGTTTCAAGATAATTTTCTATGAAGAGTAACATATTGAAGCTTGAAAAACCTTACTTTAGATTATTCCTGTGTGGAGAAGTATATGCAATTGAATCTTCTTATAATTAAAATGAAAAAATTTATCGTTTTCTGCTCAATAACGTTTCATGAACCAAAAACTTTTTACTTGCTGTTAAAATAATTGATATTTTTGATAAAATCTATTACTATGGCAACAGTTATAAGAGTAACTATTTCTCAATGGTTCTCATTTTCATTTTTTTTTAACGATGAAAGGCAATTTCATGTCCATATCGTTTTTATAGTTTTTATCCACCATATTGGATGCGTTATTCTGAATTTTGACAATTTCACCTTAGATTCGGAATCAGTGACCTAAGAAACTTTGCAAAAGCAAAGTTTAGCCATATCGGTGTTGTTCTAACAAGTTTCATCCGCCGGCCATATTGGCGCCATTTCGAATTTTGACAGTTTGACCTCATATTCAAAATCAGTGGCCTAACAAATTTTGTGATATCAAATTTTAACCTTATCGGTGTGTGGCACATATCAATAGAAATAAAGAGATTGGAGGAAGTGTCAGAAACCTGGCGTGGCGTGAGAGTTTTTGCTTTCCACGCCTGACAATGAGTCCTTTATGGCAAAACGTAAGTCGTTGCTCGATGTGTATCTACATAAGACTACATACGTCTCCGTATACCACTCTCATATCATCGAGTCTATCCGCTGAGTTTTGCAATCTCCGGTGATATAGACATTTCTTTTCAAGATTTTTCGGCAGCTAAGGTCATTTTGTATCTGATTTTCCAATCTTCCATTGTCATATATTTCCAATGGCACATAATAGTTTCGAAATAATTAAAATTCCCTCTTAGAAAATTAGTCAAGTAGACAAGTAGCCTAGTCAAGTTGCCTACAATAAAGGGATTCGTAGACCGTAAAGTTCCAAAACAAACAAGCCTTCTAAAATCTAAATTGCATTAGGGGAAAGGTGTCTAAGAAGGAACCCCCTGCATATTTTCGTATGAACGTATTATATTCATTAAATGTGTTCGCACAGTAAAAAATAATGTTCAAAATTATACTGACATCAATATCATTTTGATATGCAACAAAAATCATACCAAAATCAAGAGCATTTTGATCACCCAGAATGAATGATCGATTTGTGACATCATAATGATCTGACTCAGGGTCATGTATCAATTCAAGGCAAGATGGCCAACGTTCTTGGAGTGCTTCAGCTTATATGAGAGCATTTATGATTCTTCATCGTGCAGTGTACTTGAAACCCAGAAAAAACGAAACTTGATAATGTAGAAACAATAAATATTCCGCATTTTAATTAAAAGTATCTATATAATTCAAGTCTCAATTACAGAACACGCGTAACAAACAATAGAAATAAACTGATAATTTTAAGTATAAGTATTTGGAAAGTTTTTAAAAGAAAAGAGAAAATGTCAAGGTAACCGCTCAGGACGAAGGACCACAAACAAGTGTTGTCGAGTTACGGCCTCTCCACCCCTTCAAGAGGAAAAATGCGTCTTAGCTAGCCATGTGTTTTTTTTTATCTATGCAACGCATTTCGTTTATGCACGCCGGCAGCTAGTCCTCTGCGTTTACGATTTTTCCAGCTAGTCAAATTATTTAGGTCTTCACATTCGGCCGTTCCTGAAATCTACGTCGTCCTCGACGTATATAACGACGTCTGCT
>JAUMHM010000071.1:29413948-29443260 GCA_032362435.1 Melikaiella ostensackeni | reverse complement strand
GGAGCAATTCTGAGGCCAGATTTTTGTTCAGCGCACCAAAAACCTTCGGAAAAGTATACTCTGGTTTCTGGTTCTGAAATTTGTTCGGATTTTGTCGGCCTATGTAATTATAGGATTACAATTCCTGGATTTTCGTCACCAAAAGACACAAAGGAAAGTAACAATAGATAAATATATGAAGGAATAAACTTTCTCAAAATTTTTTGGTAGTATAGACTTCAAGAAAATTGATGAAAATTGGGGCAATAGGATGGAGGTCATTGGCGGACCAGTAAAAAATATCAAAGATTTTCATTCAATCAGATAAAAAACTGAGGTTAGCTGCATTACACAAAGACTTATTGATAAAATGTAAGATTTATGGGGTTTCTCCAAAAAAGATTTTTGGTATCAACAAGAAAGTTTGCTTTGACTTCAATAACAAAAGAAACAAAGAGTCATTTAATGAGACCACTAGTCAGGTCAGAAAATCTATTTTGAATTTTATTATAAAAGATTGCCATGCAAAAATACACTATCTAAATGAGAATGTTAAGAAGACTCTTGATATCTTGAAGAGACAAGTACTAGACTACACTATCAAAGAACGCTTTGCAAGAGAAACTCAATCAAATCAGAAAGGCTTTAGTAATAATAAAAAACATGAACGAAAATTTGAAAACGTTCTCAATGTTCAAGGTGATGTACAAAAATTGACTCTAAATATTCACTTAGTTCTTTTTCAAGACCAACCTGACCCATGGTTTTTAAATATTTCAAACGTAGAGATTCCACGAGAAGTAATTAATATTCTAAGGTTGGGTGAAGGCTTTATTAACAAATATAGCGAAAAAGTATATACAATTCCTTGAAATCATTAAAGACATTGAAGTCAATATTTCGAAATTACCAGATAACAAAGTACAAGAATTCAGAGCCAGATTCATAGGTTTATCGAATGAATTTTTGAACAATGGTGCTTGACAAACCTCATTAAAAAAAGAATTGAGCGAAGGATGATTTGAAAAATAACTTTTTTCAAAACGTTATCCTGAATAATTGATTACAAAGGCTGATAAAGCAAGTATTGCAGTTGCAATATTATAGGATGTTTATAATAAAAAAATGATGCATATTTTGCATGATAAAGATAGTTTTGCCGTTATTCCAAATGATCCTACAAAAATGATTCAAAAAGGTACATTCGAAATTCTAGAGAGACTACGACTTCAAAAATGTTTGGGAAACAATATTCAAAGTTGCGACATTAACACAGTTCACACAAACCTATCTCTTGCCAATGGCCTAGCGAAAGCTCATAAAGCAGAATTTCCTTTACGACAGGTTATTCCGACAATAGGTTTACCTACGAGAAAATTAGGAAAACTTCTCAGTAAAATTATCAAAGACTCAGTTACCCTTTCAGCAAGATCAATTAAAAACAGTGCTGCTTTTCCAAAATTAATCGAAAATGTCAAAATATCAACAAATCACATTTTTGTTTCCTTTCATGTAATAACCATGTTTCCTAACATTCTCTATGAAAGAGTTAAACTTGCTATTGAAAATAGGTCGGATATGATCAAACTTCGTACTAAGATTGAGAAAAAACAATTTTTTAATGCTATTGGATATGTTTTCAATTCCGTTTATTTCAAATTCAATGGCACATTCTATAAACAAAAATTTGGAACTCTGATAGGCTCAGTATTGTCTCCAATTATTGCTGAAATTGTGATGGAAGATTTGGAAAATAAAATCTCTAACAAAATGAATTTTGAATAGGACTTTTATGCAAGATATGTGGATGATGCTCAATCATCATTACATGCGCAAAATGTAGATACCCTCCTTGGTGTATTTAATAGTATACATCCAAGAGTACAGTTTGCTGTTGAAATTGAAACAGAAGGTAGATTGAATTTTCTTGATTTGACCTTAATGAAAACTGATGGAAATTATATTGTCACTGATTGGCACACAAAAATAATCTCATCAGGAAGAAAGTAAATTTTAATTCGAATCATTCCATTGGAAACAAAATAGGAGTTATAAAGAAATTAATTTATAGAGCTCTTAAATTATCTCATCCTTCATTCCACAAAAAGAATATTGAATTATGCAAACAGATTCTATTTTTGAACCATTATCCTATTACTTTTATTGACAAGCATATTCATAACAGAATTGTTTAAATTAGGAATAGAGGTAATAATCAGAACAGAAACAATGTACAGGATTACAATAGATTTAATACGGTTGTCCTACCTTATTTTGTAAAAATCTCAAGTTTCTTGAAATCAATGTTAGGAAAATTGGGGTTACATACAATATATAGAAATCCATTCAAAAGCAACTTGATTGTTACATTGGGTGAAGACAAATATGAGAAACTGGAAAAACAATGTGTAATTTATAAATTCAAATTTAGACAATGTGATGCTGTTTACATAGGGCAAACAAGGAGATCACTTAGAACACGAAAAGATGAACATAAAAATAATTTTCATAGAATTCCAAGATATTACTCGGTCCTTACAAAACATAGACTCACGCATGGGCACAACTTCAGTTGGGATGATGTTAAAATTTTGTATCATAAGAAAAATTCAAAAAAGAGAGAGTTCATGGAAATGATATTTATAAAGAGGGAAGGTAACAAAGATATTAATTTAAAAAGGAATCTTGCTAGATACAACAGAATTTGGGATCGAATCATTAATTGGATATGATGACTTTGGTTATGTGTCATAATTTTGAATTTTCGGGAATTAGTTTTCAATTAAAGAATTAAAGGATCGGAATTTGGGATTTATTTAGAAATGTTTGGCCCATGTCAAAATTTCAATTTTAAATTAATGAATGAAATATGTACCAAACAAGTCAAATTATTATCAATCATATCTGTTTTTTATTTTCAGGTAATAATAATAATTTTCTCATCAAACAATTTAGGAATTTATACCTGTTGTTTTTCCTATAAGTTACCTCTGATGAGGAAGTTTAAATTGTCTTCGAAACATGTTGGCCCCCAGTAGTATAAAAAAGACGGAGAAAAAAAGACTAGGAGGATGGTTTTGATTGACTTTCTTTTTTCTCCCTCTTTTTTCTACGGTTGTGTACATTTATTGAACATCTGTCTCTAATGAGCCGAAAAAGCAGGTAGTCTCAAGGTATATTTTTAAACTGTAAACTTTCTGAGTGCTCTTCTTCAGTACACACCAAATTTTTATAAGTAAATAGATTTTATTTCGATCTTTAAGAAATTTTAAAAGAAAGACATGAATCAAAGATTGGTTCCAATCTGCAGGGTTACCTATGAACAATTAAGATTTCTTTTAACTGACTTCTAATTATTAACTCAATTTACTAAAAGGCATTTATTTTACCTAAATATATTTAAAAGAATTAATGAAGTTAGCAATTCTTTAAAAGTGTGTTATTAATTTGGATTATTGCCTTTTTTTTTTAAAAAAATGGAATAATCTGAAAAGATTGGTTCTAAATCAACCCACAAAATGTTCACGATTTACGGCTGTTTGAATGTTTTGAAGCAGTTAGTTACGTTAGATGATCGATGAGTAATCGATTCTCTACGCCTAAGTCGATATGTACATCTACGTGAAGCTGTCTTCATTTAAATTACTGCAGCCGTGGATTGCCGGCGACGCGCTGATTAACTTACAGAGGGAAATTTAAAAAAATGGAACAGCCTTTCAGCGACGCAGAGGCACAGTTCCCACGCCAGCCTGAGGTTACAGACGCCTCGCGGTCTTTCCTATCGCAAAAATGTCTCTCATTACGGAATATCGAATGCGCAATCCGATGGGCGCTGCTTCTATTCGGTTTCCGCGCATGAAAATAGGCTCACGATTGGCCGGTCGTGATAGATCCCGATGAAGGTATCGGTTTTGTCCCTTAATGTCGGCTTAATAGTTCTAATAGCGCAATGTAATGATTCTCGTAAGTACCTAAGACGCAACAGGAAAACAACATATCTGGGGCAAAACAGGCTTAGATCGCTTTATCGGGTCGTGATTTGTCAGATGCGAAAAGCAATTGTCAGATTCTGAAATTCATGATTGAAGAAAGACCTTTCTGATCACTTTTTTTTAATTGGTTCACTTTGCAATTAGAGAACCTTGTGATTCACTAATGATAAGGAAATTAAATTGTAATTAAAAAAGAAGAGTGATGAGCCACTTCTGTAAAAGGAGAGTTATGAGGTGCTTTGAAAAATGAAGAGTCTTGAGCTGCTTTTATGAAAGAATTCTGAGCCACTTTTTTCTTTAAGAATTATGTGCCACCTTTGCAAAAGACCACGTTGAAAAATGAAGAGTTATGAGCCGTTTTTACAAAACAAGAGTCATGAGCCTCTTTATCAAAAAAAGAGGAAGGGCCACTCTTATACAAAATGAGACTTATGGGTCGCTGTTTAAAAGGAATAGGGATGAGCTACTTTAAAGAACGTAGAGTCATGAGACTTTTGCAAAAGACTACTTTGAAAAATGAAGAGTTATGAGCCGTTTTTACAAAACAAGAGTTATGAGTCACTTTATCAAAAAAAAGAGTTAGAGGATACTTTCATACAAAAGAAGAGTTATGGGCCACTGTTGAAAAAGAATAGGCATGATCTACTTTAAAGAAGGTAGAGTTATGAAACTTTTGCAAGTGAAGAGTTAAGAGCCGTTTGTATTAAAAAGACTAGGTAAGAGCACTTTTACAAACGAAGAATTCTGAGCCACATTTACGAAAGAATAGTTATGAGCTGCTTTTATAAAACAACAGTTATGAACCAATTTTTCTTAACAAAAGTTCTGAGCTACTTTTGTAAAAAAAAAGAATTCTGCGCCGTCTTCTTTTCAAAGAAGAGTTATGAGCCACTTTTACAAAAGAAGGATTCTGAGTCATTTCTTTCACAGAGAGTTATATGCCATTTTTGCAAAACAAAAAGTATGAACCACTTTGAAAAATGAAGAGTTATCAGCTACTTATTTTAAACAAAATTCTGAGATACTTTTGTAAAAAATTCTACTATTTATATTTCTGATATTTTACTATTTTTGTAAAAGCAGAGTTATGGGCCACCTTTACAAAGAATAAGTGTGTCCCGATTTGATTAATGTAGAGACATGAGCCGCTCTTACAAAACAAGAGTTATGAACTACTTTTTCTCAACAAAAGTTCTGAACTACTTTTGTAAAAAAAAAAAGAATTCTGCGCCGTCTTCTTTTCAAAGAAGCGTTATGAGTAACTTCTGTAAAAGGAGAGTTATGAGCTATTTTTACAAAAGAAGAATTCTGAGTCATTTCATTCAAAGAGAGTTATATGCCACTTTTGAAAAACAAAAAGTACGAACCACTCTGAAAAATGAAGAGTTATCAGCTGTTTTGACAAAACAAGAGTTGCCAGCTACTTATTTTGAATAAAAGTTCTGAGATACTTTTGTAAAAAATTCTACCATTTATATTTCTGCTATTTTACTATTTTTGTAAAAGCACAGTTATGGGCCACCTTTACAAAGAATAAGTGTGTTCCGATTTGATAAATGTAGAGACAGGAGCTGCTCTCACAAAACAAGAGTTATGAATGACTTTTACTCAACAAAAGTTCTGAGCTACTTTTGCAAAAAAAAAAAGAATTCTGCGCCGTCTTCTTTTCAAAGAAGAGTTATGAGTAACTTCTGTAAAAGAAGAGTTATGAGCTACTTTTACAGAAGAAGAATTCTGAGCTATTTCTTCCGCAAAGAGTTATATGCCACTTTTGCAAAACAAAAAGTATGAACCACTTTGAAAAATGAAGAGTTATCAGCTGTTTTCACAAAACAAGAGTTATCAGCTACTTATTCTAAATAAGAGCTCTGAGCTACTTTTGTAAAAAAATTATACTATTTATATTTCTACTATTTTACTATTTTTGTAAAAGTAGAGTTATGGGCCACTTTTCCAAAAAATAAGTGTGTCTCGCTTTGATAAATGTACAGATATAAGCCGCTTTTACAAAATAAAACTTTTTCTCAACAAGAGTTTTGAACTATTTTTATATAAAAAAAATTCTGTACTGTTTTTTCCTCAAAAAAGAGTTATGAGTCACTTTTGCAAAAAAATATTTGATGTCTGCTTTTATACAAAAGAATAGATATGAGCCACTTTGAAGAAAGAATAGGTATGCGCCACTTTGATAAACATAGAGTTATAAGCCACTTTCAAAAAACAAGATTTATGAGACACTTTTCTGAAGAAGAGTTCTGACCACTTTTCTGTCAAAGAAGAGTTTTGAGCAACTTATGTAAAAGAAGAGTTAGGGGCCACTTTTATACAATAGAATATGTATGAGCCACTCCTAAAACAAAGATTTCTGAACTACTTTTACAAAAGAATAATTCTGAGCCAGTTCAAAACAAAAGGAGAGCTATGACCTACTTTTGCCGAAGAATAGTTATTGGCCACTTTTACAAATATAAAAGGTATGAGCTACTTTAAAAAATGTAGAATTAGGGACTATTTTTATACAAAAGATAAGTTCTGAGCCACTTTTACAAGAGAAGAATTCTGCGCCACATTTTTGTCAAATAAGAGTTATGAGCCATTTTTCTAAAAAATATTCAGGGGCCGCTTTTATACAAAGAAATAGGTATGAGCCGCTTTTACAAAAAAAAGAGTTATTAGCCACTTCTTAAAAAGGAGAATTCTGATCTACATTTACAAAGCGAAAGTTCTTAGCTATTTTTATAAAAGTAGAGTTATAAAGTAAGTAGTTATGAAGTAGTTATAAAGTAGAGTTATAAAAATAGAGTTATGGGCCATTTTTACAAAAGAATAGGTATGTGCTACTTTGATAAATATGGAATTGTGAGCCACTTTTACAAAACAAGAATTATGAACTACTTTTTCTAAGGAAAAGTTCTGAGCCACTTTTTTGCAAAAAAAAAAGTTTTGAGCCACTGATGTAAAAAAAAAGTTAGGGGAAACTTTTATACAGAAGAATAGGTATGAGCTACTCATACAAATGAAGATTCCTGAGCAACTTTTACAAAATAATAATTCTAAGCCACTTTAAAACAAAAGAAGAGTTAGGGGCTATATTTATGCAAAAGAAGAGTTTTGAGCTACTATTTCAAAATAAAAATTCTGCGCCACATTTTTGTCGAAGAAGAATTATGAGCCACTTTTGTGAAAAAAGATTCGGGGGCCGTTTTCATACAAAAGAGTTGGTATAAGCCGTTTTCACAAATAAAAGTTATCAGCCACTTCTTCAAAAGGAGATTTCTGATCTAATGTCACAAAAAGAAGAGTTTTGAGCTCTTTTTTCTAAAGTAGAGTTATGGGCCTCTTTTTCAAAAGATTAGGTATGCGCCACTTTGATGAATATAGAGTTATAAGCCGCTTTCACAAAACAAGAGTTGTAAGCCACTTTTTCATCAAAGAAGGGTTTTGAGCCACTTACGATGAAGAAGAGTTAGAGGCCAATATTATACAAGAGAATAGGTATGAGCCACTCTTACAAATGAAAAGTTCTGAAGTACTTTTACAACAGAATAATTCTGATCTAATTTAAAACAAAAGAAGAGTTGTGAGCTACCTTTTAAAGATTATTCATGGGCCACTTTTACAAAATAAAAGGTATGAACTACTTTGAAAAATGTAGACTTAGGGGCCATTTTTATACAAAAGAAGAGTTCTGAGCTACTTTTGCAAAAAGAGAATCCTGCGCCACATGTTCGTCAAAGGAGAGTTATAAGCCACTCTTGTGAAAAAAAGATTTGAGGGCCGCTTTTATACAAAAGAATAAGTGTGAGCCGCTTGCACAAAACAAGAGTTATCGGCCACTTCTTCAAAAGGAGGGTTCTGAGCTATTTTTCTAAAAGTAAAGTTGTGGGCCACTTTTAGGAAAAGATAGATATGTGCCACTTTGATAAATTCAGAGTTATGAGCCGCTTTCACAAAACAAGGAAATGCTTTTTCTGAAGACGAGTTCTGAAATAATTTTGTAAAAGAAGAGTTCTGAGTCATTTTTTGTCAAAGAAGAGTTTTGAGACACTTATGTAAAAGAAGTTAGCGGCTATTTTTATACAAAAGAAGAGTTTTGAGCTACTTTTGCAGAAGAAAACTCTGCGCCAAATTTTTTTCGAAGAAGAGTTATGAGCCACTTTTGTTGAAAAATATTCGGGGGCCACTTTTATACAAAACAGTTGATATGAGTTGTTTTCACAGGAATAGAGTTATCAGCCACTACTTGAAAAGAAGAGTTATGATCTACTATCAAAAACAAGAGTTCTGAGCTATTTTTGTAAAATAGAGTTATGGGCCACTTTGTCAAGAGAATAGGTATGCGCCACTTTGATGAATATAGAGTTTTGAGCTGCTTTTACAAAACAAGAGTACTGAGCCACTTTTTCGTCAAAGAAGAGTTTTGAGTCACTTATGTTGGAGAAGAATTAGAGGTCACTATTAAACAAGAGGATAGGTATCAGTCACTATTACAAATGAAGAATTCTGAGGTACTTTTACAAGAGAATAATTCTGATCTAATTTAAAGCAAAATAAGAGTTATGAGCTACTTTTTAAAGATAACTTTTGAGCCACAGTTCTGCGACACATTTTCGTCAAAGAAGAGTTATGAGCCACTATTGTAAAAAGAGATTTGGGGGCCGCTTTTATACAAAAGATTCGGTATGAGCCTCTTTCACAAACGAACAGGTCTGCGCCAAATTCACAGAACAATATTTATGCGTCGCTTTTACAAAACAAGAGTTATCAGCCACTTCTTCAGAAGAAGAGTTCTGATTTACTATTACAAAACAAGATTTATGAGCTATTTTTGTAGAAGTAGAGATATGGGCCACTTTTACATAATAATAGGTTCACGCCACTTTGATGAATGTAGTGTTACGAGCCGCTTTTACAAAACAAGAATTATGAGACACTTCTATTGAAGAAGATTTCTGAGCTTAATTTGTAAAAGAAGAATTCTGAGCCGCTTTTACAATAGAAAAGTTATGCACCACTTTTTCTTCGAAGAAGAGTTATGAGATACCTTTGGAAAAGAAGAATTAGGGGTCACTTTTAGATAACATAATTGATATTAGCCGCTTTCACAAACGATGAGTACTGAGCCACATTTAAAAAAGACGAGTTCTGAGCGGCTTTCACAAAAGAACAGTTATGAGCCACTTTCTTAAATGAAGCTTTATGAGTCATTTTTTTGTCAAAGGAAAGTTATGAGCTACCTTCGGAAAAGAAGAGTTAGAGGTCACTTTTATAGAACATAGTAGGTATGTGCCTCATTCAAAAACGAAGAGTTCTGAGCCACATTTATAAAAGAGTTCTGATCCGTTTCACAAAACAACAGCTATGCGCCACTTTTTTAAATGAAAATTTATGAGCCACTTCTTTCTCAATGAAGAGTTATGGGCTACTTCCGGGAAAGATGAATTAAGGGCCACTTTTATGCAAAATAATAGGTATTAGCCACTCTCAGAAACGAAGACTTCTGAGACGCTTTTACAAAAGAAGAGTTCTGAGCCGCTTTTACAAGAGAACAGTTATGAGCCACTTTTTTGAAAGATGAGTTTATGAGCCAATTATACAAAGAACTAGGTTTTATTTTGATTTGGTTGGGCAACTCTAGAACAAAGGATGGAAAAGAAGCCGGAAAGCGTATGGTCAACGGACATAGATTCTCATTCGTAACGTCAAATCGTCCTTGTGCCAGAGAGTAAGAGTAAAGTTGTTAATTTGTAACAAGAGGGCGTGGTATTTTCTTAGAAGATAATAAAGGGAGTGGGCTCGCAACCTAGTTTACATGCTTTCCCACCCGTCATACTCATCATCATCCCACGCACTTGGCACTCTCTGCTTTAAGACGAGTGTCGGAAAACACACTGCCTGCCTTGAAAACGGTTTTCATTATTATTTTTTTTCTTAGCTTCTTCCTCGGATGAACCCGGTATCCTATCAACAGCCACGGACCAAGTCAAGTGCCTGATCAGTTAATGTTAAGAATTCAATACAATGTTTGGAACCTCTTGCCAAGATGTTGTAGTAGGTACAAAATTAGATGTATGGTGGAGTTTGGTGTTTATCATTTACCGCTGTTAAACGTAGCGGCCGAGACTGTTGAAGGTGACATTAATCGCCTATTATTATTATTATTATTATTAATTTTTTAAATTTAATTTTTATGCTTTTTTGGGTGGACCTGGTATCCTATCATCAGTCACGGACCAATTAAATGTCTGATAAGTTAAAGATGTTAAGAATTCAATAAGATGTTTGAAACCTCTTGCGAAGATGCTGTATTAGGTACAAAATTAGGTGTATGGTGGAGTTTGGTGTTTGACATTTACCGCTGTTGGACGCAGCGGCCAAGACTGTTGAAGGTGACATTAATCGCCTCTTATTATTATTATTAATATAATTTTTTTATAAATTTTTTTTCTTGAGTGGACCCGGTATCCTATCATCAGTCACGGACCAAGTTAAGTGCCTGATAAGTTGAAGATGTTAAGAATTCAATACGATGTTTGAAACCTCTTGCGAAGATGCTGTAGTAGGTACAAAATTAGGTGTATGGTGGAGTTTGGTGTTTGACATTTACCGCTGTTGGACGCAGCGGCCGAGACTGTTGGAGGTGACATTAATCGCCTCTCATTATTGTTATTAATATTTTTTTGTTTTTTTTTCTCGAGTGGACCCGGTATCCTATCATCAGTTATGGACGGAGTTAAGTGCCTGATAAGTTAAACATGTTAGGAATTCAGTACGATGTTTAAAACCTCTTGCGATGATGTAGTAAGTACAAAATTAGGTGTATAGTGTAGTTTGGAGTTTGTCATTTACAGCTGTTGGACGCAGCGGCCGAGACTTTTAAAGGTGACATTAATCGCCTCTTATTATCATTATTAATATTATTTTTTTATTAATTTTTTTTTCTTGAGTGGATCCGGTATCCTATCATCAGTCACGGACCAAGTTGTGACTGATGAGTTAAAGATGTTAAGGATTCAATACGATGTTTGAAACCTCTTGCGATGGTGTTGTAGTAGGTATAAAATTAGGTGCATGGTGTAGTTTGGAGTTTGTCATTTACCGCTGTTGGACGCAGCGGCCGAGACTGTTGAAGGTGACATTAATCGCCTATTATTATTATTAATATTACTATTAGTATTATTGTTATTATTATCCAATTAAGCTATAAACCTTCCGGGATAGGAGTAAACCCATTCGGTTTCAGCTTTGTTATACTACTAAGGATTCGAAAGGAATTAATAGAATTATATAATATTCTGCTCCAAATTTATCTCTGCTGGGTAAAATGAATTGTAGATATGAGAATGACAACTAGATGAAGACCATTTAAGTTTGGCTTTTACATGTCAAATAAAATGAAAATACGATTTAGAAGGCAATGGAAATAGGTCTTTATCCAGTTGTCATTCTCATATCTTTAATTGTTTATAACCGTAATACTGTCGTCTCTATTTAAATACATTGTACGTATTCAGAAAGCATTCTATGCAGATTCATCATCGCCTGACTTCACACGAATTATTTGAAATCCCTGCTCCAGACACGCGTAATGAATAAATTGATTATTTATATAAGTTCAATGTTTTCAAGTACATTGTTAATTGCGCGATTGTAAGCTCTTGAAATTCAGATTGTTTTTATTTTGAAGGCACTGAGTTTGAAACTTTTAATTCAGAACATTTTCAAACTAAAAATTATTCAAATTGGAATGTCTTATTTCAAAATGGTTTCATTTGCAAGGTAAGATTTTTAAAAATTGATTTATTAATTTTTAATTGTTTAATTTGAATACCTATACATTTGGCAAAGTACACTTTTTAATGCATTTCGGGAATGCAATTTCGCAAGATTTTTCTTAGCTTCCAGCGGTTCTCTTTTGAAAGTGTACAATTTTCAGAGCCACATTTGATATTATAGAATTCGAAGCACTCAAATACAAAATCATTCAGTGGTTGGAGTTTTTAAAAGATGACCAAGTCTTAAATTCTTTTAATTCACGATTATTTAATTGCAAACGCTTCCTTTTTCAAACGCACTTTAAATTTTAAATTACGCTACGATTAAAGTTTTTAATTTTATATAAAGGTTTGAACGTTTGGCCCTGCTCATTTTTCCTCAAGGTCGATCGGCTAAAATTTCTGAGTCCAAAGGGTTAATTATTTTCGACACTACCAATTTTAATGTTCAATTAGTTTGGACTTACAAAAAATGCATTTTTGTTGAAAATTTGAAAACATTTTTTTGGAAGTTGAAGTTTAAAATCTCAGATATTCAACGAGGGTCCCCGCAGGGGGCCTTGCTTGTAGCCTTCATGCCTCAGCTTACAAAAATCAAACGATTTTGTTGTAATAATTTTTCTTTGTGTCAAATAGAAACATAATCTCATTTGAATGTGCAGTAATTAGAAATAAAGATAATTCCAACAAATTTCGATGTGCGAGTGGAGTGACTGTCTGAAGAGAAGTTATAAACAATATTTAGTTATAGTTGTAGTAGCATAAACAATCGTGTGAAGTAGACAACTTGAGGATATTCAAAAAAATTGTAAGTGTCACTTTAAAACACGACCTCGAAAAAAAAATTTTCAAATAAAATGTTTCTTTCAACTGCAACTTTTGTGAGAATTTTTAATATTTTTGTTCAAAAAATGGTCTCATTAGTGTCTACAACATACCTTTTGTTCATGAAAATTGGTTGGACCGTTTTCAAGGAAAACATTTTAAAAATTTTAATTTCCCTCTCCTTAACCCCCACAAAAATGCAATTTTAGGGTTATCATTGGAAGAAATTTCACTTCCCATGGATACGAACTAATGACAGCAATTTCGACTTAATACGTGTGGGGGTAGATTTTGTATGCTTATTCTGCTAGGCTTTTGAACATTTTGAAAATTTTGAATATTTCAATCTAATATTATTCATTTTTGAACACTTTCAAGTTGAAAACGTTTAATCTCGATCAATCAATTCTGAACATTCAATTTGATCTTATTTTGATTTTGTAAATTTTGAAAATTTTAAATATCTTAATCTAAAATTATTATTCATTTTTTAATGCTTCCAAATTAAAAATATATGATTTCAAACAATTTTAATTTAAAGCCATACAATTTTGAATGCTAAAATTGATTTTCTTATTATTTTGTCCAATTTTGAAAGACTAAAAATTAAAAACATGAAATATTGAATATATTTCAATCTAAAATAGTTCAATGAAAATTGTTTTATTTTAAACGATCACAATTGAAAAACATACAAATTGTAATGTTTTCATTCAAATTTACTATTAGGGCTTTAATTTTGAAATTGTACAATTTTGAAATATTTAAACGTGAAATTGTTCCGAAATTTTCAATACTTTAATTCCAAAGTAGTTCAAATCTCCCTCCTCCCCAACCCCTCTCAGCACTTTCCCTCATTCCCTATCCTCATGCCTCCATTACCCTTATTTATCCTCATTTCCTCTCACTGCTTCATCACTTCTCCTCACTTTCCCTCACACCCCCCCTCATTTCTCACCACTTTCACTCATTTCCTCTATCTTTTCCCGCTTTACTCTCACTTCACCGAATTCCTCCTTAAACGTTCTTCACTTCTCCCTTCACTGTCATACCTTCACTTCCGATTATTTCCTCTTACTTCCACTCGTCCCTTTGGCTACACTCATTTCCCCTCAATTCCCCTCACTTCCACTCATTTCACTTCACCTCCTCCTATTCCTCCCTTCGTTTCCTCTATCTTCTCTTGATTTACATTCACTTTACCTCACTTCTCCTCATTTATCCTCACTGCCTCCTCCTCCCTTTTCCCCTCACTTCGTATTATTTTCCTTTACTTCCACTTATTCTTTTCACTACCCTCATCTCCTTTCATTTTTCTTCACTTTCTCTCATTTCCCCTTACTTTCACCTACCTCCCTCTTCATTTTCTCTATCTTCTCCTGATTTACACTCACTTCACCTCATTTTCCCTCATTTCTTCCTCACTGCACCCTCCCCTCACTTTCCCTCACTCTGACTTGTTTCCCCTCGCTTCCACTCATGCCTCTCACTACCTTTGTTCTTCTTATTTTCCCTCACTTCCCCTCATTTTCCCTTACTTCCTTCTTCGCCTCCCCTCATTTCCTCTATCTTCGTCTGATTTACACTCACTTCAACTCATTTCCCTTTATTTCTTTCTCACCGCATCCTCCTATCTCTTCGCCTCATTCCCACTAATTTTCCCTTACTTCGCCTCATACCTCTTACCACCTTCATTTCCCTTTACTTCCCCTCACTTGCACTCATTTCCCTATACCTCCTCATATCTCTCCCCTCATTTCCTTTCTCTTTTCTTGATTTACACTCACTTCACCTGATTCCTCCTCATTTCTCCCTCACGACACTCTCCTCTTATTCTCCTCACTCCCACTTATTTTGCCCCATCCCTTCCCTATTTCATCTATCTCCTCCTGATTTGCACTCACTTCCATGCATTTCCTCTCAGTTCTCCCTCACTGAACCCTTTCCTCACTTCCCCCTCACTCCCATCCCTCCCCTCACTTCCTCTATCTTCTCCTGATTTACACTCACTCCACCTGATTCCCCCTCATTTCTCCGTCACTAAACCCTACTCTAACTTTCCCTCATTCTCACTTATTTGCTCTCACTTCCACTTATCTCTCTTACTGCCCTCGTTTCCTTTTGTTTTCACTCACTTCCCTTAACTTCCTCCTACCTCTTCCCTCATTTCCTCCATCTTCTCCTAATTTATACTGACTTCATTGCATTTCTCCTTCACCGGACCTTCCCCTTACTTCCCCTCACTCCCACCTTCTCCTGATTTACACTTACTTCACCTGATTCCCCCTTCATTTCTCCATCACTCAACCCTCCTCTAACTTTCCCCCATTCTCACTTATTTGCTCTCACTTCCACTTATCCCTCTCACTACCCTCGTTTTCTCTTGTTTTCTCTCTTTTCCCCTTACTTCCTCCTAGCACTTCCCTCATTTCCTCTACCTTCTCCTGATTTACACTGACTTCATCTCATTTCTCCCTTACCGAACTCTCCCCTTGATTCCGCTCACTCCCACTTATTTCCCCTCACTTCCACTCATTTCCCTCACTACTCTCACTACCCTCATTTCCTCTTGTTTTCAATAACTTTCCCTTATTTCCCCTCTCTTTCCTGTACCCCTCCCATCATTTCCTACATCCTCTCCTGATTTACACTCACTTCACCTCATTTTTCCTCATTTCTCCCTCACTGCACCCTCCCCTCAGTTCTCCTTTCTCTCGCTTATTTCCTCTTACTTCTCCCTACCCTTTTCCTTATTGCCTCTATCTTCTCCTGATTGACACTCGCTTCACCTCATTTCCCCTTATTCCTCCCTCACTGCACCCTCCCCTCACTTTCCCTCACTCGCACTTATTTCCCCTTACTCTCACTCATTCCACTCACTACCTTCATTTCCCGTCACTTTCCCTCATTCGCACTCATTTTTCCTTACTTCCATTCATCCCACCCACAACTTTCATTTCCCCTCACTTTCCCTCACTCGCACTTATTTTCCTTTACTTCTATTCATCCCATTCACTACCTTAATTTCTCCTCATTTTCCCTCATTCGCACTCATTTCCCCTTACTTCCACTCAGCCCACTCACCACCTTCATTTCCTTTTACTTTCCCTCACTTTTTCTTTCTTATACGACGGACGGACACCCGGCTGAAACCATAAGGGATTCAGCCCGTGGCTATGAAACCCTAAAAACGGGCGAAAAACGGGAAATGAACCCTAATTTTTTTTAAGATTTGAAGTGACCTGGATTTCCGGCAAAGTCAATTTTAAAAAAAACTGCATTTGTGTCAAATTATTATGAAGAATCAAACATTAAAATAGCGATTTCTAAAAGTAATCAGTCCTTCTGATTTAAAAAAATGTCAAAAAAAAAATGAGTTCATTAGATATGAAAAGTGTAGAATATTGTTAATTAAACTGTTAACGATGCCATTCAAATTTGAATTCAGATTCGTAATTAGGAGATTCTCGCTTCGATACTTCAGCCACTATTTCATCCAAGGTCACTTGTGACCACTGCAGATATTTTGAACATGCGCTTAACGAATTCCAAAATTATCTTCCTCAAATTCATGTTGACAGTTAATTACCCATATAAAAATTAGTTATCCCTCGAAAAAGATCCGCTAATCTTAATTATATGCAAGTATTTATAATATGGGTCCTTATTTTCCGAAAGACCGGCTTGAGTAACGGATATAAAATGTACCGTTGCTGCAGATTTGCAGATTCGTGCACTTAAGTCTTTATCTGCTTTTCGGTCATCTTATCAATTTCACCAGAAATTCTTATTCTGCCTCAGTTTGAGTAATCAGTGTTTTTTAAGCCTCAAAAGGTAGTAGAGGAGGCCAGTTGTTCTTAAAAGTTAAGTAATGTTTTTTCAAAAAATATCTCAGTTTTTCGTTAAATAGAATACAAGAACTGTATTTAAACTTACATTCACAAATGCAGGTATGCAAAAAAATGTATATTCACATTGAATAAATAACTTAGAATATTATTGTCAAAATGTCAAGAATTATAAACATGGCATTTAGAACAATAACTTTTTAATTCTGATTGGTCCCATATACAAAACTTATATTGCTTTTATCAAATATTAGATAATATATGTCAACAAATATTAATATTTATTATTATCTTATACATAAAATTAATTTTATGTATTAATCTTATATATTAAACTTATAATAATTAGTTAAAGTTTGCATCCTAAAACAAAGTCAACATTGATACAGAATAGCTAAGGCGCATGAATATTCCCCAAATTCTATTTTCCCTAATATTTAATTGACATAAAATCATTTAACCGAATAACAATTAGCTATAATATTTATTTATCCTAATGGCCAATTTACCTAATATTTATTTGTCCGAATCACTTTTTATGCTTACCTTTATTTTTCCGTATTACCATTTGTCCTAATTTTTATATTTACGAATTATCATTTGACATTATCTTTATAATACCGAATTACTATTTAACATAATTTTTATCTTTCCGAACTACCATTTGTCATAATTTTTATTTTTCCGGATTATCATTTGTTATAATTTTTATATTTCTGAATTTCCGTTTGACATAATTTTTATTCTTCCGAATAAGCACATAACCTAAAATTCATTCAAACGAAACGCCATCTGCCACAATCCCCGTGTCATCGAAACTGCAGGTAACATTAATTTCATTAGTCTTAAAATGATGCCCGACATTATGATTGGCTGAATAATGCCGCGAAAATCGAATCAACCAATGAGAATGCCGGACGCCATTTTAGAGAGAATTAAATTTATGTTACATGCAGTTTCGATGACATGGGGATTATGACAAATGGGGTTTCGTTAAAATTAATTTTAGGTTATGTGCTTATTCGGAAGAATAAAAATTATGTCACATAGTGTTTAGGACAAATAAAAATTAGCTTAAATAGTAATTCGGTATTATGAAAATTATGTCAAATTATAATTCGGTAAAATAAAAATTATATCAAATGGTAGTTCGGGAAAATAAAAATTCTGTTAAACAGTAATTCACTATCATAAAAATGATGTCAAACGGTGATTCGGAAGTATGGAAATTATAACACATGATAATGCATAAAAAAGAAAAATATGACAAATGATAGTTCGGAAAAATAAAAATTAGCACAAACAGTAATTCGGAAAAATAAAAATTAGGTAAAGTGACCATACGACACATACGACACATGTGACAACTTTATAAAATTTTTAGATTATGCATTAAAATTTGCTAATAAAGGCTGTCACATAATTTTAAATTAAATTAAATTATCACATGAATCTTTTCATAATTCTAATATTTATTACACTAAAAATACTCTGTTCTTAACAATTATCCAAAAAAATTTGTTCAGTTGCACATCAATGAGCCTATCTATACCGCAGAAATGTTTGCTATGGTAACAGAAACTGCTACGCTCGGTACCCAATCAGAAACATTATAGTGAGGAAGTTGTTGTCTGAAGTTCAAAGAAATTTTCAGGAAAGTTTGAGCTCAATCGGATTAATGGTTAAAAAATTATGAATGTTTGAAATTGCAAGTGGCAATCTTGACGCCGCCCTATGCACGTGCCTCCTCGGCTACGAATGTGTTGCAGCGGACGATATGAACGTCAAGGCGTATACCATGGCAAATAAAAGCAACCGTTTGTAGTTCTCTTCCAAAATATACTATAAATGAAGTAAAGAACCAAATAGAAAAAAATGTTCCAGAAATCAGGTACGATTGGAAACCATTAATGAAAATTTTAAGTAAACTTTTATCATAAATGTCACATCTTAGGACTATCTTTCATTCTTGATTCCTTAAATAATTCTTTTATTGAATTATCCACGGATAGCTCAAAGTCATTATATTTATTTTTTGATAAAAATGTTGATAGCATCATTTATTATCAATACTTTAGAAAAAAGAATACATTGCAAAGTCTAAAACTAACAAAGACGGTATTAAAGATATTATCATCCCAGAGAGATCCTGCAAACCTATTGAATCCTGCTGTAGAGAAAAATATTACCAAAAAATTTCAAGTTTTTAACAAGAATAAGTACATGAAAACTTTTGGGATCGCGGAAAGTATAATAAACAAAACTTGCTTCTCAGGGGAATGTTAAAATGCAGAGATTCTATCGAAGCGAATGCAGGTGAAAAAGTATTGTGGTCAATCAATTGGATTTAATCATAAAAGAAGACTTGAAAGTATTTTTTAAAAGTAACAACTCACCGATGCCGAAAAACGTGAAGAGAGTGATGAAAATGATTGAAATTAGTGTTTAATGAAGTATTATTTCAATAATTCATTGTTCACAATGTCTAATAAATAGATTATTTTAATAATAATATCTTAAATATTATTTTGGTATCCGACTTGACCTTCATATCGTCCGCTGCAACACGTTCGTAACCGGGGAGGCACGTGCATCGGACAGCGTTAAGATTGCCGTTTGCAATTTAAAACATTCATAATTTTTTAACTATTAATTCGATGGAGTCAAAACTTCTCAAAAAACTTCTTTGAACAATAATCAACAACTTCTTCGCTGTGAATTAGCCGTTGCTTAAAATTCGCTCGATAAACGAAGCGCTTGAAGGTTGAAATTCATGATTTTTGCAAGGTCTCGAAAAAAATTAACAACTTTTTTGTTTATTCAAATATTTATGTTTTTCTTTCTTAAATAGTTTTAGAAGACTCAAATACATAATTAAGTAATGATAAAATCAAAAAATTCTGAAAATTAGCTAAGTTAGCGCGAGTTGAAGTGAAAAAAGATTGAAATTTTTAGTATTCGTTCAAACTGGTCATTAGTTCGACTGGGAACATGTTGCAGTTGTACACTATGAGCCAAAGTTTAAGAGACATGTGGCTGAAATGTTTTTTATTAAGATCGAAGGTGATAAATGTTTAAATGTTATTACTAATCTTTTTTTTCAGTTCACTATAAAACATAATTTTAGATTTCCTAATTTAATATCCTATGTTTGACTCATGATCTTGCTGTTAAATTACTAATTTGCTAAAATTCTTTACTGATATTGTTATTTAATTTACTTCCTTTTTCCTCTTCAATGTTATTTCGGCTATTGAAAAAAAATGTGTCTGCTCTCAATCTATGAACGCTTATTTGAGTTATTTTTACGGTATACGGAAAGTATACTTATCTCTGTCGCATCATTTTATCTTTGATCTTTGACTGATGAAGCGAACGAAGTGCAAATTAGTGGAAGTAAATTGTTTTTAATTTTTATGAAAGTATGGAGATCAAGGAAAACAAAAGCCAAACACCTAATTACTTGAACAGAAGGTTAATTAAGTATTTCACAAAGCCCCTTGCCTTGAATTTTCCGAGACTCGTTTCTCTCCTACTACAGCTCTTTCGGGTCACTTGTAAATTACATCACCGGACTCCAACCTTCGATATCGCCTTTACCTTGCCGTTAGTCACTTAGAAAAAGAAGATTGCATAAGAAAATTATAACAACTTTAACAGATTAAATTTTTTAAATCTGTCCGCTGCGCGGGCACACTCTCATCGCGCGCTACGCGCGCGGCTCGTGAGTTGGGTCCCGCGCTTCGCGCTCGGTCTTTGTACTTACACAATATTTTTGCACAGACCATTTGAAATTAAAGGTCAAACCATTGACAACTTTAATTTAGTAATTGCAAATTGCTTTTGTTTGTTAAAGCTCCTTCGCCTTTAACGAAAACATTATCATCAATGTATGTTATATTAATTTCTGTACCTCGGTTTGGGACTTCTGCTTTAGACGGAAAATGTTGTCATCAAACATTTTATTCTATCTTTGTATCGTTTTTATATAAATTTAAATTTGTTATTTCTAATGGCATTTTATACACTTAAAACAAAAACTACGAGTCTTATTAAAGAATGGTCATTAACAAATTTGCATGATCTTTTTTGGCTGAACAAATTTTGTCTGTTCACTTTTTTTCTGTAGAGTCGACTAAGGACTGTACCTCAACGGAACGGAAACAAAATCTATGGCTTCATGTCTCTGTTTGTTTAATTTGAAAGAAAAACTTTTAAGAACGTAAACTCTAACAACGACATCTTATGTAATAGAAAATTGCACAGAAAGTCTTTAAAACGAGTAAAATATGTTTCTAAAAATCAGTGTGAGAGGCTCATTAGAGACAAAAATGTAACAATGTTTTGCAAAGTTCGACCGTGAAGTAGAATTGATCGTTTTCTATCAAATTTTCAACGATTAAAACAAAAACTATGCGTCTTTTCAGAGAATAATCATACAAAAATGTAGATCTTTTTGATGTGGACACTTTCGTTACTTAATATTTTTCCGCATCTCGCATAGTTTTGGTGAAAAACTGATTTTTTTATTTTTATTGAAATTTTTTACGATTAAACGCATCTTATCAAAAAATGGTCGCCAGAAATATTTAGAGCTCTTTCAGGTTAATAATTTTGTTATTAAGTATTTTATTATATCCTGTGTCGTTTTCCCAAAATTAAATTTTTGTATTTTTAGTGTCATTTTTCACGATTAAAATAAAAAGTATGGGCCTTATCAAAAAATGTTCAACAAGAAATTTGCAAACCTCTTTTAGGTGAATAATTTCATCAAGAGATATTTTATTGTATTTCGTGCAGTTTTTTCAACAATTTATTTTTTAATTTTTAATGTTATTTTTTTACGATTAAAACAAAATTTACGCGTCCTATAAAAGAATGGTCAATAACAAATTTATAGCTCCTTTCTTGTTGAATAGTTTTTGTTTATTCATTCTTTTTCGTATGTTACATAGTTTGACCGCAAAATAGACTTTTTTGAATTAATTAAAGAAAATTAAATCAAAAATAAATAAAATCCCTCGAAATCTTTAAACTCCTATCAAAATCCCTTAAATCTTATGAAACATACGTTGATAGCCCTTGAGATATTATGAAATCACTTAAAATCTTTGCAATCCGTTGAAATCCATAAAATTCCTTGAAAAAAACTGTGAAATTCCATGAAATTTGATATATCCTGAAATCCTGGAAAATTTAATAAAATACATTGGGAGCCTTTGAAATCACTTAAAATTATTGAAATCCTTCCAAATCTTCCGAAATTACAGACAATTCTTTAAAACTATATGGAAGTCTTACAATATCTAAAAATCATTGAAATCCCTGGAAATTCCTTGAATTTTTTTTAAATATCTTAAAAATACCTTGGAATCTTTTAAAACACGCTAGCATATTTGAAATCCTTCAAAATCTTTTGAAATCCTTAGAATTTTTTAAAGTTCTTAAAAATTCCTTCGAATTTTTTTAAGTAACCTAAAATCCCTTAGAAACCCTTAAATCTTTTGAAATCCCTTGAAATTTTGTAAAGCTCTTGAAAATTCTTCAGAATCTTTTAAAATGTCCTAAACTACTTAGAATTAATTAAAATTGTTAGCAATGCCTTGAGAATTTTGAAAGTCCCTCCAAATCTTTGAAATCCTCGGAAATCCATCAATTATAATAAATAAATTCTTTAAAATCCATTATATATTACAAAATTCCTTGAAATCCCGTAAAATTATATGAAATCTGATGATATTCCTTGATATCCCTTGAAATATTTGGAGTCCTATGAAATCCTTTGAGATCCCTGGAAATTTATTGAAATACCTCATTGAGTGCCTTTAAAATCCCTCAAGATTATTGAAATCCTCGGACATTTGATAAAATTCTTTGAAATCCATCGAAATGACTTTAAAATCCATTGGAATGACTTTAAAATTCTTTCAAATGGAAGAAAATCCTCTGAAAGCCCACGGAATCTTCTAAAATCTTATAAATCCTATGAAATCCTTCCAAATATGAGGAAATTCATGGAAATTCTTTAAAGCTGCGTAGAATTTTTAAAATCCTGTGAAATCCCCTGCAGTGCTTGAAAATCATTTTAAATCTTTGAAATCCTACGTTCTCTAAAGTCCCTTGGAATTTTTTTCACATTCTGAAATATTCAAAATTATTTAAAATCTTTGGAAATGCCATGAAATATTTGAAAATCCTTCTCAATCTTCCAATATGATAGGAAATTCTTCGAAACTGCATAACATTTGTTTAAATACCTTAAGATTATTAAAATCCTTGGAAATTTCTTAACATTTTTTAAATCTCGTGAAAATTCCTCGGAATCTTTTAAAATACCCTAAAATATTTCAAATCCTTCAAAATCTTTCGAGATTCCTTGGCATTTTTTAGATCTCTCGAAAATTCATTGGAATCTTTCAAAATACCTTAAGACATTGAAAGTAAAAAAAAAATAATTCTTAGACCCATAGAAATTTATAGACCAGTACAGAAAGTTGTTAATCCCTCAAAAGTATAGAAGCACTTTTAAAAAGAAAAAAAATTCCAGAGTTGAATATTGGTTTTTTTCTTCTTGAAAATTCAACAGTTTGGTTGAAATTTTTCCTCTCTCTTGACTGGAAAATCTTTCTTGGTTGAAAATTCAACTCTTTTGTTAAAAATTCATCCTCTTGGTTTTCAAATTCATTTATTTTGATACAAATTTAACCTTTTTGATCAAAAATGCAGTTATTTTCGTCTTTTTGGATGAGTTCAACTTTTTTTATTTTAAATTGAAATATTTTTCGGTATAAGTATCGACTATTATATTTTTCGTTGAGAATTCGTCTTTTTTGGTTGATAATAATTCAACTACTTGGCTGAAAGTTGAATTACTTGTTTAAAAATTCATTTTTTTAGTCGAAGATTCATATAATAAGAGTATTTTTGATTGTAAAATGAGTCTGAGGGGATCGAAAAGGCGATTTCGCATGCGTCTTTTATTATTTATTGTTTCTTATTCATTTATTTTGCTAATTATTATTTATTGTTTATTGTTTATTTTCCATAGGTCATGAGAAGTTCTTACACAGTTCAATAAATTAATTTCATCAACACGAATAAATTTTATACACAAAATATTGGTGCATTTCAAAAATTGAGATATTTTTATCCTTTAAAAGTTAAACAAATTGGAAAATCTGTATACGTCATGATTTTGTTTTGTCATATAGGCTCATTCGATACATCAATTGATGACAATACAATCAATAACATAATAAAAAATAAATAACCATAAATAACAATAAAATTACAATCAATACAATATTGGTACATTCTCAAAATTAAGAAAGTTTTTCTCTCACAAACGTTAGAAAAATTTACTTATATTTTTATTTATATTATTACTTATATTTTATATTTACTTATTAATTTATTTATGTCAAGTCATATCAAAAAATAAAGTTCGAAAATTTTAATCGTTGCAAAGCTTCCTCTGTGAGGAAGCAATTCATCTCTTCAGTTGCAAATGGTCCTATTTTGTTGGAAATTCGCTTTTATTTTTGTTGAAAATTTTTTTTCAACTGAAAATTCAAATATTCGATTTCTGAGCTAAACTGTTTTTTACTTGAAATTATAGTCTTAATTTGTTAAGATATCAACGACTAAATTGTTCGTTGAAAATTCATCTTTTTTAGTTGGAAATTCCTGTATTTTGTTGAAAATTCAACTTTTTCTCGTTTTTCCACTTAAAAGCGAATTGAATTATTAGAAGTTATCCGCTTGGTTGAGGTTTCAACTATTTTGTTGGAAGTTAGACTTTTTTGATTGAATTAAACTGTTCTTTACTTGAAATTTCAATCTGAATTTGTTAAAATAATCACTATTAAATTGTTTGTCGAGAATTCATATTTTTCAGTTGGAGATTCATGTGTTTTGTTGAGAATTTGTCTTTTTTTAATTTTTTCATTTAAAAATGAACTGAATTATTAGAATTGATCCGCCTTGGTTGAGGTTTTAACTATTTTATTGAAAGTTCGACTTTTTTGGTTGAATTAAACGGGTTTCTACTTGAAATTACAATCTTAGTTTGTTAAAATATCCTCTATTAAATTTCTTGTTAAGAATTCATCTTTTTTAAGTTAAAAATTCATGAATTTGGTTGAGAATTCGTCTTTTTTTTTAGAAAATTTTAATATGGCCTAATGCTATGTTTAATTTTATCTCTTTGCTTGGAAATTTAACTATTTTGTTGAAAATTTATTTACATTTGTATTAAAAATTAATTTTTTTGACGGAAAATTTGACTATTATTCCAGTTGAAGATTTATCATTTCATTGAAAAATTCGTCTCTTCGGTTAAAAATTTAATGTTTTCTTAAAAGTTCGTTTTTTTGGTTGAGAATTAATTTTTTTAAATGAAAGTTTAACTATTCCATTTTTTGTTTAAAATGTAACTTTTTTGGATGAAAATTCAATTATTTGATTAAAAATTGATGTATTCAGTTGAAAATGAATCCTTTTGCGTGAAAATTGATCCGTTTTGGTTGAAGATTCGAATATTTTTTATATTCTTCTCAAAAATCGTTTTATATGTGAATTTTTACTTAATTTTGATTATATAAGCAAAACAAAAATTTCATACGTAAATTTCAATGAAATATATCCTTTTTAACCAAAAAGTTTGAGGTTCATTCATTAAATATCATGAGAATGACCAAACAAAAATTTTCATCTTCAAGAATTTTTGTTTTTTTAATTTTTCATTTATAAGCAAGAAATTTGTTTAAATATTAGAAATACAGCAACCTCAATTTTTAGCAACAAATTTTTTTCATTTTGCCAATATGAATCGATTGATGCCTCTATAAAAAAATAAAATTATGACACACAAGGATTTGTCAATTTGTTTAACGTTTGAAGAATAAAAAATGCTCAATTTTTGAAATACACTAATATTTTAAATATAAAATTCATTCGTGTTGATCAAATAAATCTATTGAACGTTCTAATTTTTTAGAGTTTAAAATAAAAATATGAATTTTTGACAATGTAGTTCCACTCTCAACCAAGTACTTGAATTTTCAACCAAAACACATTAATTCTTAACAAAAAATGTAATAGTTGATATTTCAACAAAAAAAGATTCTGATTTCAAAACATAAATAGTTGAATTCAACCGAAAGATACGAAATTTCAACAAAATAGTTAAATGCCCAATTAAAACCATATAATTTTCAACCAAACAGTTGCCTTTTTAACCAAAAGTTCAAATTTTCTGCCAAAAATTCAAATTTTTAAACAAAATACATAAATTATCAAAGAAATAGTTGAATTTTCAACCAAGGAGATCAATTCTTTACCAAAAAGACAAATCTTTAACAAAATAGTTGAATTATCAACTAAAACCAAATAATTTTAATCAAACAGTTGCATTTAAGACGAAAAACATTAATCTTCTATCAAAAGGACGAATTTTCAACAAAATATATAAATTTTGAACCAAATAGTTGAACTTTAAACTGAAAAAAAGTAATTTTCAACCAGAAATGGAATAGTTAAATTTCCAGTTAAAAAGACATTTTAAACAACAAAAAAAACGAATTTTCAAAAAGAAAAAAAAAGACAATTTTCATCCTGAAAAATGAATCTTCAACTTAAATGATGTCTCTTCAACCAAAAAATTAATTTTTAACAAAGTATATCCATTTTGATTCAAGCACTTAAATTTTTAACCAAGAATATGAATTCTTATCAAAAAATGTAATAGTTGATATTTCAAACAAAAAATATTTTAATTTTAAAACAAAAATAATTGAATTCATCCAGAAGAGACGAATTTTTAACGAAACAGTTGAATCCATAAGTGAAACACATTATTTCCAACGAAACACTTGCATTTTTAACTAAAAAGATCAAATTTCTATAAAATGTTGAAATTTTCAACCATAAAGATTAATTTATAACTTAAAGTAACTTAAAGGATGAATGTTCAACCAAAAAACTGCTCTTTTCACAGCAAAAATGAAGGATAAAATGTGATCCAGGTAAAAATGCTGAGGATAATCTCGACACGCAAAAAAATTACGATTACCCCCAGCATTTTTACCTGAATCACTTTCTAACCTTTGTTTTTCTGTTTTTTTTTAAAGAGACCTCCTAAAAAATTTTGCAGGGGGGCCTCCACGTTTCTGGTTACGCCACTGCATGTTAACAAATATTTTTCCACTTACTCTATATCGTTTACAAATGCTTACAATATATAAATTTACATACAACACAAAAAATGTTGTCCGGATTAAACTAAATTCAAAAACCAAATTTAGAAACATTATACTTGCAATATACATACAAAGTGACATTAAATACATAAATGATTACATTTTTTGTCTGAGCGTACCATATAAAGACTATAGAAGCATACATGAATAAAAAGAATTTGGGTGACAAGGTTTGTTAACATCACACATTACAAATCCTGATGTCCAATCTAATTCATATGCGCGCGCACATGTAATTGTCAGTCATCCATACATCATTTCAGAAAATCTAGCATTCCTGTAAATTTTGAACACACTTCTTCTTGATTCTCCATTGTCCTTCCGCGGCTAATATCCAAATATGTCAACATTTTATCGTATTTTATCACTTGCACTCACTTTTCACTTTCATTCGTTGTACACAAAAAACAATTTGGCAGGCGGTCGGATATGATGGCGTCGGGCCTGGTGAGTGACGCAACGCGATGTCTGTTGGCGCATGTGAATCTGCGCAACTATGCGCACCAATCAAAAGAAAATGAGCCACAAACATGGTGGTAGTGGAAGCCACCAGATAAGAAGCGGTAACGATCAAAACAGGATGAGCCTGTAGCTAAAAGCTTGTGGTTGTGGCAGCTATGTCATATACAACTGACAACGTAGACAAAAGTTGTCTGAATAAAAAAATTGAACAGTGGATCCATATTGTATGCAACTTAATAATTTTAGTTACTGTAACCATACAAGTTTTCTCCGTGTGAATACACTTGCTTCGTTAAACGTCCTTCATTCATTCCCTCATCATGACTAAACCATCTCAGCAAATTTCTTTCACTCTTGTCACTCAATGTTTCTTCTACATCACATTATTTGAAAAGTCATTCATTACTGACTTTGTCCATTATCGTTTTACCGCATATATTCCGCAGAAATTGCATGCTTTTAATAAATTCAACTTCAAAAAAAGTTCCTAAAAGTTGTCCATTTTACTTTTAAAATGAAGAATTATTATCTGGTGGGTTTAAGGTTAGTAATACGAAGGATGTGAACATGGGCTGCACCTTTTGCTTTCTCGAAGGGACTAGAACAGTAGAAGTTTCTCACAGAAGTTTCGGTACGATTGTTGCAGTCGAAGAAACTTTAAAGGTCGAACGAGACAAAAGTCTATCGTATCTTTAGTCGCCTTGGAAGCAAATCAAATACTTCGATCTATGTGTCAACCAATTACCAATGGCAAGAGATTCAATGTCAATTGGCTGCCACATTACTATTTACAATAACTGCACCTCGTGTGAACCTATAAAGATGTCCGCTCCCAGTATGAGTCGACTTGTATCTTTAATGCTTTTTACAACCATTCAAACCAATGGACTTCTCCTGGATATTGCAACATTTTTTCCTAAGTATTTTTTATGTAAATGACAATTATCACAGTAAATGCCAGTTGATCAATCTGATCCTGAAATTGGATCAAAACGATCTGCAACGCTTTTATACAGATTTCGGATTTTTTATTTGATCAGCAAATTGTGCATCAGAATGATCCGATTTTCAAGATCAATTGCCTGTCATAAATTTCCATTTTCGTTTTCAGTTGTTATGTCACAACGAAGTCATGATCTTTCGAGTTAAAATGAGACAATGATTAATAAACATTTACAAAGAAAACGTTTAAACAATTTATTGTTTATAACCATACGTTTTTAAATTGAACTAAAAAGTTGGAATTTTCTACATTCTTCCATTTTTTTACTCTTTTGTTATATAGAAATGATATTCTACTAACGCTAAGAACCATAATTGTTTAAGCAATTGATTCTTGTCAATTATTATCTTTTTTCAGAACAAATCGAGAATGCTACAGTTTTTTCTGAATTTTTCAACCTTTCATCGGCTCTTTAGTTATGAACAACTAATAATAAATACACATAAACAAGAATATGATAATATAATGTATAATAATATTATTTTTTACTGAAATTTCTCAATATTTACTTCAAACAAAAATTACATTTAATGAAATCCATATGGAAAATTTGAAAAACATTTTAACTTACTAGTTTTATCTTAGGAAGTAATGCAAATAAAAAATAAAAATGATTAAAACAATGGTTTGCTTTTTTCTCTTGATTTTCATTCATTGTCATTTCTTTTATAACTAATGAGCCGAAGGAAAGTTGAAATATTTGCCAAAAACCTCAAGTCTCTGGATTGATTCTGAAAAAAAATAAACAATAAGAAATTGTTTGAACAATTATGGTTGCTAATGATAGTTGATTATTATTCATAGATAACTGAAGAGCCGAAAAAAGATTGATGGATGTAAAAAACTGTAATTTTCTAGCATTGTTCTGAGAGAAGATTGTTATAAACTGCGGCAAATTGTTCACACAATTATTGGTCTTAAATATCAATAATTATTATCTCATTCGAAATGAAAAGCTGAAGAAAGTAAAAAAACGCAATTCTCAAGATTTACTTTGAGAGAAAATTGTTATTAACAATAATAAATTCTTTAAGAAACAATTTGTGCAAAAATAACTGCAAAAAATAAGAATAATCGCCAAAAATACGTGATATATCATTCTTGCACTTATGGGTTTTTTGTGGGGGGGGGGGGGGGGGGGGGGGGGGGGGGGGGGGGGGGGGGGGGGG
>JAUMHM010000071.1:29390257-29413938 GCA_032362435.1 Melikaiella ostensackeni | reverse complement strand
CCCCCCTCCCCCCCCCCTTCTCACGTAACATCTTATATTTTTCTCAGTATATAAGCAATACATCAATTATTTTCACTCTAAACGAAATTTCAAAAGATTTTAAGGGATTTTAAGGTCTTAAATCAAAGGACTGGAATGTATTTCAAAGAATTACAAAATTTTTATAGAAATTAAAGAGATCTCCAAAGCTTTTTATGGATTTTAAAAGATTTCAAGGGATTGCAAGAGATTTCAAGTTATTACAAAAGTTTTAAGGTATTTCGAATCATTTCAAAGAATTACGATAGATTTCACAGATTTTAAGTAATGTTAGAAGATTTCAAGAATTTGAAGGAATTACATAGTACAATTTGAGAGAGAATCTCAATTTTTCAAGGAATTTACAAGATTTTAAGAAACTTTAAGGAGTTTAATCAGATTTCATGATATTTCATGGGAGTTCAAGAGATATCGAGGAATTTCCACGGATCTTAAGGGATTTTAAGGAATTGAGAACCATTTCCATCGCTAACAAAGAATTTCAAGAGATTCCAAAGATTTTAAGAGATTCTGAAATATTTCAAAAGAAATCACGGGATTTCAAAGGATTTTGAGAAATTTCTAAGACTCCAAAGTATATCCACGGATTTTCGAAGATTTGCTAAGATTTCAAAAGAATTTACGGAATTTCAAAGAATTTTAGAATATTATGAGAGGATTTTAAGGGATTTCGAGGAATTTTAATGGCTTTTTAAGTATTTTAAGAGATTTCAAGAGATTCCGAAAGATTCCGACGGATTTCAAAGATTGCAATGAATTTTAAACGAATTTCGAAGATTTCAAGCGATTTCAAGGATTTCAAAAGATTTCACTCACTCTCAAAGAATTTTTAGGGATAAGAAGGGATTTCAAGACATTTCGAAATATTTCAAAAAAAGTAACGGTGTCTCAAAGAATTTTAAGAGTTACCGAAGTGTTTTGACGAATTTTGAAGGATATCAAGATATTTTTACTGGATTTCGAAGGTTTGAATGCGGATTTAAAGGAATTTCATAATATGTCAGAAAATTGGCAAAGACTTCAACGGATTTTTAGTGTTTTCAAGCTGTTTCAATGATTTCACGGGATATCGAAGGATTCAGGAGATTTCAAAGATTCCAAAGTATATCCACGGATTTTAAAGGATTTGATAAGATTTCAAAAGAATCAACGAAATATCAAAGGATTTTAAGAGATTTCAAAGATTTCAGAGTATATCCACGGATTTTAGAAGATTTGATAAGATTTCAAGAGAACTAACGGAATTTCAAGAGATTCGGAAAGATAATCGAAGATTTTAAAGATTGAAATGAATTTTAAAGGGATTTAAATGATTTCAAGCGATTTCCAAGATTTCACGCACTCTCAAAGAATTTCAAGGGATTGCAAGGGATTTTGAGATATTTCGGAATATTTAAAAAAAAAAGTAACAGGGTTTCAAAGGATTTTGAAGAATTTTAAGAGTTGTCGAAGTATTTTGACGAATTTTCAAGAATATCAAGAGATTTTTACTGGATTTCGAGGATTTGAATGCGGATTTGAAGGAATTTCGTAATATGTCAAAAAATTTGCAAAGATTTCAACGGATTTTTAGAGTTTTCAAGCTGTTTTAATGATTTCACGGGATATCGAAGGATTCAGGAGATTTCAAACATTCCACAGTACATCCACGGATCTTAGAGTATTTTGTAAGATTTCAAAAGATTTGACGGAATTTCAATGGATTCCTGGATATTATAAAAAATTTCAAGGGATTTTGAAAAATTTTAATGATTTTTTAAAGATTTTAATGGATTTTCAAATTTTTTAAGGGATTTCAAGAGATTCGGGAAGATTCCCACGGATTTGAATGATTGCAATAAATTTTAAAGAGATTTTTGAGACTTCAAGGGATCTCACAATACACTCAAACCCCGATATAAGCCCAGTTTCGGGAGTTGCTTCGCACTGGCCTTGGGCCTAAGCCGGATCCCTCGAAACATAAACAGTCAGGGACGTGTGAACTATTTTCTAATATTACGCCATCTCCGAACGTGAGTTCGAACCTGAGTACACGCGCACTGCGCCTTTGTCTATACGCTGCTGGCATTTCACGCTTGGTTAAACACCGTCTCTCACCCCGACCACTGAGAAACTGCGGGGGCCAGCAGTCGACCAGCAGTTCTAGAAAGGCGTAAACTGGACGGGCTTTTATGGGGGTTTGAGTGTGATGAGATATTGAGATTCGATTTTTTTCAGACAAACACACCGCACGCGCATCAAAATTGGTTGAAACCGTCTTTATTTTCAATAATTGCACATTTGGATGATATATCGTTACTATTTGGACAAAAAAAAATTATAACGACAGAAAAATCGTTTGGTTTTTGTGAGCTGAGGCATGAGGGCTACAAACAGTTTATGCAGCGGGGGCCCTCGCACAGTGGAGCCGAATGTAGTGCCCGTGGACAAATTAACTTTCAGTCAAAACTATTCAACCGATTTGATAACATTTTTTAAAATTGGAGCTTCTAAACTTTCTAACAAAGTTGTAGACGCGTAATTTTCAGAAACTTCTCTGAATTTTTTTATTTACCAATGAAAATTCATTGAAGTGTTATTTTCGCTGAAGTCGCTATTTTGTAAAAAGTTATCCATTACATACAAAAATACACAGAAGAAGTGAGGAAACTTATCATGAATGACGTCCAGCTGTTTTAAATATATTAAAAAATGTACAATTGTTAGAAACATATGACTCAACAAAACCGAGTTCTTTTATTAAAAAAGATATTTTACTACTTCAGATGTGTATTTTTGGTGAAGATTCTGAAAAAATAATATTTTGATATAACTTATAAGTTATGAATACTATTTGTTAATTATTAAAAAAAATTATGAATAAATTAATCAATCCGTCATTTCTGATTGGATTCGTTTTATTTTTTTAACAGAATCAACAATAAATACCTTGCTTATAGCTTTTTCATGCGGTTCTTTCATGTAATATAATAAGTGTACATTATTGTACAACAAAAAGAAAAATAGTGGGAGGAAAGGAAGGAGTCAACCAAAGCAATCTCTCACTCTTTTTTTCTCTTGCTTTTCTCTGTCTTTTTTATACTACTGGGGACCAACATGTTTCGAAGCCAATTTAGACTTCTTTATCAGGGGTAATTTATGGAAAAATATCAGTTATAATTTCATAAATAATAAGATATCAAGATTCGTGGCAGCGAATAAGGTGGACATATGCCGCTGTTTCGGGATAAGGTGATGCATGATCATAGCACAGAGTTAGGTTTATATTGTATAAAAAAATTAAAAATTTTCAAAATATTCGAACATGAACCTATCATCAAAGTGAGCTCTTCGAGGGGCCCACGTGGACTTCAATTATTTAATGATTTCTCAAAGATGGAAGTGAAATCTACCTTCTCATAAAGATTTTTTGTGCCCTACAAAAAGACACCCAAAGAGTTCGCAAATGAAAAAGAGACTTCGAAACTTCCTACTTTTTCGGCTCATTAGAGGCACATGTACAATAAATGTACAACAAAAAGGAAAAAAAGGGAAAAAAAGAGTCAACTAAACCAACCTTACTTTTATGTAGCTGAGAAACGGTTTAGATACGTCCTAAATTATATTTTCAATACGGTTCCATTGTAGGAAGACGGTAGTTGATAATAAAATGAGAACCGATTTTGGTGGATGGTTTTCCTCGCCTGTTATATTTCGAGATGGTTTCTGAAGAGTCCTCTTGCCTCTTACGTTTTGGGGAGTTTTTTTGGTGATAATCTCTTCGTCTCTAATAATTTGGGGTGCTTTTTGATGTGAGTCTCCTTCTCTTTTACATTTCAAGGTGCTTTTTCTATGTGAGTTTCCTTGCCTCTAACGTTTCGAGGAGCTTTTTGATGTGATTCCTCTTTCCTCTCACGTTTCGGGGAGTTTTTCCTGTGTTAATCCCTTCGCCTCTAACAATTTGGGGTGCCTTATGTTCTGAATTTCCTTGCCTTCTCATTTCGGAGTGCTTTTCCTATGTGAATTCCCTTGCCTCTCACGTTTTGGGGTGCTTTTTGGCGTGAGTCTCCTTGCCACTCACTTTCTGGGTAGTTTTTCTGGTGTTAATCTTTTCGCCTCAAACAATTTGGGGTGCTTTTCGATGTGAGTCTCCTTGCCTTTCAAATTGAGGGATGATTTTTTTATGTGAGTCCCCTTGCCTTCCACGTTTTGGGGTGCTTTTTGGTGTGAGTCCCCTTGCCTCTCACGTTTTGGGGAGTTTTTTGGTATTAATCTCCTCGCCTCTAACAACTGAATGGCACTTTCACGCAACTGCACATGGAAAAGGACCACGTGATGGAATGAGGGGCAATTTCAAAAGATTCGCCGGACGTGCCAGTCTCCAGACGTCGGCTCAGAATCAGATTTTGACTTCTGATGCTCTATATCAATGGTCTGAGAAAAACTTGCCTGGGACGGTAATATTTTTCATCGCCAAATAAAATCATGCCGCCACTGCTGAAAACCTCAAAACTCGATTCGATTCTGCAAAAACTGTGCCGGGCACACAGAAATATCATTCTTTTGTACCCTCTTCAAAGTCGACTCTGATTTTGAAGAAGTATTTGTCATGACCACAGTATGACATTTTTCCGAAGAGAAAGATCGCAAAAAGATGACGAAGAGAAGAGCAAAGTGAACATTAATTTAAATGGAGATTCATTCTTTGGGTAACACTGTAAGAGGCAAGGGGACTCACCCCAAAAAGCACCCATAAACGTAAGAGGCAAGGGGACTCACATAAAAAAAGCACCCCGAAATGTGAAAGGCAAGGAGACTCACATCAAATAGCACCCCAAGTTGTTAGAGGCAGAGATATTAACACCAAAAAGCTCCTCAAAACGTGAGAGGCAAGGGGACTCTTCAGAAACCATCTCGAAATGTAACAGGCAACCTAATTCTATTTATAATAAGTACCAGAATGACATTTTAGTTACACTAACAGTACATTTGAAAAACCAAATATATAGTAGACTGAAAAATATATTAGATAGATTTAAAAACAAAAACGTCTGTAAAAATCATAAAATTAGAAAAAATTCAACGTAAAAGCTTAGTAAAAAATTAATTATAAACGAGTCAATGCTGCATAATAACAAAATGCGCATATTATGGACTATATACGTACAGGTATGTCATCTTCCTCTGAGCATGTATGGAATGAAATTTACTAAGCAAATTCATTGTTTCGCTATTTTTCAACATATACGTCTCATTTCTTCAGTGGAATCAATTTTTAATATTTTGCCAGTAGCACTATGTCGCTATATTTCACAAATATCTAGTAATTTGTTATGAGTGTTCAAAAATTTAATGAACAAATGCATAGTTTGGCAATGCCTCTGTATTACGATACTTTATTTCCGGCAGGTACTGTTCATCATTTCAACGATTTTTCATAAAAATAGCTCAAAATTATGAAAAATGTTTAACAAACTTCCAGTTTGTTTATGTTTGACTATAGCTTTCAGAAGCTGAGGCAATTCTCCTCTAATCTCACTAGGAAATAATTTCAGCAAATTTTAGTCATAAAGCTTATATCATTGTTATGTTTAAGGACCTTCGTTTAAAGAAATTTTGATAATTGTTCGACACTTGAATTTCTTATCAAAAAGATTCACACTGAATTTCAAGTGGATGATTATATTATAGAAACACAATTTTATTTATACAAACATGAAAGAACTGAGAATTTTTTAAACATTGTTTATAATTTCAAGCAATTTTTGTAAAAAAAAAAATTATATAGCAAGCCTTTTCTGACGGATGATAAGGTATAATAACAGAGAGACAATAAGAACAATAAGGAGAGTACAATAAGGTATTTCCATTAAAAAATGGGCTGAGAGTAATTTGTTTATTAAATTTGTTTGGAAAATTATGAATTTATATCTAGAACAGCAAAATATCACAGTTAAGGCTCATTGATTATACACTTTCATTTAATTGAGCTGAAGGAACGAAATCTATCTACTAAAACAGGCCAAATTATGCATTTGTTGATTACATTTTTTTAGAACAATCACAAATTGTTAGCTATTATTGTAATATGGTAACAGAGTGTACTCGCAAGATATTAAGTATTCATTTCTTCAATGAAACAAAATCTATATGTTGCAATAGGGCGGAACAATGAATATGTTTCAACAAATACAAGTTATTGTTTAATAACCAACTATCATAGCAAGAAGTATTGTAAATAGATCTGCAGCTTATTCTGCAAAAAAAGAAAATTGTGTAGTCGAAAGTGACAGTATTATACATTTGTTTGCTAATTTTATTTAAACAAATAACATTTAGTGTCCAACATAAAAAAACTGTAAGCAAGATATCTATTGTCGATTCTGTTAAAAAAAGAAACCAATCTATTCAAAAATGTTGAGTTTATGCACTTGCTTATGAAACTCGTTTGAATAATTAGCAAATGGTATTCATTTTTTGAAAGTCATATTGAAACATTTTTTCAGATCTCAACCAAAAAATACCCATTTGAAGTAGTGAAATATCGTTTTCACTAAAAAACTCACTTTTGTTGACTCATTTGTTTATAACAATTGTTAAATTTTTTCATGCATATGATACTGCTGGAAGTCATTTATGAAAAGTTTCTGCACTAATTATGTGTGTTTTCGAATAACTTGGATAACTTTCTACAAAATGGCACCTGCCGAAAGAAGAAATGTAAAAAAATGAATTTTCACTGTTGAAAAAAAATTTAATATCTATATAATAATATTATATGATATTATATAATGATATCATATGATAATGATTATATAATATGATTATCACATTTCTGAAAATATTTTTCGACAACTTTGCTATAAATCTTTTGAGCTTTAATTTAAAAAATAAAAATATCCAAATCGGTCGAACAGTTTTGGCTAAAAGTTAATTTGCCCACGGGCACAACATTTGGCCCCACTCTGTAGTGTTAAAAGAATATTAATTCTTTGGACATAGAAATTTTATCCCTCGTAGGTTTTTCCCTATGGATTGCCCACATGGGCCCCTAGCGGGAGCCAACATTCCAAAGGGGTCTAGACGGAGCTTTTTCCACACGGAAAAATTTTCCATATGGATATTATCCTTCTAAAATTGGAAATGAACACCTTCTGTTTCATTCTTTGAAAACAAATACAGACATATTTTATGACTTTAAAATATATTCTTCTGTACAAATGTAATCGAGAAATATGTTCCTCCCAGCAAAAAAAGAATTTTACCGTTTATAGCTTCAGGTATTACTCGACCTTCTGAAGAACACCATTTGAGTGAATTGATTTAATCTCAGTGAATTTTATCATATGATTGACTTGCATGATAGGTCTCGGAATGGACGTCAGAGACGAAATTTCCATTTTTCGTTGTTAAAGTCAGAGAACCCACACGTGCAATAGTTTTCAAATATTTAAGTATACATTTTTCTGTTGTAAAGTTCTTCTGAATAAGAAAATATTTTTTTCGTAATTCCAATATTGTTTTTTCCAAGGCTAATAATTCAAATACATCCACCATTAACTAAATCAAAAATAACTTTATTCTATGATTCGCAAAACAGTGCTAGTTTTCCACCTGTTTTCTTTGAAAAAAGTGACCGATTTGTTGTCGATGACGTGGCGCATGCACAGTGTCGACCTTTCCGGGCAACGGTGTAAAAAGTAGGCGGACGCAGCGAAAAAAGTGACACACAGTGAAAAAAGTAAGTAAAGAGCGAACTACTGAACGAACCCTGTGGCCTGCTTCAGTAAGTGAGGCTGAACTCACAACTATTACGTTGTATCTAGTTCCACCACTCCTAACCTTTCTGACCAAACATTGCTACCAACTTACTATTACAGCCATATTATTGCCATGGTTTTGACAATTGATATTGTTATTGTTGCGTCAATCGACAACAAATCGCCTCTCTTTAAACAAAAAACAGGCAAAGAAAACTAACACTTTTTAAACAAATTAAAGCGAAAGTAGTATTTTCATTACCCAAATTTTAACGATTTTATTATTTCTGTTTTAAATTAACTACTTTTTAGGATTACATAGCCCCGAGCAGAAACCCTCATGGCCTCGGTCGGGTGCCCATCCATCGTCTAAAAGAGGAGTAGTAAGGAGAAGTGAGGGAAAGTAAGGGAAAGTGAGGGAAAATGAAGGAAGGGTTAAGGAGAAGCGTGGAGTGGTGAGGGAGGTAAGGGTAATAAGGGGGAGGTAAAATGAGATGAAGAAAGAGAAAATCAGTGCAAATCAGAGGAAAAAATGCGAAGTTGGGGGAAGTGTAGTGAAGTGATGGAGGGGAAGGGTAGTGAGGGGGAATCGCATTAAGTAAAGGGAAGTAAGGGAAAGTATGAAAAAATGAGGGAAAATGAGGAAAGGGTTGAAGAGAATTAAAGGGGTAATGTGAGGAGATGGAGAAAAGTAAGGGAAAATGAGTGTAAGGGAGGGAAAGTGATGGGAGATAAGGGTAAACGAGTGCTGAAGCGAAAAAATGAGAACAAGTAGGGGGAAATGAGTGTAAGTAGGTGAAATGTAGGAAAGTAAGAGAGAGTGGGGGGTAGTGATGAAAGGGTCAGGTAGTGAGGGGAAATCATGGGAAGCGAGGAGAAATTAGGAAAAATGAGGATAAGGGGGGAGTAGAAATGGCAGGTGGTGTGGGAATTTGTAATACGGGGAGGGGGAAATAAGGGAGAGTCCAGGGTAGAGGGAGACGGCCCAACGACGGCAACGACTCAACGACTTTATTAACGACATAGTAGGTTGCGAATCCCTTTTTAATAGGCGCCCGCCGCCCATTTTTACTAATTTTTTAAGAAGTAATTCTGTAAACCGTTTTCTCCTATAACGATAATTCTTTCCTATAAAGTGAAGAGGGTTTCCTGTAAATTTTATTATCTTAAATGAGTTTAGGCTGTTTTTTTGAAGCAACTTCTTTGATAATGACTTGAAGGTTATTTGAAACCAAGTCCCAAATTTTATGGATTATATATTTATTATAAAGAATATGTATATATTTTTTCTGGAATAAGGAACAGCATGAGGAATGGCAATGTTAAATTGATTGTGTATCGTTTTGCTATGTGAATTGGTGCCCTCCATATGCGCAGTTTCTTTTCATAACTAAAAGGAAAGAATAACCACTTCGCTGGGTTTTTTTTCTTTTTCTTTTTTTTTCTTTTTTGTTATTTCCTTTTCCTTATTTAACTTTGCGCGGAGAATCGCAGGAAGGTACTGTTTCACAATAAACACTCGTGTGTCAGAATCCCGAAGGGTTGCCGTTTCCCAGGATTCCGTTTCAAGTGCTCTTGCAATAATTTAATATCGATTTTGTACAGAAACCTCTGCGAACAGCTCCATCGTAACAACATTGCATTCAAGTCTGAAGTTTATGTGACATCGCTTTTGCGTCTTGCTTTTCAGTAGGAAATTAAACAATCATTGCGAGTATAGACATGCTGTAAATACACATTCAATTTATTTCACTTAAGGTAATGGAAAATAGAGAAGTTGCATAAAGGTGAAATTCATCATTCAATAGCTAAATTTATAGTATTTTCTCAATTTATTAACGTTTTTAATGAGCTATTTAAAAAATTGTGTTCAATACATACTACTTTTTTGATTGAAACTTCTCTGATTTTTAACAAGATATTTCAAGATAACTCTGTCGCCTTTATGATCTCGGCTAAAAATTTCAAAAATTTATTGCAGTTTAACGTTGTTAATGTTTGCAAAATAGTGAAAGCTGAATTTATGGTCACTCTTATTTCTTGGTGAAATATCGTTGGTTATAGAAAATCGAACGCTGCACAGGAAACACTTTACTAAAAGTTTTACGACAGATTTCAATGCAAAACTTTTTTATCCACCGAGTCATACTGTACAAACAAATTTTTAATGGTACAGCATCAGGAGGATGAAAACCGTCTCAATTAAAAATTTAAAAACATAGAAGAGAGCGTCCATCAATTCCGTTTCGTACATTGATTTTCTTTTTACCTTTTTTTTCTCTACATCATTCAACTTTCTCTCAACATCTATTGTCATTATAAAAACGTGTAATTATAATCTCTCCTCTCCGAAACTTTGCCTTAATTGTTTACAAAATTAATTTAAATTTACAACATTCCCAAGTAATAGTTATGAAAGGAGAGAATAATTTTTCAATCTAAAATAGTGAAGTCATCTAAAATTGCTTGATAAATAGAATAATTCCTTATTCAATAAAATTTTATCGTTTTCTAAGAGTGAACTTGAAAAATGTGCATTAAACTTTGACCTAGAGAAAGAAGGGGAAAGAGAGGTAAAAAGGGTGAGAGGTCACAGGTTAGGAGTGAAAGTTAAAGGGTTACTGATCAAAGATTATGGGTCAAAGTTGAACTATAAGAGGTCAAAGGTGAGGGGGTCAAGGGTCTACCGTAAAAGCTCAAAATAAATGTCCGTTCCAAGGATTTAAAGAATCTCCTATTTCGGTGGGCTACAAAATATATACGGAAATATTCAAAAGGGGTTCAGAAAGAAACGTAAAACAAAAAGGGATTATTCCACATAATCAGACGGGCTTTAGGAAGGGGTAGGGGAGGATATACAATATTTATCTACTAATTACCTAATGAGTAGGAACTTGGTAAGGAGGAAATGAAAATTAGTGGCCCTATTTGTGGACTTCAAAGCTGCATTCGACTCGTTGGACAGGAAGGTGTTATGGCAGATTTTAGAAGAGTGGTGTGTAGATAGTCTCGTCGAGAGGATAAGGGAGATATTTGAGGATTCTAGGATAAGAGTGAGGATAGGGAAACAAAAATGTAAAGATTTCCTGTACTGGAAAGGGGATTCAGGCAACGGTGTCCGCTGAGCCTTCTAGAAAGATGTACCTGGGAGAAAACTGGAAGTGAGAGTGTGTATAACAGAATACGGTGGATCCTGGATGGGAATGGACAAAGAGGAAGCTGAATGATGAGGCTGGAAGAGAGGAAATAAAACAAGGGGCATGTAGCAGGAAAAGTCCAAAAGTTATCTTATTCATGAATCTTAAAGAAAGACAAAACTCATTTGCTCATGACGGACATGATAAGAGGGAATGAAAACTTCGGAAGCTCTCTCGTGCGTATAGTTTTAAGAGCAGTTTTTAAGCACAATCGATAGCTTGCTAGTAGATTTTTAGGTAATTGGAGGTAGTATAAGTGATGGTAAAAGAATTTTAAGGGAGCTGTGACCCTCTAACCCGTGAAAGTGAGATAATAAATTACGTACCTATGTACTTCATGCTATTCATTAGTCTTATCAAGCAGGAATATGTTTGAAACGAATGGCCGTGTTCTGATAAAAAAAAAACTGAGCAGAACGGGTCTTAATAATGTCCTGGGTTCACAAGATCACGTGAAGGAAACTATATTGCTCGTTGGTTGGCAACCATCGAGGGTGTTGGTTTCTAAGCCGCAAGAAAAGCAGAAGGATAAAGCCTTTTGCAAAAAGGGCGCACATTGTTTGCCATTCCTATTGTGTTTCACGAAGCGAACTCGCTTGTGGCTGGGACGTTATTAAGGGTTGCTAAATAGGTATACATACCACCTTCAGATTCAGCTAAAGCTACCCTATTTTCATTCTGAGCAATTCCAAAGTCCTGCCGATGTCCGGATCAAGCCATTTGTCGTTTCACCAGCCACTGCTTCAAGAAAAAAGGAGAAAGAGAATGGGAATGGAGGACCGGCCAGGTTGCTGGGTGTTCTGAAAGTGCGCTGTTATAAACTCATTAAAAGTTGGTGAAACTCTGATTTTTCCTCGCTTGAAAATTGATGGTAGTTCGAACGAGGCTGGGCAACTGAAAGAGCGGAAGTGACAGAGAGGCTGCACGATTAAATTTAACGATGTGTCCAGCGCTCGATATTGCACAATTCAGACCTTTTCATCGTCACCTAAACTCGCGAATTTAATTTCATCAGCTTTTTTTCCGCAATTTTTGGTATCATCTCTATTCCATCAATCGCGAGAGACACTCAACGATTGTCACTTTATCAATGACTGCAGTTTTTGAAATATAAAATTATGAATTGTTCAGGGCATTTATTTGACTCCGGTCTTACGGTGAACCATTTCATGGCCAAACGGTTCAATATTTTGGTCTAATTTTTGGCAGACGTATTCTAGCAAATGTATTTCTTACTGAAACTGATTCTATTCGACTTCAAAATAAAGAAAAGTGCAATTGAAGTGTGCCTCGCATAAAGCAATCGATCAGGGTGAGTCATGTCAGTTTAATAATATCAAAGGTTCATTCAAAATCATTTCCATATCGTATCATAAGTTTTCTTAATAGATAAATCAGAATTTTGTTTAAATCGTTTGGGGGAATAAGATCGAAATTTATCATAAGATATGGTAGTTTGGAAGAGATTCCTTGCGTGGTCCGAATTCTGGAGACGTTATAATTTTGATTGAGCATTAAATCAAAGGTAACAACCATTCTTATTGCCATGGAGCTCCTACATTTTCTTTTGTGGCTGTAAAGTGCGTCCCGCCATTAATTTCAGGGATAAAGGATATTCGTCTCAGCCTGGTATTAAATCAAGGCATTACAACGATTAACCCGGGCTGAGGCTAAGTTATAGTTGCTTCCTACATGTTCCTCGGGTTTCGGACCATTCTCGAACACCCGCAGTGCCGTACTATCGAATTTTAGACACTAAAATACAAGAGATTAGGGGATTATTTGAGGAGAAAGTACAAGCTACTTAAAAGGACTTTATGGAATCAAATACTTTCCTTCTTATAACCTATAATTCCGAAAATTGTATTTTTCTTCATTTGTATATATTCTCTCCCTTTTACTTTATTACTCTCCTTCTTTAGCAGTCATTTTGTGGCTTTTCTTTTCATTTATTTCTTTATAACTATATATTTATTCTTTCTATAACTGCTTTTCACCATGGATTCGAAATTGGTCACTTTCCGCACGCTATACATGACTAGAAAATCAAACATTTCGTGCATGCGTTACAAAAAAATACTTTCTATAAGAAAAAGGAATTACCTTCACGAAGACAATATTGTGCTCACAAAAAGGGAATCGGCTTGTCCAATAAAAAATACCAGTTTCGCCTGCTTCGGGTAGGAATCCACTTAAGTGTCTCATTACTGGACACAAAGTTTTACTTGATTTTCTCGCACCGTCATTAGAGGGCAATGTTCGCTGGTGTGACACTTCCGTCTTCCGCCTGCTTGCTGTCCGTTAGTGAAACGGAGGAATTCCAATTCCAGAAGCTTTTCCTGTTCTTTTTCCGCTCCCTGTTGGAAAAAATGTGTCAAAGTACATGAAAAGTCTAAATGCCCTTGATTTTCAAGTCGAATAAGACAAGGAATCGAGATGCAAGAGCGATTTAAACAAAGTAAGGTATTAAGCACAGCGAGTGCTCTCCTTGTTTCCTGCGGGGTTGCTTAATGAATTTTGAAGATAAAGTCGACAAACGGAGCTACTACGTAATTATGTTGTCTCCGTCAGCATCCGTCGTTTCATCTTGGTCTTTAAACGACAGTTGGAAAGCATTCTTGCACCTAATGCAAAATAAATTGGTAGTAAAAGATCTGATCATCTAAATTAAAATAAGAAATATTTCACATAACTCTTTTATTATTTGAAGTTAGAATTATTACGGAATATAATTTTTAGATCTCTTTTTCATAATTTGTTCATAACTAGGTCCCAAATTAGGGACGCCCTTCATTTATCACGCCTCTATCCACCTCTCTCCTCACAACATCCTCTAGGAAATACCCTGCTTAAAACTAGGGAATACACGCCTAGTTTGTAAACCTATTAACAACGTCTGTGACTACATTTGAATAGGACGTTTTGATTAAAACGCCCATTTAACAAGCGTCTATTCGCCACACCTCCATATTTTCTCCGCCTCTAACAGCAATCCCTATAAAATTCCCCTTTATCAAATCTAATAAATAAAACCTTAACTTCTGACCCAATTAGCCATGCCTTTGATTACTGCGGCCCCATTAGTCCCGACCCATACAAAATCCTTTAAAAAAAACTCTTCTATAAGATCCAGGGAATAAACACTAAGTCGCTAATCCCACTTGATACGCCTCTTTTCGCCGCGCCCCTAATCGCACCGCCTCTCACAACATCCTCTGGGAAATTCTCCCTCATAAAATCTGATGAATGAGAACTTTACTTCGAACCCAATCAGCCACGCCTTTCATCATCATGGCCCCTTTCGTCACGCCTCACACAGCTTTCTCAATGAAACACTCCTCTATAACATCAGGATAATAAACACTTTAACACATTTATTCGCCGTGCCCCTAATCGCCCAGCCCCTCCCCCATACAGCATCCTCTAAAAAATTTCCCTTCATAAAATCTAACAGAAAAAACCTATACTTCTAGCCTCATTAGCCACTCCTATATACACCACGTCTCCATTCGTCTCGCCCCTCACACAATATTTAAGGAAATACTTCTTTATAAAAATCGAGAAATAAACACTCAGATCCTGATCCCATTCCACACGCCTTTATTTGCCACGCCCCACACAGCTTCCTGGCGGTGATACTCCTTCATAAGATCAGGGTAATAAACACTTTAACACCTTTATTCGCCATGTCCCTAATCGCCCCGCCCCCCGACAGCACCTGGAAAACTTTCCCCCATAAAATCTAATAGAGAAGACTTATACTTCGAGCACTATTAGCGACGCCCATATTCACCATGACTATTCTGCAATATAATATTCTGTAATATTCTGTAATAATATTCTGGGAAATATTCTGGGACCTTTGTTTCTAACCCCATTAGCCACACCTTTCTTTACCATATCCCCATTAGTCCCGCCCCTCACAACAACCTTTGGAAAATACACCACGCTATAATAACGCCCGTTTCCTAATCTTTTTTACCACGCCCCTTTCCACTATGAACCTCCTTATACACCTAATGAATAACCCTATTTACCACGTATGCAGTTGCAACGCCCCTACTCGCTCCGCCTGTCATAAGATCTTCTAGAAAATACGCCCTCATAAGAAATAGGAAAAATACACACGATTCCTGAACTTATTTATAAGAACGAGAAAATACACTCCGAATTCCTAACCAGATATATTAGCCAAGACCAATAGGTAAAATGTCTAGCAAACAACTAAAAACGCCCAGTATTTACATAAGCCGAATGACCAGGCCTTTTGTCAATATCTTATAAGCGCCCCTTAACGGCCCCTTGCCATAACGTTAAACTAAGGAACAGTTTATAGAAGTAGAAAAATTGAACCAAAATTAATTTCAATGCTCTTTGGAATAGACGATAATACTTTTCTGGAAGAAAAACTAGTGTTTGTCAAAGCTATTTGTCTGATAATACTTATTTTAGATTCTATCTTTTTCATAATCTGACTAAACAATTGTAATTTCTATCCAATCTTAATAAACAATAGCTTTTTACTGCAGCATTCTCTACAATTCTTTTCGTTAAATTTGACTGAAAATAATTTGTTTGGAAACTACAGAATATGCAATTCTTCCTTTATTCAACATCTACTGAACAATAGTACATTGTGCGACAAGTGTGTGCGCACTCGTCACATCTATTTTTTTCTGAAACAACCGAGTGCGAAGTGTGCAAAGAACTGGCCGATTTTATTTGCGTACGCGACGCACGCACGAGAAACCGACTTCAGCCCTGAACGTCCTGGAAAATTGTTTATCTTATGGGGAATTCCCTAGCGGTAGACAATTCATAATTTTAAATAAAATTCAACGATCATAATTCTGAAGGATATACCAATGGACAAAATGAGCTAGGTATTGTTCATTCAGACTGCATAAAAATTAGGGTATTGTATCAAGATTATAGAAACAACACAAAATGTCAAATAACTATTATTAGACAAATAATTTCGACTCATACTATCTGTTTCCAAGAAATGTGTTACTGTCTCTTCCAATATGCACTCAAATCAATTATAGTTCGTAGAGTTTCAATTGTCTCTAATGAGCCTATCACTTTAATTTTCGGAAACATACTTTTCTCGTTTGAGGACTTTTTGTGTAATTTAAATTGAATAAAATGACTTTGCTTGAGCTAATGTGTTTAAAAATATTCTCTTAAAATAATAGTTCATTTTTTTCTGCTTCTATAAGCTGTTCTTTATAGCTTGAGATTATGTCAAGGGGTCGAGAGTCCTTAAGAAAGTTGTAATATAATAAAATAATCTTGAACAAGAAAGATTTTAGGGATGAAAGACTTTGAAATTAATTAAGCAAGGGTTGTTAATTATGCGGTGCGATAAGCATTAGGTCCGTATCACCTGTTATATAAGCAAAAGGTAGGTCGCGTGTACAGAGAAGCCTTGTTCACTGATTGAATGCCCGGTGCCACGTGCTTGGTCACACCTATACGATAATAAGAAATTCATGAAAACAATTAAAGCCGTGATTAATCAAGAGGATCTGCCTTGCATAAGCTCCGACACTCGACGTGATTAAAGGGCTTCGTGATAAGGTAGTTACAAGCAACGTCGAATCGTGATCTGAGGCGATAAGCACAAACCTGAATTACTGTTTCCGACTTGATTTGATTTTGCTTTATGTTTGACATCAATTTCACGTTTATTGCCTTATTATACGGAAATTTATTTTCAGCTGACACCAGTAGCTATCAACAAGTAATCGAAATTCTAATCGAATTTCCACTAATGACTTAACAGAATTTTGAATATTATTTTCTTTCTCAGTTGAGAAAATGATAATCTTCTTTTTTATTTATTTATACTATCTTCCTTTACGGGTTGGAGAATCTTTACAGAACCATCACATTTTTTCTTATCGACAATCCTTATGAACTGCTTCACCTACCTACTCACCACTATGACTCATCTCAGAAATCGCTGATGCAGATTTTCCACTCTCTTATGCTCTTCCCATCCCCAAATTTCTCCTTCGTAACTTAACACTGACCACACTTACACGTCGAAAATCCACACTCTCATGCTCCAATCTTCCTTGAACTTTCTCTTCCCTATACCCCACAATTGTCTTATTTCTTTGCTCGCACATTCCCAATCTCTTTTTACCTGCAGCTCGTTTCCTCCTCCTGCTTCGAACCACAAACCTAGGTAACAAAACTCCTTCACCAACTCCACCACCTTACTATTCATCTTCCATTCTTACTCTACTATACTCTACTGCGTATGCTAGTAAATACAATTTGCCTGTTCCCAATATTGTCCCCCTTTCCCTTTTCCCAACATCTTTTTTTTGAACCTCTGCTCATCGTTTACAAGTCATTCTCGAAAAAGAAGGTGTAATGGTTATCAGTCAGTTGAGATGGAAACGAGCCCTCTTGACGATTTAAGCCAGGATAATAATAAATCAAGAGGGTCGTTTACGTTAGCCCATCGGCTTCTCATGAAGGAGAAAATAAACTTGTTTAGTATGAGGGTAACTGCCCTCGTGAATAGAAGCTACGTAGAACAAGTTAGTGGCCCTTTATTAATCAACACTTTATCGAGCACGTTAGGTGGACATCCAAGAATCAATAAAAGTACTTTGTACTGCAGTTTGAAACGGAAGGCAACTTTACTGCGTGATTTCGCTCCATCTAGAGGAAGAATACGTCCACCTCTACACGATAACAATGATCGACCTCTGGCACGAGAACTTGAATGGGTTGCCATTGACTTCCATTTCTTACCTCTTGTATTCACACTAAAGTGTCTTTCTTCTAAATAGCTCTCTGAAATCGTAATTTCTGAGATTTTTCTCAAGGGCCCTCGTGGGCCCTTCACAGTTGCCTAGGCGGAACATTTTCAACTTTTTGAAAACACCTTCAATAAAAATTGTCTCTTTGTCATTTTAAAGTATATATATATATATAATTTGAAAAGAAAAAAATAATACTATCAGTGTCTCGACCGGGACTTGACCTCTTGACCAGCATCTTATCAGATTTTTGTTTTTCCTTTTGACCAACTTACCATATTGCTAATAACTTTTTTTCACGCAGGCATTTCGCACGCACATCGAAATTTGTTGCAATTATCTTTTTTTTTCAAAACTGCAAATTCCAATAAGGTATAGTTAATATTTGACACAAAAGACAGTTTATTAGAACATGAGATTGTTTGATTTTTGTAAATTGAGGCCTAAAGGCAAGAAGCAGTGCCCCCTGCGGAGGCCCTTGTCAAATATCTGAGATTTTAAAATTTAGCTTCCAAGAGAATATCGTCAAATTTTTAATAAAAATGCATTCTTCGTAAGCTTACACCAATCAAAACATCAAAATTTTTAGTGTCAACAAAAATATGATTCCTTTAGACTTGGAAATCTTAACCGATCGATCGTGAAGGCAAAAAATCAGGCCCCTCTACGGCGGCCCTCGTGGGGTTTCTCCTATGGATTGCCCGCATGGGCCCATAACGGGGTTCAACATTCCAACGAGGGTTAAGCGGAGCTTTTGTCACACGGATCCTTGCAGAAATATTCGCTTTTAAAGTCATTCAGATTAACAACTTGAAAAAGTAGGATGCACGCCAAATTTAAAGCATCTTGGCCTTCTTCGCGATAATTTTATCCGTTTCCAAGAAAATTGTTGGTTTTTTAATTTTCTATGCATATTTATTTATGTGTGTATGAATTCCCATTCATGCAGCAAACTTTTCCATTAAATGTTTTTTTTTCAAAGTTGAAATATAATCTTAACATCATTACAAAGAGAGGCAGCGTAGCTCAAGTGGTAACGTGATTGAGCTGAAAATAACATATTAAAATTTCTTGGTGAAAAATGATTGAGAGACATTTTTCAATTATTCGTAGTTATAAATAAGTATTATATATAGAGATCAACTTATTTTTCAAATTTTTTTTTCGTAAAAATTAGGCGCCAATATGTGAATTTGTCATAACTACGAAAAGAGTCATTTGAGAAAATGTAAAGGTTTACTAATATTTATGGTTTCGGAAGCGAAATTTCCGAAAAGAAAAAAACTAGTTTTGACTTTTTTTGAAAGCCCAAAAAACAAAAACGCGTTTTTGAAAATTTTTCATCCTTGTGCCAGACGAACGCCTAAATGTGTTTTACAAGTTCTGTTAGTTTCATAGTGAGACTAACATCTCCTTTAAGTTATCCGATTCCTATAAGACTCATTAGCTAAATCACGTGATTTTTTTAAATCTCATTTTTTAAAGTGTTTTTTGCGTCATAGATTCCAAATATTATGTTTTAAAATATTTTAAATATTACTGGTCGACATTTTGAGTCTGTCATTTCTAATCTGAAATTTTTTATGTGATATTGGGAATGTGCTACTCAAAAAACGCCTAAGTAATGAATTTAATACAAATCAGATTATTTTTTTATTTTTGGTTAGTTTTTCCGAACTTCTCTCCCACTGTGGGCGTTGGTAACATCACAAAATGAGAACTCAAAATGGCGGATCCAATATGCCGAAGAACATCTCCTTTCAATTATCTGATTCCTATAAGACTCATTGGTTAAATCACGTGATTTGTTCAAATCTCATTTTTCAAAGTGTTTTTTGCGTCACAGATACCAAATATTATGTTTTAAAATATTTCAAATATTACTGGTCGACATTTTGAGTCTGTCATTTCTAATTTGGAATTTTTGATGTGATACTGGGAATGTGCGACTCAAAAAAGGCCTAAGTGATGAATTTCATACAAATCAGATTATCTTTTCATTTCTGGTTCATTTTTCCGGAGTTCTCTCCTACTGTGGACGTTGGTCGTGAACATTTCATCATACCGGACGTTGAATGCGAATTTTTTTTTGTGAACCAGTGGCTGCCCCACTATGAAATTTACAGAACCTTTAAAACACATTTAGACCTTCATTTGATGAAAAGATAAAAAAATGAGATATTTTCGAAAACTTGATTTTTGTTTTCTCAGTTTTCAAAAAAAAGTTACCAAAAATTTCAAAGTCTTATATCTCCACCACTTTTCCGAATTTTTCAAAAATATTTTCTAGAGTCTCCCCTCACTACCAAAGGACGAAAATACACTGAGTTACAGCCAAAACTTATTCCAACACGAAAGTTTTTGTGATCACTTGACATGGACTACACAAAACAATAAACCAAATGGTGTGAAATCATGCAATCCATTTTACATTAAACTTTTAAAATATTAGTGGAAATATCAAATTTGTTATAGCTTTATATTTACCTTCAATAATTTTTTGTAAATTCAAAATTGGGAATACAATATGATGGTAATGTGCTTGAGTTATATCACGGGATAATAGCCGAACAGTCATGTTAGTTTGGCTCAAATCCTAATCCGAGGATAAAAAAACCATACCCGATGTGTGTATTTGAATGTCTGTCAGAATCTTTGAAGTTATTTAAATTGCATTATATATCCCAGCCAGGTTTCACAACAAAACTTTTTTTTTTAATTCAACAGCTTTACGTTGTGGTTTTAAGAAATTAAAAGTATTATTTTCTGTTCTGAAAAATCGGAATTTAGATTAAAGTGCTATTTTTAAACCACTGTAGGTTCTTCGTAGGTCTATGGTCCTCGGTAAAGGGAATAGAAATTGAGCATGAAATTAACTTTTGCTTCTTACTTTCTTAACCAACTGCGCGGAAAAAATAGAATGAGGCGGTCTTTTACAATCATCTTTACGCTCATTTCATGTCACTAATTATTCGAGTTATTTCCCTTGTAAGAAATTCAAAGCAATATAATTTATAAATTGATCAAGATAATCTATGAAATCTGTTTCATAAAAGATATATTCATTGAAAAATTAAAAAACTAATAGCTAATTGATAAAACTTATATATTTTTCTTAAATATTGTGCGTAGTTATCGAGCTTTGAATTGACGTAACTAATATTGAGTGAATTAATTAAGATAATTGAATAATGGAAAGCTAGTGTATTTTCCTAATTGAATAAAGGATTTCGTATTGAAATGTTTGTTTTCAGGTAAAAAGCACCTAAAAAAAGGTAAAGGAATACAATATTTTTTCAATTCCCGATTTCATTGATGAATAGATCTATTTGTGACGGCTGCCCACGTCTGGCAATCACCACAGAACTATCGTAAGCCTTCACTCGAAGGAATTACGATAAAATCGACATCCAACTAATTGCTCCTTTCGTAAGTTCCATCTGACGAATGGTGACGGGTCGCAATTGCAAGTTGTGTATACTCGCAAATGTAAATTAAATTCGATTATTGAATATTTTCCTCGGTCTTCTTGTTTATTTGTTTGTACTCTCTCTCTCTTTTACGGACTTAAGAATCTCAACAGTACCATTACTATACATGTTTTCTTATCGACAATCCTTATGTACTACCTCACCAACTACTTAAATATCGTCTTAAACAATATTCTCAATCCTGGACGTTTGCGACCTTTCCCTTTCCGTTTACTCTTACTACTACCGATCAACAAATTGCAACTTTTTTCCGCAACACTACTTTATTACTTCTTCTTTATGAGTCATTTTTTTCCACCCCGTGCAACCAGCTCTCTCTCTCTTTCTCTCTCTCTCTCTCAACTCTCCAAGCTTCTTCATCCGTTTCTCACTCAGACCATTTCCATTCAAATTCCACTTCATTCTCCCTTCCATACCCCACCCACTTCCTTCGATACCTGTTCACCTCTCTTACACATGCAACCATGATTCCTGCTCATACTTACATACTCTACACAAATTCTTCTCTTCCTTCATCCAACACCTACATGCTGTTACCCCCTCTCCTATTCTAAATCTCACCACTCTATTTCATTTGCTCTCCTCTTTTATCTGTTTTAGATAGTCTGGCTCGTCCTCACTCTTAACCATCCTATGCCAGCTGTTATACGTAGCCTCCGAGATATTTCCCCATCTTTCTATGGGCGGTATTGTATAAGATCTCTTCCTCTATTCCCTGTCCTTCTCTACCCTTCACTTGCATAGCACATTAACAGCTCGTTTCGCATCTCTCTTCATCCAATTTAGAACGTCCCACGTTAACCCTTCTCTCGTTTCCGTAACCACCCGAGCACACACTTGAACAATCTTGCTTCCTTCTCAGTTCTTAGTTTCTCTTTAAACTTCTAGGATCTTTTCAGTTGCCTGACCACCCTTTCCTCACGTCATATTTCTTCCCTCAGCATATAACCTGGACAGCCCCAACTCAACCCCTCTCGGGCACACGCTTGGGCAAACCTGCTTTCCTCCCCCCCTCTACAGTTTCTCTTCAAAATTCAGTTGCCTGACCACCACCACATTTCTCTCGTCCTATTTCTTACCTCAGCATTTAATCTGGGCAGCTCATACTCATCCGCATGACCAATCTCAGAAATCTCTTATGCAAACTTTTCACTCTCTTATGCTCTTTTTCATCCCCAAATTTCAACTTCATAACTTAATACTGACCTCACTAGCACATGGAACATCCACACTATCTTCTTCCAGTCGTCTTCAAGCCTTCTATTTTATATACCCCACACTTGTCCCATTACTTTACTCGCACATTCCCAATCTCTTTCTCACCTGCAGCTCGTTTCCTCCTCTCGCTTCGAACCAAAATCCTAGACAGCAGAACTCCTCCACCTACTCCGCCAACTCGCTATTTATTCTCCATTTGTGAAACACTTTTTTCGTTCAACACTTTTTATTTCTTAAACGTATTATCTTAGTCTTACTTGCATATGGGGCATTATTTCTGAACTGGCCTAACTTTGAAGTTCGTGTCTTCCAATTGCCTCAAAATTCTAAGAGTTTGTTTGCCTATACGATAGTGGTTTACCCACCGATTTATAAACTTTTACTACCATCCCTCTCCAAACTACAGGTGGTTAAATTTTCATCCCTCGGGCAAAATGGGTATTTTCAAATGATCATAACTTCCTTTCTACAAACGCGAATTGAATTTTCTATGAGTGATTTTTTAAAGGTTTTTCATGTCCTTTCATTCTATGAAATCCATTGTTCTTAATTTTTCAATTTCTATGAAAAAATTACCATGTAAAATGTTCATTTGACATTTTCTACTCTTCGGGTACTTTTGATTTTTTAAAAGTATTTTTGAACAAAAGCTTGACTTTCTTCCGATAAAAATGTTTTGTTGACATTATGGGTCTGACAATAGTTATGCAGTTATGCGAAGATATCCGAGCGAAACCCTCTCTTGCGCGCTCGGGCAGGTCGACCAGTCCAGCTGATGCACCGACCTGCGCTGCTTCATTCAAATTCGATTTATTCAAAAATACTTTTCATTGGTACAGAAACTTTCAAAAAATTAAGTTCAGCGGTTCTAAATGCATCGAAATTTTTGTTATATAATTATGAACAGGTTAGGGAACGAAAGCGTTTTTTATGAGAGCGTTCACTAGTTACGTAAAGTTTTTTCAAACCTTTTACCCCCAACCCCTCCGTAACGCTTTTTTTGAGGTTTTGCTGTATATTTTCATCATTACCGTAACATAAATTAACATCAATCAACAATAGTTTGAACTATTTATATAAACAAATTATTGCTACACAGAATTCATCCTTTCTCTGAATTAAACTTGGTCTCGTGCAAAGTCGAAAAACAAAAGACATCGACATACATAGACTTTCGTTTGTTTTTCATATTGTACCAAGAAACAAAAGGCAATC
>JAUMHM010000071.1:29368630-29390157 GCA_032362435.1 Melikaiella ostensackeni | reverse complement strand
CAATCAAACAAGATTTCAATTTAAAATCAAACAGTTTAATTCAACCAAAAAAATCGAATATTCAACAAAATAGTTAAATGCTCAACCAAAACCAAATTTAAACCTCAAAGTTAAACATTAAATGCGAGCTGAAGTAATATCACCCAATAAAAAATTCAACTACGTTTGGTGGAAACTTCATTCTTTAATTATTTTTCATTGAAAAGTCTACTATCATATTCTTGGTTAAGAGTTCATATTTTTTGGTCAAAAATTTTATTATTTGCTTGAAAAATCAATTATTTTGTTAAAAAGTCATCCTTGTTGGTAAAACATTAATCTGTTTTAGCTGAAATTTTAACTATTCGGTATAAACTTCATGTATTTTGTTGAAAACTTATTTTGTTTGTTAGAGAATTTTACTTCTTGGTCAAAATTGATCTCTTCTGTTGAAAATTCAACTATATATTTTTCAAATTTGTGTTTTTTGCTTAAAACGAATATTTTAACTTAAAGTTTAACTATACCAGTTGAAGATTCATTATTTCAGTTAAAAACTCGTCTCGTTGGTTGAAAATTTAACATTTTGTTAAAAATTCTTTTTTTTTAGTGAAAAATTATTTTTTCAGTTGAAAATTTAATTGTTACGTTTTGTGTTGAAAATATATGTGAAAATTCTTTTTTTTTGGTTGAAAATTAATTTTCTTTAATGAAAACTTTACTTTTCCATTTTTGGTGGAAAATTGGTCTTTTTAAATTGGAAATTCAACTATTTGGTTTAAAATTTATCTTTTTTAGATGAAAATTCAACTATTTGGTGGAAATTCCATGCATTTTGTTGAGAATTGGTCCTTCTTTGTAGAAAATTAATCATCTTGGTAGAAAATTCAATTACTTTTGTTGAAAGTTGAACTAAATTGTCGGTCATGAATAAAGTAAATGGATAAACTTAACATTTTTTTTTTAATCGAACAGCCACTGCTTTTGTCATCTAAACAATCAATACTTGGATTTTTTCAAAAATTTAAATTTTTAATGCCAGCATATGCATTATAGCTATTAACAAGATTTTTTCGCGAAATTTTAGTCCCTTTTGTTGAAAACTATAGAAAGTACCATTTGTGGTCCTCTTTTATATGTCCGCGATTTAAAACTTTAGAAAAATTTCACTTTTACTCTACACTAATTTTTTTAAAAATTGAAATACAGTACGAGTACATAAATATGTATATAAGAATCATAATTTTGGATGCGGGCTAACTGCCGCTTCACTGGATTTATAATTTTATTTTAAACAAAAATAATTTGATATAAAAATGAATATAAGACATTAAGTTGCAATGAATTAATGAATTTATTAACAGAAGGCTAACGCATAAAAACAATATACATTTGAAAAAGTATACCGTTAAATTGCTGCAATTTAGACCGGTTGAAAAGAGAGTATTCTTTACTTTATGCTCTTTATGTTATATTTTAATAACTTTTTTTTTCATAAGACATGTGCCTTTATTTGTGGAAACATTTTTGAAAGGAAATATAAACTTATGTAAAATAAATTTCATTCTATCATAAATTTATTTTTTATTTACTACTAAATTTGTATACCAATTAATTATTCAAATATAATAAATGAGTTTGGTATGCATTTATTTATATTTCAATCGAAGTATCGTACAGAGAAAAAAGGCGCGCGCGAGATTTCTAGTAACTTATAAAAACAATTCACGGTTCACTTCAATTATTTGCACTTACATAATTGAAAATACGATTAAAAATAGAGAAGTGGACATTTACGACAAAACGTCACATGACACGTGCAGCAACACATGAGACAAAAAACAGATTTCTAAAAACCGACACATAACTTCTGTTACAAGAAATCATAACTAGAATAGTTTTAACCATATGCGCCTAGTAACTCTAACCAGAACTTGTTTTTGAGTGTTATAATAAGTTCTGCTGCAAATTCTTGCTTTAAACATTTCACCAATATTGTTGGTTCGTTTCTAACAATATTTGTAGCATCAATATTCGCCGCTGCATCATTTCTTTGGGTCAAGAAAACAAATGTCACCTGGAAGACGTAGCCTGCTTCTTTGAAACTACTTATTTAAAATTTTGAAATGAAATAAGAGCATCTGGGATACATTTATTCAGTAGCAACTTTTTACATCCAGCTGTCGCTAAATATCTCGAGGTTGGATCGCAAACCGTATGTGTACGCAATAGACGATGCCTTCCGCCACTTTCTCTGAATGTGTTAGTGTGTAATATGTATGAATATATGTGCAAAGTTACAATTGTAAATGTTGACGTATGTAAACATAAGGCACAATGTAAATGCACATGAAGGAGGGCGTTTGTATGTTCAGGGGACCACGTAACAACGCAATAGCGACACGCACGAATCGCATCCGTACCGTTGGAAAACTATCTCCATGCCATTATGATGCTAATCATAGTGGGGAACCTAAATGTTGCGTTAGGCTCTCCTTACAATCACGAGGATTGTACCGATGTAAATAATGCCGCCGTCATTGCATAATCTGCTCTTCTAATTTATTTTTCGAGACATCTTAAATAGGGTATTCAAACAAGACACTAATTAGGTATCTAAAAAGGAAAATGAAACAGTTAATGTATACCTGATTCAAATCGATTTAGTATTACATTATACTATAATTACATTATGTTACCTTATTTTAAATAACTAGCATCATCAATAGCGCGCTACGCGCATTTGTAGTTTCTTCTTCTTCACTTCTCAGTCACCATCTACCTATTCTTGTCCTACTGTTTTCACCCCATCCTCTTTCCAGATATTTTGGCATTCCTTTTCTTTTTATCACTTTATAACATTTATTGTATCTTGATTACCCAATCCTTCCCCATCTATCTGTTATCTGCCTTTTTTTCAGTAGCAAATTTATTCAGTCTTACGGTCAATATTTCAAATCAAAAGGCAATGAAATATGTTAAACCTGGTTTGAACTGGAGATTGATTGTTTTCACAATTGGATCATCGACTTACAATTTAGCAAAATACTTATCAAACATTTTAAAGCCAATATCAGGAAACACTGAATCGTTCATAAAAAATAGTTTGGATTCGAAACGAAAAATCATTAAACTTATAATACCTCCTACTCATTCCTTGATATCTTCAGATGCCGTCTTAATGTTTGACAATATTGCTTCTGATTTAGCTATATAAGGTCTCAACTGTGTGGTTGTCGCAACCATACACTGTGGTTGTGACAACCACACAGTGGAAGTTCTCTCTAATAATATCTTGTTGCTTCAACTGCTCAGTGAAGTTTATTTTTAATAGGATGTGGTTGTCACAACCACACAGTAAACGTTCTCATCAATAGGATGTATCTGTCACAAACAGCATTGCTGATTGAAGGAAAAAATCACCTGCATTAATTATTCAAAAGTATTCATTTAAATTATGAAAGCATACAAGAATTTAACAAAATTGAGTGACAAGATCTGTCAATATCACACATTGTAAGTCCCGATGTCTAACGAACTGACAACGTAGATAAAAGATGTCTGAATAACAAAATTGGATAATGCATCTATATTGTGTGGAACTTGATAATTTTAGTTACTGTGACCATACCAGTTTCCTCCGTGTCTGGTCGAAGTGTTAAGTAACCATTCTAAATAAATGTATTTTTAATATATTTTATTGCCTTTTGATTTAAAACATTGACCGTAAGACCAAATAAATTTGCTGCAACAATTTTTGGAAATTGAACAACGGTGGAAGAGAGGAGAAACAGCCCTAGATCCACTTTATCTGGAATTGTTTGTTATTACTAAGAAATACACAGTAGAATCTTCTAAATAAATAATATGAATATCTGCTTTATCTACAAATGTCGACTTTGTTTTGATTAATAGAATTCGTATGTTTGCGCTGATTGCAGAATTTGTGGCGAGGTGGCAATTCGACTGAGGTGAAAGGACCGATTCATGTTGTTCACAGATTTGTCGACATGACAAAACAGAAGGTCAATTTTTACAACGAGACCTCCAAGAAGGTCGAAGAGGTATGTCTATCGCAACTAGCAAGTGCCATTTTTCCCAAACTTTCTAAACATTCAAAGATTGTTCAGTAAAAAAGATACATTCGGCCTCAATTCTTTAATTCTACAATCTTACTCATTAATTCATAGAATGTACTAAATCCAATCGATGTTGTTGATGTTGATTTTGTTCTGCGTCTGAGATATTTATAAATAATAAGGAATTTTCCAGATGTCGAATGACATTCTTCAGACCAAAAAAGATCTCAATAATGTTAATGAGATTATTTTTTAGAAATTTCTAATACGACCTTTCGAGAGTCAACATGCTCTCCTCATCAGGAACATCAATCAAATTAGTCAATTTTTTACAAGTCCATTGTACAAAGAGTTTTATATTGAAATCATCATCTGTTATTTCTCTTCTCGATTGAAGTTTGTGATGGAATGTAAGTTATGATTCAAACATGTCAAGAATTGGTTAGGCTTGATGGTTACTTTTTAGAAAAACAAAACACATTATGAATTGTTTAACTAGTTATAAAGAATTAAATTAAATCAAGAAAGGAGTCAGAATGTACTCAGAATGGAGCAGAACGTATATACTGACTCCTTTCTTGATTTGATTTTGATTCTTTATAACTAATTAAACAATTTATAATGTGTCTTTGTTTTGAGTGACCATTACGCATAACCAATTCTTGACATGTTCGAGTAATAATTTTCATTCTATAACAGATTTTAATCGAGAAGAGGAATAATATGATGATTTCAATATAAAACTCTTTGTACAATAGACTTGAAAAAATTGACTAATTTGATTAATATTCCTAATGAGGAGAGCATGTTGAGTGTCGAAACGTTGTATTAGAAATTCATCTAATAAATGATTTTATTAACATCATTGACGTCTCTTTTGGGTTGAAGAATGTCATTCCACATCTCGAGAATTCCTTATTATCAATTCATAGAGGAAAAATTATCAAAGATCTAAATTGGAAGATTTAGTTTCGATTACAGATACGGAAATCATACGATTCATCAATCAATATCCACTCTATATTTTTTTGTTGTCCACCTACTCTTTATTTCAAGGTCCATAATCAAATCTTACATTACATTTCATTTCCACATGAAGTAAATTATCACAATTCCAGTAAATAAATTGTTAAAAGGATCCTATGAACAAAGAGCAGTTTATACAGCACGAAGTATTGTCCCATTTTAAGAAAAAGGCCAAATTATAAATTGCTTGGTAGTAAAGAAAATTTTCCGATTAATTTGAAAATAAGAGCGTAAGGGTCATACACAAATTATGTGAGGTATTTTTCTGAAATTTGTGACCCCCCACCCCCCTTGTAACATATCGTAAAATTTGCTCCAACCCCCCCCCCCTGCTTCAAAAGATTACTAAGATTTTATAAACTTAGGAAAAGAACATACACATAACTTCTGTTAATTAAATGAACGTAGAACCTTAATGAAATTAGTTTCAGAAGAGAAAATTTTCAGTTTTCTTAACTAATATTTTGAAAGTAATAACAATGAACTTGAAAGTTTATTTAAACTAATATTATTTAGCCTATAAATTATCAAAATTCCTATTTACTTGTCGCAGGCATCACAGTAGGGTGGTCCAAATGTTTTTTCTTAATTTTCATGCTCTTACCCCCTAAATTTGTTTGAATCCACGAAAGAAATGCGTATATTTTTTTTGTCGAAAAAAAAGATGTTTAGAGGTTCCGCAATCCGCATAAAGTTTAACACGTATTACCCAAAAGTAAAGAGACGTTTTTGTAAGTTTTATTCAGAATCGTCAATATTAGATGTACCGAGTTGACTCTCAAAATTTATCTTCACAATTAGCTATAGAATACGAATCAAAAATTACTTTTTGAATTTTTCCCCCATAAATCTGTTTAATAGGGTCTCAGAAAAAAAATCTATAGGTGGAAAATTGGGTTTTGCGAGTTTTTGTCGCGAATAATAATTTTTTTGCGGTTTCTTTTAGTAAAAATTGTTTCTAATACATAATATATTATTTCATGCTGATGATTAGATGTTTAAATAAATTTTTTAAACAATTTATTATGGTTTATAGCAATTTTCTATTAGAATAAAGTTAGAAAGTCACGGTTTTTCCAAATTTTTCAACTTTTGAGTTGGTGAGGTGAGGTAATAATTGATTCAAGTATACAAAAGTAATTGTTTAAACAATTTATTATTGCTTATAACTATCTTCTCCTATAGTAATGCTAGATAGTTGCTGTTTTTTCTGAGATTTATAACTTTTGTCCACTTTTCAATTAGAGTAAAGTAATAACTATTTTAAGTTAACAAGCTTAATTGTTTGAGAAATTTATTATCATTATTTTTGATAATATTCTCTTTGAATAACACTAGAAAGATGCGATTTTTCCTTAAATTTTCCACTTTTTTCTATTTTTTACTTAGAGTGAGGTAAACATCAAAGCAATTAAAAAAACACAATTGTTTAAACAATTTATTATTACCTATAACTATCTTCTCCTGTAGTAATTCTAGATAGCAGCAGTTTTTTCTGCAGTTTTTATTCTTTGTCCACTCTTCAATTAGAGTGAAGTAATAATTAATTCATGTTGACAAAAATAATTGTTTACACAATTCATTATTATTTTAAATAATTTTGTCTTTGAATAATGCTAGAAAGTTACATTTTTCTGAAATTTCCAACTTGTTATCCACTTTTCACTCAGAGTGAGGTAATAATTAATGTAATTTAACAAACATAATTGTTTGAAAAATTTATTATTGCTTATAAATGCCTTCTTCTATAGTAATGCTAGGAGCTTGCCGTTTTTCTGAAATTTTTAATCTTTTTGACCATTTTTCACTTAGTCAGCTAGTAATTAATGCAAGTTAAAAAACATAGCTGTTTAAATTTATTTATTAATTCAAATTTTCTTTCACTTTCAATTATGAACGAATAATGAATGAACATCAGCAAGAATTTTTTCTCAAAACGTTTTTGCTTAAATTAGTATTTTTAGAACATTAACAAAAGAGCAAAAGTACTTTATTCAGAAAAGGATGGAATACTATTTGAAAAATGAACCTTGTCGATGTTAATTCATTATTTGTTCATAACTAAAAAGTAAAAAAAAAGTTGAAAATTTTAGGAAAAACTGCAGCTTTCCAGCGCCACTCTAAGATTAGATAGTTATAAACAACAATGTTTGTTGATATGCATTAATTATTACCTCAGTAAGTGAAGAGTGAACAAAAAATTAAAAATTTCATAAAAAACCGAAACCATCTAGCAATACTCAAAGAGAATGTTATTGAAATTAATAATAAATTGTTATGACAATTTTTTATTTGAATTTCATCAATTATGACTTCACACTAAGTGAAAAATAGAGAAACAGTTGAAAATTTCAGAAAAACAGCAAATTTCTAGATTTATTCGAAAAGAATATCATTCAAATTAATAATAAATTGTTAAAACAATAATTTTTGTGAACATTAATGAATTAATACCTCCCTCTACTTGAAAAGTGGACAAAAGTTAAACATTTCAGAAAAAACCGCAACTATCTAGCATTATTCAGAGAGAATATTATTAAAATTAATAATAAATTGTTGAAACAATAATTTTTGTGGACTCGAATGAATTAATACCTTACTTTAAATGAAAAGTGGACATAAGTTAAACATTTCAGAAAAAAACGCAATTATCTAGCATTATTCGAAGAGAATATTATTAAAATTAATAATAAATTGTTAAAACAATAATTTTTGTGAACTCGTATGAATTATTACCTCACTCCAATCGAAGAGTGGACAAAAAGTGGAAAATTTCAGATAAACCGCAACTTTCTAGCATTAGACTAAGAGAATATTATTATAAATAATAATAAATTGTTTTAAAAATTATTTTTGTTTAATTTAATTGATTATTGCCTCGCTTTAACTGAAAAATTGAAAAATAAAAAAAATACTCGACTTTCTAGCTCTATTCGAAGAGAAAATTGCTATAAACAATAATAAGTTGTTCAAAAAGTTTATTTAAACATCTGATCATCAGTAGAAAGTAACGTATTACGTACTAGAAACAATTTGTACTAAAAGGAACCGCACTACACATAATATTGACGATTCTGAATAAAAATTACAAAATCGTATTTTTTATGGGAAATACATGATAAAATTCACGGGGTTTGAGGAACATCTGAATATCTTTTTTTTCAACAACAAAAATATAAATTTTTTTGTGGATTCAAACATGTTGGGGGGGGGGCGGGGAGCGTACAAATTTGAAAAAGAAAATTTCAATGCATTTTTGGACCACCCTACTTTACAATCTTTCCCCTATTTCCCTCTTTTTCTCTTTTTCTCGTTTTCAACTTAAATGTGAACTGAATTAATAGAACCCAATAAGAAAATCCAACTATTTCTGCTTGAAATTTTATTATTTTTGGTTGAAAAGTCAAGTATTATATTGTTGATCATTATAGTATAATAATTATAATTATATATTCTAGCTTAAAAATTCATTTCTTTTCGTAGAAATTTCATCCTTTTTGGATAAAAATGCAAATGTTTGGTAGAAAATTAATCTGTTTCGGTTGAGGAGTCCATTTTTTCTTACTTTTGTTGGTAATTCAAATAATTTGTTGAAAATTTGTTTTTGCTAAATGTTTATCTTTTTTAGAGAAGATTCAACTATTAAATTGAAAATTCATGTATTTTTCTGAAAATTCGGCCTCGTGGTAGATATATAATCTTGGTTGAAATTTTCTGTCTTTTGTTGAAAATTCGTATTTTTGGTAGAAAATTAATGTTTTTAGTCATAAAAGCAACTGTTTGGCTGTAAATTAATTTGGTTCAGACATGGATTCAGCTATTTCTTTGAAAATTCGTCCTTTTGGTAGAAATATAATCTTCTTGGTTAAAAATTTCTGTATTTTGTTGAAAATTCGTCTTTTTGGGTAGAAAATGGATCTTCTTGGTTGAAAGTTTAATTATTTTGTTGAAAATTCTTCTTTTTTTTTTGGTAGAAAATTAATCTTTTCGGTTAAAAATGCAACTTCTTGGCTGTAAATTAATTTGCTTCAGATATGGATTCAACTATTTTATTGAAGTTTCGTCTTTTTTAGAAGAATTCAACTGTTTTAGTTTCAAAATTAAAATATTTTCTGGTTGAAATATCAACTATGACATTTATCGTTGTGAATTCATCTCTTTTTGTTAAAAATTTAAGTATCCGGTTGATAATTAAACTACTTTGTTGAAAATATATTTTTCGTGGTCGAATACTCATAATTTTATCTGGAAGTTCATTTCTTTGATGGAACATTCAACTATTTTGTTGAAAATTCGTTTTTTTTTGGTTGAAGATTTAATATAGTTAGTAGAAAATTCAACTATTTACTTAAAAATTGATGTGTCTTATTGAGAATTTGTCTTTTTGGTAGAAATATAATCTTCTTGGTTGAAAATTTCTGTCTGTTGTTGAAAATTCTTTTTTTTTTGGCCGAAAATTTATGTTTTTAGTTAAAAATGCTGTTGAAAATTTGTATTTTTTAGTATAAAATTAATCTTCTTGGTTGGACGTTTATTTTTCACGGTCTTAGTTGAATCCAGTTTTATGAGATTTAAAATTGAAATCTCTTTTGGGTTAAATATCAACTATTACATTTTTTGTTGAAAATTCATCTCTTGTGTTTGAAAATTCAACTACTTGATTAAAAGTCGAACTACTTCGTTAAAAAATCATTTTGTGGTCGAAGATTTATATTCAAATTGGAAATTCATCTTTTTTCATTGAAAATTTAACTACTTTGGAGAAAGTTAGTTTTTCTTAGATTGAAAATTAATTTTTCAACCGAAAATTCAACTATTCCATTTTTGGTTGAAAATTTATTTTTATTTTAGTTGAGAATTCAATTATTTAGTTGAAAATTCATCCCATCAGGTCAAAAGTAGAACTATTTTGTTAAAAATCCTTTTTTTTTGTTTGAAGATTTATAACGTAAGTTAAAAATTCATTTTTTTGGTTGAAAATTTAACTATTTTGGAGAAATTTAGTTTTATTGGATGAAAATTAATTTTTTGAAGGTGGAACTACTTTTTAAAAAATTTATTTTTTCTATTGAAGATTCATTATTCAAATCGAAAATTCATCTTTTTAGTAGAAAATTAATATTTTTCATTAAAAATTCAACTATTCAGTTAAAAATTTAATTATTTTGTAGAAACTTCAACGATTATGTTAGAAACTTATTCTTCTTTGGTTCAAGATTTAACTGTTTTGTAGAAAACTTGTCTTTTTAGCCTGAAAATTCGACATTTTTCATTAGTTTTTTTTTCTTTACTGCCTAAAAAATCTTCCTTGGTTGAATATTAAATTCTTTCATTGAGTATTTGTCTTTCTGATTTGAAAATTCATCTTTTTGTTCAAAAATTTAACTATTCTATAGAAACATCGTTTTTTTACGAAAATCAATTTTTTTTCAATGAAAGTTTAATTATTCTATTTTTGGTCAAAATTAATCTTTTTTAGTTTCAAATTTGTCTTTTTGATTTTAAAATTTATCCCTTTCGGTCGAACTTTCATGTTTTTGGTTGAAAATGCAACTATTTGGCTGAAATATATTCCTTTCTGGTTGAGGATTCAATTATTTAGGTGAAAATTTGTGTTTTTTGGGTGAATTTAACTATTTCGTTGGAGAATTTATGTATTTTGTTGAAAATTCGTCTTTCTTGGTAGAAAATTAATATTCTATATTGAAAATTTATCTTTCCAGTTGAAAGTCCATCTATTTGGATAAAAATTCATCTATTTTATTGAAAACGCTTTACTTGAAATTTCAGGGATTTAAAGCGTTTCAAATTAAATTTTTTGACATTATTAAAAATTTATATAGATGGAATTTCTGCTGGACTGTCCTCTAAGTTATAATATCTTTGGATTTATTATTTTCTTTGCAGTTTCAATTTTTCTTTCATCGTCTTACATAATTTCTGAAGGACCCCTTACTAATTATTTATTGTTCATTGTTTATTGTTAATTTTTCATAGATCATGGAATATATTTATATAGTTCAATGGATTCATTTCATCAACCTGAATAAATTTTATACTTAAAATATTGGCGTGTTTCAAAAATTGGGAATTTTTTATCCCTTAAACGTTAAACAAATCGACAAATCTGTATATATCATAATTTTATCCTGTCATACAGGCCTGTTAAATATATCGATTGATTTGTCTCATCATAAGGAGTATATTTAGTAATTACAGTATTGGCGTATTTGAAAAATTTAGAAAGTTTTTCCCTTGCAAACTTTAGAAAAATTTACAAATCTGTAGATATCATAACCTTACTTGGTCATAGAGTGCTTCTTTCTGAATACATCAATCGATTCATGTTGTCAAAATGAATAAATTTGGTACTTATTATGTTGCTATATTCCTAATATTTGAAAAAAAAATTACTTACAAACGAAAAATTAAAAACTTCAAAAATTCCTAAAGATAAAAATTTTCGTAAGGAGATAGCTAGAAACATTCTATTGAATTATGTCAACTAAATACCACCCAGTGTCTGAAAAAATCGGGTTACAGGGCCTGGTATAATTGTCAATACTGTGATAATAAGTTTAAAATTTCGAATTTTTCAAAGTCATTTTTTGCCACTCTCACGGTATTCAATAAAAGAACTTCGAATTAATATAATCAATATAATATATGATAATATCATGTCATATCATATCATATCGCAAGGTGGGTCTCGGCTGATGTCAAACCAAAACTGCTTGTATATCCTGTTTTTTTTTAAAATACTTTTGGGATGTCCCACGATCATTTTGAGCCCAAAAATAAAAAAAATCGTCTAAGCGGTTTTGGAGAAAATGCTATTTTTGATTTTTAAAGAGGTTAATTAACATATATTCTCGAAAATAAGTTGAAAGTGAAATTTTATCAGCTTAAGCCATTCAGTTTATCATTTTTAAAGTGCTGCAGGAGCTGAATATCTTACGAGAACTAAAACTTTTCAATATTTTTGAAAAATTGTGAAAAAATTGGGGAAAAATTATTTTGTTGGAATTGCTTTTTCACTTAATCCCAAGTCCCAAGTACCTGTACAGGAATTAAAATGTATGAAATTCTCTGTAAAAAAAAACGAATGATCTATCTCTAAAAATTTCAGAGTTATGGCCTTCAGAAATCGATTTTGAGCAAATAATCTGAACAAAAAAATTCTGGTTCCAGTGAAAAAACTCGTTTTCTATACATCTTTTGTGAAAATTCTCAGTTAATTAAGGAAAGAGAACTCAATTTTGAGAAGATCTAGGAAAAAACATTGCTCTTTCTCTAATAGAACCAAGATTATAGACTTATGAATATTACCTTTTTCTTTATAAAATTCTATGTAACATCAATTTGAAAAAAAAAATTTCTGTTCCCAAAATAACTCATTTTCTGAGCATTGCAGGTGAAAGTTGCTAGTAAATCAATTAAAAGAGACTTAATTTTGAGTAGATATAAAAAAAACATTGCTCTAGCTGTAATAGCACTGAAATTATAGCCTTCTGAATATCACCTTTTTTTATAAAATTTTGTGTAACATCAATTTTTTGAATATGATTTCTTGCTTTCCAGAATAAATTATTTCCTGAGGATTGCAGGTAACAGTTGCCAGTAAATTAATCAAAGGTGACTCAATTTTGAGTAGATATAAAAAAACATTGCTCTAGCTGTTATAGCACTGAAATTATAGCCTTTCGAATATGACACTTTTTTATAAAATTCTGTGTAACATCAATTTTTTGAAGGAAATCACTCTTTTTCCAAAATAACTTATTTCCTGAGCATTGCAGGTAAAAGTTGCCAGTCAATTAATTAAAGGTGACTCAATTTTGAGTAGATATAAAAGAACATTGCTCTAGCTGTTATAGCACTGAAATTATAGCCTTTCGAATATGACACTTTTTAATGAAATTCTGTGTAACATCAATTTTTTAAAGAAAATTACTCTTTTTCCAAAATAACTTATTTCCTGAGTATTGCAGGTAAAAGTTGCCAGTCAATTAATTAAAGGTGACTCAATTTTAAATAGATATAAGAAAAAAACATTACTCTAGCTGTACTAGCATCAAAATTATAGCTTACCGAACATGACACTTGTTTAAAATAAAATTCTGTGTAACATCAACTTTTGAAATAAAATTTCTCTTTTTCTAAAATAACTTATTTCCTGAGCATTGCAGGTGAAAGTTGCTAGTAAATTAATCAAAGGAGACTCAATTTTGAGTAGATCTAAAAAATAGCATAGCTCTAGCTGTAATAGCACTAAAATTATAGCTTTCCCAACATGACACTTCTTTATGAAATTCTGTGTAACAATAATTTTCAAAATGTTGTTTCTCTTCCAAAATAACTTATTTCCTGAGCATTGCAGGTAAAAGTTGCCAGTAAATTAATTATAGGAAATTCAATTCTGAGTAGACCTAAAAAAATAATGCACTAGCTCTAATAGCACCGAAATCATTCAGTTGATTTTAATTTTTCTTTAATCTTGATTATGACCTTCTGAAAATTACCTTTTTTATGGAATTTTTTTGATCATGTTCTTGTGTAACTTTCCCACATTTTTACATGTGCCTGACAGAACGACGAAATTATAACTTCATTAATTAAAAACAAAAATGTCTTATGTCAACAAACATGTCTCATTAAGACATGATCAGGAAAGGAGTTATTTTGACAAACGAGAAATTTTATTTATAAAATTGATGTTGAACCAAATTTCATGAAATAGGGTCATGCTCAGAAAGCCATAATTTCGGTGCTATCAGAGTCAGAGCAATTTTTTTATATATACTCAAAATTGAGTCTCCTTCAATTAATTTACTGGCGACTTCCACCTGCAATACTCAGGAATGAGTTATTTTGGAAAACGAGAAATTTTATTCAATAAATTGATGTTACACAGAATTTTATGAAAAATGGATCATTCAGAAGGCTACAATTTCGGTGCCATTAGAGCTACAGCAATTTTTTTCCTTAGATATACTCAAAATTGAGTCTTCCTTAATTTATTCACTGGCAATTTTCATCAGAGATGCATAGGAAATGAGTTATTTCACAAAAAATAGAATCAAAGAGAAAAAATTATTCACTCACATTCGATATCTGAGGGCCATAACTCCGAAAATTTTGGAGATAGATCTTTCGAATTCTTTTCGTTTTACAGGAAATTTCATTCACTGTTTCTTGTACAGGTACTTGGGACTTGGGGTGAACTGGAAAGATGCAAATTTCAAGAAACTAATTTCTTTCCACTTTTTTCCAATTTTTCAAAAATATTGAAGGGTTATAGTTCTTGTAAGATATTCAGCTCCTGCAGCATTTTTTTGGATGATAAACTGAATGGTTTTAGCCGTTGAATTCCCGTGTAAAAAAATTTCATGGCAGTCTGGTGTCAAGTCTGGCCTAGGTCTGGCTTTATCTAGCCTCTTTAGTCTGGAAGGTTTGAACTGGCCCAGGTTTGGCGCTAGTCTTGCCCAGGTCTCACATTATCTATACCATCTAGTCTGAAAAAATCAGTCTGACCCAGGACTGGCGCTGATCAGCTATCCAAGAACAAAAAAAGTTCTGAGTTCGATTGACAAATTTTTTTTGGACATATTTCGAAAAAGTTACAGAGGGTCTGAAATGATAGAAAACAAGAAATTAACACTAATAAAACAAGTTTTTTTTTTTCACATTGACATTCTGGTCTGGGAAGGTTTTGCGGTAATCCTATGAATACACTGATAGTGAAAACTGATTTTTTTCCAAATCATTAATAAAATAAAGTTTCGTCCAATAACTATCGGCTGATCAGATATTAACTAGTGACTGACCAGCCGATAACTGGCGGCTGATCAGCCATTAACTAGTGACTGACCAACCGATAAGTGGCGGATGATCAGTCATTAACTAGTGACTGATCAGCCAATAACTAGTGGCGGACCAGCCAATGATAATTAGCGGCTGATCTACCATTAACTAGTGGTGGGTTATCCAATAATTAGCGGCGATCAGCTATTAACTGGTGACTGACCAGCCGATAACTGGCGGCTGATCAGGCATTAACTAGTGACTGACCAACCGATAAGTGGCGGCTGATCAGTCATTAACTAGTGATTGATCAGCCAATAACTAGTGGCGGACCAGCCAATAATAATTAGCGGCTGATCTACCATTAACTAGTGGCGGGTCATCCAATAACTAGCGGCGATCAGCTATTAACTGGTGATTGACCAGCCGATAACTGGCGGCTGATCAGCCATTAACTAGTGACTGACCAACCGATAAGTGGCGGCTGATCAGTCATTAACTAGTGACTGATCAGCCAATATCTAGTGGGGGACCAGCCAATAATAATTAGCGGCTGATCTACCATTAACTAATGGTGGGTTATCCAATAATTAGCGGCGATCAGCTATTAACTGGTGACTGACCAGCCGATAACTGGCAGCTGATACGCCATTAACTAGCGGCTAACCAGCCAATAAATAGCGGCTGATCAACCATTAACTAGTGGTTGGCTATCCAATAACTAGCTGCTGATCAGCTATTAACTAGTGACTGACCAGCCGTTAAGTGGCGGCTGATCAGTCATTAACTAGTGACTGATCAGCCAGTAACTGGCAGTTGATCAGCCATTAACTAGTGACTGACCAGCCGATAACTGGCGACTGATCAGCTATTGAGTAGTACCTGACCAACTGATGAGTGGCAGCTGATCAGCCATTAGCTAGTGTTTGACCAGCCAATTATTAGCGGTTGATCAAGCATTAACTAGTGGTTGGCTATTCAATAACTAGCGGCTGATCAACCATCAACTTGTGGTTGGTCATCCAATAACTAGCGGCTGATCAGCTATTAACTAGTGTCAGATCAACCATTTACTAGTGGTCGGCTATCCAGTAACTAGCGGCTGATCAGCTACTGACCAGTGGCTGACCAGCCAATAACTAGTGGCTGATCAGTCGCCTGGTCTGGGGCTAGCCAAAAAAAAACGTTATACTTTTGCCCAGACCCAGACCAGACTGTCTGGTTAGCGTCAAAACTGGAAACCAGACGTTTTAGTCTGGGCCAGGCTAGCACTAGAAGATTTTTCCACACGTGTTCAACTTTCAACTTATTTTCATAAAAATATGTTGAATAACCTCTTAGAAAAAATTAAAAATAGCGTTTTCTCTAAAAGGGCTCAGGCGATTTTTTCTTTTTGGACTCAAAATGATCGTGGGATATCCCAGAAGTATAATCAAAACAAAACCGTGATATGCAAGCCCTTTTTTTGTTGAAGTCAGTCGAGACTCACCGTGATCGTTTTACTTGGTAGGTGGAAGGTTGCTACCCGGCTATGGGATATAGTTTCGCTGCCGGCACTACCGATGGTCCGGGAGTAAACGCCTTTGAACAAGGTACTACGACCTCTAATCCATTCTGGAACGCAGTGAGGAATTTCATAGCTGCTCCTACAGAAGAGGATATCCGCTGTCATGGCACGAAACCTATTTTACTAGCTACTGGAAGGGCAAGTAAAATACTAAATTTTTTACGTAATCTCTTGTACGTCATAAGCAGAGAGCGGGTGGGCCCAGTCTGAAGTTGTGCACCGAGCCTAGGCTCGGCTCCATCGCTGCGGAGATCCGCCGCATGGGGGGAGTGGTGTGTCCGCTAATCACAGTCACTGACATTCAAATGCTCGCGCGTGCTCTCCCACCACTTCCTCCCATGCGGCGGTTCTACGCAGCGAGGGAGCCGAGCCTGGGCTCGGTGCGCAACTTCAGAGTGGGCTCGTCCCATCTCCGGTCATAAGTCTTTGAAAAAAGTGCCATCCTATTAGCGTGAATAGGTCCTGGGATCCTGATGATATACGATAATTGGTACAATGTTTGTCCTATCAAGGAATTTGACAAATTTGTTTTTTAAGAAAAGTCTTCCGTGCGTCATCAGTATTTTAAAAGAGAATGACATCCTATTAGCGTGAATAGGTCCTGGGATCCTGATGATATTGGGTAATTGGTACAATTATTGGCCTCTTCATGAATTTGGCAAATTTGTCAATCTGTAAAAACCAAACAAAATTCTACGATACAGAGGTGGATAATAAATTTGGAGGTCATTCAAAAACTACGTCGTACTGCCAGTTGGGAGAGGGGTGACAGGGTTTATAACGATTTGTGACGAAGGAGGATAGGGGGTCACGCAGAAAGTGACATCACACGTGGAAAATATGAAAGTGAATAACAGTTTTTTGGAATGCTTGAGAAATGAAAATTAGTGATTTCATTTTTCAAGTAAAGCATTTAAATACAGACTTAATACTATTTTCCCTATTACCCTCTTTACCACTTTTTAAAATGAATTCCTCTGTTCCCCTGTTATAAAATCGTTTTATTAGTTAATAATCCATCTCCTTGGCTAAAAATTTAACTGTGTTGTTGAAAATTTATTTTTATTCGGTTGAAAATCAACTTATCAACTGCAAATTCAACTATACCACTTTTGGTTGAAAATTGATCGTTTTTAGTTCAAAATTCAACTGTTTGATTGAAAATTATTTTTTTTTTGAAAATTCAACTTTTTTGTAGAAAATTCGTCTTTTTGGGCTGAAAATTGTATTAATTTTGTAGAAAATTCAACTGTTTGGTTAAAAATGAACTTTTTGGTGGAAAATTCATATTTTTGGGTTTATAATTCAACTTCTTCTTAGAGAATTTGCCTTTTTGGTTTGAAAAATCTTTGATGGTTGAAAATTCAACTCTTTCGTAGAAAATTCGTCCTTTTGGAAGAAAATTAATCTTTTAGTTGAAGATTAAACCATTTTGATGAAAATTCGTCTTTTTTGATTGAACTTGACTGTCTTTGATTTAAATTTGAAATCTTTTATTATTCAAATATCAACTATTACATTCTTCGTTGGAATTTCATCTTTTTGGTTAAATTCGACTGTTTTTCATTAAAATTAAAATCTTTCTTGAAATATCAACTATTATGTTTTTCGTTGAGAATTATTCTTTTTTTAATAAAAATTCTACTGATTGGTTGAAAGTTAAACTTCTTTGATGAAAATTCATTTTTTTTGGTTAAAGATTCATCACTTTCGTTGAAAGTTCAATTATTTTGTTGAAAATTTATTTATTTTGTTAAAAATTTAATTATTTTGTTCAAATTTCGCCTACCGTAAGGCGGGGTACTTTCGCCTATGGAGGATAAAGTCGCTTAACCCCAGTTTTATATTTGAACATTCCATATCAAATTTTCTAGAAAGAAATAAACAAATTTTGATTGTTTCATTCAGTATAGCTGACAAAATTTGTCTTTGGATTCATTTAATGTGAATTTATTCATGACCGACTTCACTTCACATAAGCACCTTTATTCCGTTCTACGGTTTTTTGGTAGAAATCTAATTATTTTGTTGAAAATGCGACTTCCTTGCTAGAAATTCATTATTTTTGTTTGTTTGAAGATTCATCTTTTCAGTTGAAAATTCATTTCTTTGGTTAAAACTTTGACTATTTTATTCAAAAATTGTTTTTTTCTTCTCTTAAAAATGTATATTTTTAACTGAAAATTGAACCATTTGGAGGAAAATTGATCTTTTACGGCTGAAAATTTAAATATTTGATTAAAAATTTAATTATTTTGTTGAAAGTTCATCCTGTTTGATTGAAAATTAATCTGTTCCAGTTAAAGATTCAACTATTTTGTTGAAAATTCGTCTTGTCTGGTTAAATTCAATTGTTTTTTATTTGAAATTAAAATCTTTTCATGGTTGAAATATCAACTTGTAACGCTGAGAATTAACCTTTTTTGATCAAAAATTCTACTAATTGGTTGAAAGTTGAACTTCTTTGTTGAAAATTCATTCTTTTTGGTTAAAGATTCATCACTTTAGTTGAAATTTCTATTATTTTTTTGGAAATATATTTATTTTGTTGAAAATGTAATTATTTTGTTCCAATTTCAACTACGGTAAGACGGGATAATTTCGCTTATGCCGGGTAAAGTCGCTCACCCCCAGTTTTATATCTCAATATTCAATACCAAATTTCCTAGAAAAAAATAAACAAATTTTTATTTTTTAATTTAGTACAGCTATCAAAATTAGTTTAAGAATTAATTTGGTGCGAATTTGTTGGTGAGTCACTTTACCCTACATAAAGAAATCTACCCTGTTTTACAGTATTTTGTTAAAAATCTAATTATTTTGTTAAAAATGCAACTACTTTGCTAAAAACTAATTTTTTTGGTTGAAGATTCATCTTTTCAGTTGAAAACTCATTTCTTTGGTTTAAAATTTAACTATTTTGTTGAAAAATCGTTTTTTTTTCTCTTGAAAATGTATCTTTTTCATTGCAAATTCAACCATTTTGTGGAAAATTGATCTTTTACGGCGGATAACTTAATTAGTCGTCTTTAAAATTAATATTTTGTTAAAAAGTCATCCTTTTTGATGGAAAATTAATCTGTTTCAGTGGAGGATTTGTTGAAAATTCATCTTGTTTGTTTGAATTCAACTGTTTTTTATTTAAAATTAAATTTTGAATTCACCTGTTTTTTACTTAAAATTAAAATCTTTTCTTGGTTGTAATATCAACAGTTGTATTCCTCGTTGAGAATTAATCTCTTTCGATTGAAAATTCAACTACTCAGTTGTGTAATCTTATAGAAAAAAATTCTAGAGATCTTTTTCTACATAATTTACACTACCGGCGGGAAATATTTACACGTCTGTCTCTTGAGCTGTTTCTAAAGTGCCTTAATTTTTATAATATTAAGATAAAAATTTTTTCTCATAAGATCGCAAATCGTAATATAATTTTGCATCTAATAAGCCCAAGTTGAAGGTGAAATGTGAATTTTATAAAAAGATATTACAAGAAACTTCAAATTTAATGTTTTGGAAAAATTGAAATATAGTATTTTTCTAACTTGTTGAGATATTTTTAGAATTTTTTCCTTAAATTCTGCCCTAGGATCAAACTTGGCCCAAGAAAGTCGCAAAATTTCAAAAATGTGTAAATACTAAAATTTAAAGATAAATCATTATTCTCATATTTTTATAAATTTTAGTAATATTAATAAAAATATTATTATTTCGAATTTTTCTAATTGATGTTTCAAGTACAATCATTATTTGAAATTTTGCAACTTCTTGGACCAAGTTTGACCGAGGGTAGAATCTGGGCGAAAAATTCTAAGAATATCTTAAAAATTTAGCAAACTACTTTGGAGACTCACCTCTAAGATGAGATCAAGAATCTTGAAAAATTTAAATTATTTCCAATTTATTCCAATTTTTCGGAAACATCGAAATTTAAAGCTTTTTACAATATCCTTTTATTAAGCCCGTGGCTACGCATACTGAAATTTCGGTACGAATAGCGGGAGCTGGAAAAGGGGCTATTTGTATCGAAATTTTGTTAGAAATAATCGGATTTTTTTGGTACGAGTACACACTGCCTTTTATTAAACTGACATTTTCCCTTCAAGTTGTGCTTATTAGATGCAAAATTTTATCACCTTTTGTGTAATTAGGAGAAAAAAAAATCATGTTAATATTATAAAAATTAGAGCACTCTAACAACATCTCAAAAAATTTGCGTGTAGATAATTTCCACCCGTAGCGAACTTTTTCTTGTTTGAATTAAAATTTTTTCTAATTTCATTTTTATTTTTATTTTTATTTGAAGATAAATAAAAAAGACTAAATAAAAATACAGGTAATTTATACAGTACCATTGAATTCGTATCGGAAAGACATTTGAGTCTAGGTACTCTAAAAGTCTTAATTATTAGAAGAAAATTCAATTTACGTGAAAAAATGCATCTAAAACTTTTGTTCTGTAAAATACACAGCACCATTAAATTTCTCACAAAAAATTAGGCTAATATTTTTCTATCCAGAGCTTAACCTTCGACCTCGATGAGGAAGTGCAAGATTTCATCTGATTGGATTACATTTTTTTAGGGATTTTCTTCTTTTTCTTAAAGGAATAAAAATTTCCGAATGCACATTGCATTTTTTAAACTGCGAAATTTTTGGACTTCCCTATTGGCTGCTCTATCTGAAAAGCAAATAACTAATATCTTTGCAAAAAATCTTTCAAAATTGTTTCGAATTTTTATAGCTTATCTGAACAATTTTTTGGTACTTTGTACCATGTACCATGTCGAATTTTCAAATAAAAAGGATTAAACTTCATAGAAACACAGTTGAATTTTCAATTAAATAATCGGATTTCCAAGCCATAAAGACGGACATATAAAAGAAATTTAAATTTTAAATCCAAAAGCACAAATTTTTTATCGAAAAATACGAATGTTAAAAAAAAGTTGAATTTTCAAAAAAATTGTTGAATTTTGAACAAGAAAGTTCTAAGTTTGAATTAAAATTTTTTCTAATTTCATTTTTATTTTTATTTTTATTTGAAGATAAATAAAAAAGACTAAATAAAA
>JAUMHM010000071.1:29346460-29363071 GCA_032362435.1 Melikaiella ostensackeni | reverse complement strand
TGTCCTTTATTAATAAGTAAATAAATGAATGTACAACTTTGCGAAATTATTTATTTCCAAATTCACAAGGCTCTGTTTTTTATGAATAAATAAATAAATAAATTCACAAACTTTGCGAAATTATTTATTTCTAAATTCTCAAGTCTCTGTCCTTTAAGAATAAATAAGTAAATTTACCAACTTTGTGACATTATTTATTTATGAATTAACAAGTTTCTGTCCTTTATGTATAAATAAATAAATAAATTTACCAATTCTGCGAAATTATTTATTTATAGATTCACAAGCTCATTTCCTTTATTAATAAGTAAATAAATGAATTTATCAACTTCGCGAAATTATTTATCCCCAAATTCACAAGCCTATTTCGCTTATAAATAAAGAAACTTACCAACTTCGCGAGATTATTTGTTTTCAAATTCACAAGTCCCTCTCCCTTATTAATAAATGAATTTACTAACTTTGCGAAATTATTTATTTCCAAATTCACAAGCTCATTTCCTTTATAAATTAATTAATTTATCAACTTCAAGAAATTACTTATTCATTAATCCACAAGTCTCTGTCCTTTATCAATAAGTAAATAAATGAATTCACCAACTATGCGAAATTATTTATTTCCAAATTCACAAGCCTATTTCGTTTATGAATAAATAAACTTACAAACGTTGCGAAATTGTTTGTTTTCAAATTCACAAGTCCCTGTCCCTTATTAATAAATAAATAAATTTACCAATTTTGCGAAATTATTTATTTATAGATTTATAAGCTCATTTCCTTTATAAATTCATTAATTTATCAACCTTAAATAATTACTTATTCATAAACCCATAAGTCTCTGTCCTTTATTAATAAGTAAGTAAATGAATTCACCAACTCGGCGAAATTATTCATTTCCAAATCCACAAGTCTATTTCGTTTATAAATAAATAAACTTACCAACTTCGCGAGATTATTTGTTTTCAAATTCACAAGTCCCTGTCCCTTATTAATAAATAAATAAATTTGCTAACTTTGCGAAATTATTTATTTGTAAATTAAAAAATCTCTGTCCTTTATTAATAAGTAAATAAATGAATTTATCAACTTTGCGAAATTATTTATTTCCAAATTCACAAGGCTCTGTTTTTTATGAATAAATAAATCAATAAATTCACAAACTTTGCGAAATTATTTATTTTTAAATTCACAAGTCTCTGTCCTTTAAGAATAAATAAATAAACTTACCAACTTTGCGAAATTATTTATTTATAAATTAACAAGTTTCTGTCCTTTATGTATAAATAAATAAATAAAATTACCAATTCTGCGAAATTATTTATTTATAGATTCACAAGCTCATTTTCTTTATTAATAAGTAAATAAATGAATTTATCAACTTCGCGAAATTATTTATTTCCAAATTCACAAGCCTATTTCGCTTATAAATAAATAAACTTACCAACTTCGCGAAATTATTTGTTTTCAAATTCACAAGTCCCTCTCCCTTATTAATAAATGAATTTACTAACTTTGCGAAATCATTTATTTCCAAATTAACAAGGCTCTGTTTTTTATGAATAAATAAATAAATTCACAAATTTTCCGAAATTATTTATTTATAAATTCACAAGTCTCTGTCCTTTGAGAATAAATAAATAAATAAATTTATCAACTTTTCGAAATTATTTATTTATGAATTAACAAGTTTCTGTTCATTATGAATAAATGAATAAATAAATTTACCAATTTTGCGAAATTATTTATTTCCAAATTCACAAGCTCATTTCCTTTATAAATTAATCAATTTATCAACTTCAAGAAATTACTTATTCATAAATCCACAAGTCTCTGTCCTTTATCAATAAGTAAATAAATGAATTCAACAACTATGCGAAATTATTTATTTCCAAATTCACAAGCCTATTTCGTTTATAAATAAATAAACTTACAAACGTTGCGAAATTATTTGTTTTCAAATTCACAAGTCTCTGTCTCTTATTAATAAATAAATAAATTTACTGACTTTGCGAAATTATTTATTTATAGATTTACAAACTTATTTCCTTCACGAATTAATTAATTTACCAACCTTGTGAAATTTTGTATTCATAAATTCACAAGTCTCTGTCCTTTATAAATAAATAAATGAATAAATTTACCAACTTTGCGAAATTATTTGTTTCTGAATTCAGAAGCCTGTTTCCTTTATGAATGAATAAATGAACTTGTTAAGTTAGCAATTAATAAATGAATTCATTCATAAAGGAAATAGGCTTTTAAATCGATAAATGTATAATTTGAAAATTTATTTATTTATTTAAAATATAATTAAATTTATTCTAAATAAATTTTAAGTAAATTTATTTATTTATTTATTTATTTATAAAGGACAGAGACTTGTGAATTTGAAAATAAATAATTTCGCAAATTTGGTGAATTCATTTATTTATTTATTTATTCATAAAGAACAAAGTCCTGCGTCTTTATAAATAAATTAGATTACAAGGTAAGTAAACTCATTTATTTATGAAGAAAAGTGACTTTTGAAGTTACCAATAAATGAATGTCTAAACTCAGTAAATTTATACATTTATAAATGACTTGTGAACTTAGTAAATAACTTGATGAACAGCATTTTATCTTTTTAGTTTTGCAAAAAATAATTTCAGGATGCATTATCATAACGAAAATTGTTAGTTTTTATTTATATATTCTGATAATTACTTTTGAGAAAAAAGATAAATTACCGACCGCGATTCTCTGCGTGATCTGCGATTTTATCATTCTAGTACAAGAAGTGGCTGCTACCGGCTTGTGAACGCGCTGCTAGATCGGTTTCTCGTGCTTCTTCATCTCTCATCTTCCGTCGCGTACTTCTCAAAAAATTTGGAAGTATTTTTCACTTTTGTTTCGCATTAAATCGCGAAATTCGCTTCATAATTGTGAAGTTTGGTTTGTGGGAGGATGATACACAGCGCGTTGTATCATTTAGTGTCGTTGTTGTGCCTGTAAAATATGACTGAAGTCAAGTGTGTTTGACACTCGCCATCTCTTTCTTGGGATTTGTCTGCTCGGTGTTTGTTGATTTCAGTGTTTCAAAAAATGAATATTTTCCATCAGAATATTCATTTTCTCATAAAAAACGCGATGTATTTTACGTTATATGGATACCAGGATTTCATCAGACCCTGAATACTTGGTGTGTTTTGTCTATTTATCCTACAACCTACTTTCAAGAATTAATATTGGATCGGGGCTGTGTTCATAATTGGGCATAACTAAAAAAATTTCTAGGTTCCCTTCTTCCAACGTCCTTATGGGAAATTTACAAAATCCCTGTTACAATCTCCTAATTTTATGAAAAATGTCCTAAATTTAAGATACAGTATTGCGGTCACGTAAAATGATCGAAAATTTCATAAAATTTTCCGTTATTTTCGTACCGTAATAACTTCGTAGACTGCAGAACATTTCGTGATAATGAATATATAAATAAATGTTATATGAATTTATACAGTACACTACATGAATAACGTAGTGATATAAATATATACAGTGATAATGAAGCTGTGATTCGTACATTTCGTGACATGAGTCTAAGTAGATATTCTTCTTCCGGCAAATCGCGGCATTACATATGTATGATGAATATCTCTCACTTATGAGTTGAATCCGTCCGGTATCAAATCGTTCGATACAAAGGGGGTGGGAGTGCGTCTCATTTTTGGTGGGGGAACTTGACACGCGCTTCGAGGGTTGGTCACTGAATCCGTATCGCGATATTGGTAGCAGAATCGAGTCACTCTTCCGCGCGCCGCATAAACGCGTGCACGGTTACCGCGCTTATCCATCTCTTTTTCATTCGTCCGATAGTGATCTCTCAGTTAAGTCTTTCAAGTCTCTTCGACTGGACCATCGGATCATCACCGCTCTCCTCTTATAAATTCCTCTACTTGAAAACAACTTCCAAAAATCTGTTGAAAATAATCTAATCTGTTCAAACATTATACTATGGTTTGAAGGAAGGGACAAGGTAGAGGAGGAGGAGGAGGACAAGGTTCAGAAGAAAGGACGATAGCAAGATCAAGATGTTCAACAAAGTGCGAAAGTTCGAAAGAATCAAGAGAAAATAATCTTAATAAAGTTCTAGAAGACTTAAGAGAAGATGGGGAACATAGTTGCGAGGATGAGTGGCTAACTCAGGAATGGAGGACACAATCGGAACATGGTCCACCCCCGGGTCGACATATGCATACGATTCAACAATAAGCTATATTCCAAATGAAACTGTGGCCTCAATACCAGTGCCAGCTCGAGATCCTCTTTTCGTAGTGGTACCAATCACCATCATCTACATCTCGATTTTTTTAACCGGAACCATTGGTAACATCAGCACGTGCATCGTGATTGCGCGCAACAAGTCTATGCACACAGCAACAAACTACTACCTTTTCAGTCTCGCAATTTCCGACCTGTTGCTGCTAGTTTCTGGTCTACCTGCTGAAGTTTGGCTCATTTGGTCCAAGTATCCTTACGTTTTCGGGGAGTGTTTTTGTGTCCTGAGAGGACTTGCTGCTGAAACGTCAACCAATGCGACAGTTTTGACAATAACTGCTTTCACTGTTGAGAGATATGTGGCAATTTGTCATCCCTTTCTGTCACAAACAATGTCGAAATTGTCGAGGGCGATCAAATTGATACTTTCAATTTGGTTGGTTGCGTTGTCTTTCGCGATACCACAAGCTCTGCAGTTTGGATTGGTGCAGTATGACGCGCCGGAATTAGTGATGTGCGTGATCAAGAAAGTGATTATTCAACACTCGTTTGAACTCTCGACGTTTTTGTTTTTTGTGGTGCCAATGACCCTGATCACGATTCTTTATGCACTCATTGGGTTGAAGTTGAGAAAGTCGAATACAATGAAGAGGGATTGTGGCAGGGGCGAAAACAGTCGAGTGATTGCTGGTTCTACCAGGAAGGATCGACACAGCAGAAACAGCACTGGACGTTCTTCAAGAAGAGTGCTCAAGATGCTTGGTGAGTTTAGAAAAAAAAACAAAGGTTTTACAAAAAATCATGGAGTTTAACTTTCATCTTGAAGTTGTATCAAAGTGATTTGCAGCAGACTGATACTCTCAAGGATAGGTCGCGAGATGCGGGATGCCGATTCCACTGGAGCTTTACAGGACAAATGTGCTCAAAATTAATCAGATATGTATTTTTTCTTTCTATCCCACGGGCCTTAATTTCCGAGTCATCGAGGTTTGAGTATTTCGGTTTGAGCATTTAGGTTTGAGCACTCAACTTGCAACTGCTGACCGTGGACGGCTCGACTCGTCACTGTCGAGCGTGAACCGCTCGAATGGCCACCGTCGAGCGCAGACCGCGCTCAAAAGTCTAAATACTCAAACCTAGATATCTCGGAAACTAAGGCCTAATGGATCGAAAGTGAAAAACGTAACTAATGGATTTTGATGTATTTTCAACCTGTGAAGCTCCAGTCGAATCGGCGTCCCGCATATCGCGACCTTTCCTTGTCAGTTGACTAAAATGATCCAAACTTGGTATCAAAATGATAATTAACAAGTGAACATTGACACTTGATACATGTATCAAACGTCAATGTTCACGTTATATCACCTTACGTTTCCACATGAATTTATTTTTTGAAGGAATTGGAAAAACTTACGCAAGAAAAATTGTTACTAAAAAAATAATAAATGCGAAGATATTACAACTTAGAGGAAAGACCAGCAGAAATTCGATTTGCTAGACCAAAAGTGAATTTTCTCTTAAATGAAATGCGTAACTTATTGCGTTATAAGTTTTCTCCTACTGTTAAAAAATTTAACTTGATACGCTTTGATTCCATAAAATTTCAAGTGAAAATATTGCTTTTTGAACGAAAAAGATGAATTTTCAATCAGGAGGATTAATTTTCTACCAAAATAGATAAATTTTCAACCGAGTAGTTGAATTCAACCCAAAAGCACGAATTTTCTACAGAATAGTTGAATCCTCAATCAAAAGAGATTAACTTTCAACAAAAGAGTTGGATTTTCAAACCTGAAAAATTTTTCAGTTGATGAAGAAAAAAAAATTTTTCAAAAATTTTGAATTTTCAAGCTAAAAAGATAAATTTTCTACAAAAAGTTATATTTTCAACCTGAATATATGAATGTTCAAACAAGAAGATGAATCTTTAACCAAAAACATTATTTTTTTACGAAATAGTTCCATTTTCAACCACGTAGTTGAATTTTTAACCGAAAAGGATCAATTATCAACGAAAAATGTAATATTTGATAATTATTTTGGCCAAAAGAGATTTTGGTTTTAAATCTAAAATAATTTAATTTAACCAAGGAAGACGAATTTTCGAGAAAAAAGTTGATTCTTCAACGGAAACAAATTAATTTTCAATAAAAAAAGATGTCTTCTTAATCAAATAATTAAATTTAAAACTAAATAACTGAACTTCGAACCGTAAAAGATGAATGTTTAAACGAAAAAAATATTTTTTCTAAAAAAGACGAATTTTCAAGAAAGTGCATAAACTTCAAACCAAATAGATGAATTTCCAATTAAAAAAGATACATTTTTGATAAAGAGAAATGAATTTTCAACAAAATAGTTACATTTTCAACCGAAGAAATTGATCTTCAACCAAAGAAAATGAAGTTTCAACAAAGTGGTTCCACTTTCAACCAAGTACTCGAATTTTCAAACAAAATAGACGATTTTTCAAAGAAAAATTAAAGAGCCGAAAATTCAACCGAAAAAGTTTTTAATTTTAAATCATAAAAAGTTGAATTCAACCAAAAAAAAAAGGAATTTTTAACAAAATTCGGATCCTCAACTAAAACCAAATAATTTCCAAACCATACCATAGTTGAATTTTTGAGCGAATGAATAAACTTTTAACTAAAATGATGAATCTTCGACCAAAAAAATTAATTTTCAAGAAAGAAGTTCAACTTTTAACAAAATAGTTGAATTTTCAAGGAAAACAGATAAATTCTAAACAAAAAATGTGATAGTTGATACTTCAACCAAAAAAGAATTTAATTTTCAATAGAATATGTAGTGAAATCCTCAACCGGAACAGATTAATTTTATACTAAACAGTTGCATTTTCAACCACAACGAATGATTTTTAACCAAAAAGAATGAAACTTCTACCAAAAGAGATGAATTTTCAAACTGAAAAGACAGATTTTCAAAAAAAATAATTCGATTTTCAATTAAATAAATTGAATCTGATCAAAAAATATGAATTCTCAACCCAAAATTAGCGTAATTTAATTATGGTTATACGATGAATAATTTAACGAAATTTATTAGTGTGTCCGGTACCTAAGTTTATAAAATCTTTGTAAGATTTTGTAGAGGGAGGGGAGTTTAAAATTTTATAAAAACACATTACGTAATTTGTGGATGACCCCTTTTCGTCTTCTTGCAAGAGAAACAACGCGAATGTCGGTTGTTAAGATCATGAAGTTGGGTCAGTAGACTTCTTGACTGACTCGATTGGATCATTTCGATTTCAAGGGCGTTGGAATCAGGCCCTAACCTCAAAATTGAATTACCTCATTTTACTCCATAAATACTAGAATTACATCTTTGTTAGATACTTAGTGCCTACTCCTGTTTCGAATCAAGTCTGTGTTCTAGGTGAAAAATGGCCTAATTCCAATACTTTTTGTGTAAAACGATTTTTTTTATCTCAACCCGAGGATTCAAAAATTTCGTTTTACACAAGAGGTATTGGAATTAGTCAATTTCTCACTTCGAATACATACCTGATCCAAAACGGAAGGAGGCCCTAAGTATCTCACAAATATGTAGTTCTAGTGTTTATGGAGTAAAATGAGTCAATTCAATTTTGAGATTAGGGCCTGGTTCCAACCCCCCTAGACGGAAGATTTAATTGAGCTGTAGCACTTCTGATATTTCAAGATTTACTGTGCTTTGTTTTGGGGTTGTACAGAGGATTTTGAAAAATCGGACCTTAAGAACGTTGGAACCAGTCTCTAACCTCAAATTTGAATTACCCCATTTCATTCCATAAATACTAGAATTAATTGTTTGTTAGATAGTTGTGTGTTTATGAAGTAAAATGAGGCAATTTAATTTTTAGGTTAAGGCCTGGTTCCACCGCCCTTAAATGGAAGTTTTAATTGAGCTGCAGCACTTTTAATATCTCGGGATATACTGTGTTTTTGTTTCTGATTTTATAGAGGATTTAGAAAAATCAGACCTTAAGGAATTTGAAACCAAGCCTTAAACTCAAAAGTGAATTGTCTCATTTTACTCCATAAGTACGAGAATCACATGCTTGTTAGAAAGATGGGGTCTTCTCCTATTATTGATCAAGTATATATTCGGAGTGAAAAATTGGCTTATTTCAATACTTTTTGCGTAAAACGATTATGCGGAATGCGCGGGTTAGAATCCAAAAAATTGTTTTACGTAAAAAGTAATGAAATTAGCTCATTTTTCACTCTGAATAGAGACTTGATTCATAACAGGAGTAGGCCGTAAGTATCTCACAAAGACGTAGCTCTAGTGTTCATGGAGTAAGATGAGGCAATTCAATTTTGAGATTAGGGCTTAGTTCCAACGCCCTTGAACCGAAGGTTTAATTGAACTGCAGCACTTTCGATATTTTAGAATTTACTGTTTTTTCCGGGTCTTATAGAGGATTTTGAAAAATCAGACCTCAAGGGCTTTGAAACCAAGCTTTAACCTCAAAATTGAATATCCTTATTTTATTTCATGAATACTAGAATTACATGTTTGTTAGATAATTAGAGCCTACGCCTATTTTGGATCAAGTTTGTATTCGGAGTGAAAAATTGGCTAATCTCATGAAATCAGCCAATTTTTTCCCTCTGAATACAGACTCTATTCAAAACAAGAGTAGGCCCTGAGTATCTAACAAAAATGTGATTCTGGTGTTCATAAAGTGAAATTAAGGCAATTCAGTTTTGAGACTAGAGCCTGGGTCCAAGGTCCTTTAATCGTAAATTCAATTAATCTGCAGAACTTTTAATATCTCAGGATTTATCGTATTTTGTTTCGGGTTTTCTAGAGGATTTTAAGAAATTAGATCCTATGAGCGACGGAATCAGGCCCTAACCTCAAATTTGAATTACCTCATTTCACTTCATAAATACTAGAATTGCATGTTTGTTAGATAGTTAGGACCTCTTACTGTTTTGGATCAGGTATGTATTGGGAGTGAAAAATTGGCTAATTTCAATATTTTTTATGTAAAACGAGTTTTCCGAATGCTCGGGTTAGAATCCAAAAAAATCCCTTCACACAAAAAGTAATGAAATTATCTAATTTTTTACTTTGAATACAGACTTGATTCAAAACAGGAGTAGACTCTAAGAATCTCATAAGAATGTAGCTCCAGTGTTTATGGAGTAAAATGAGGTAATTTAATTGTGAGATTAAGGCCTGTTCCAACGTTCTCAAGAAGGTACAAAATTCATACTAAGTACTACTGTCTAACTTGAATTTGATACTGCACTAATAATTCGTGATATAAGAGTGATATCAAAGAGACGAAGAAATGATAGTGTTCTATTCTAAAGGCATTAATATTCATTCATCAATATTCCCCGGTCCTATTATATAACTCTAGCACGTGCGATACGATGATTGGTGTTTGTATAACCCTGTTGTTTCGAAAGCGGTTTGAATTCTAAAATCAGAATTATATGCATTTTCTAATTATTTCTTGTGAAAGTATTTAGTGGATTATGTATTATCTTCTATTATTTAAAAGCTATGGCAGTAAATGACATTTGATCAATTTGATCCCGAAGTTGGATCAAAATCATATGCAACTATTTAAATAGATTTTGGATTTTTTATTTGATCAGATGATTGCGCAAGATAATGATCCGATTCTCAAGATCAATTGCTTATCATAAATTTTCATGAGTTTTCGAGTGTCAGTTGTCATGCTAAAGCCAAGTCATGACCGTATACATGCACATTGAAACCTGAGCGTTCAGAGAAATTTACTATATTTTTTTTAAGCAAAAAATCATTCATGTATAGGATGTATAGAATCAAAATAGAATAGAAATTGACAGTCCAGTAGAGAAAAATTGGAATTTTTTTCCCGCTTTGAAATTCAAAATTTTCTAAAACATTCCTTGTTGGTCCTAGGAAGTCGTAAATCTTCCAGAAGTATAGAAACACTTTTAGAAAGAAAAATAATTAATTTACAGAGTTGATTACTTGTTTTTTTAAATAGAAATTCAACAGTTTTGACGTTGACAGTTGATGTCAAAATTCAAAAATTTGGTTAATATTTTCTTTCTGTCTTGACTGGAAAATCTTTCTTGGTTGAAAGTTAATTCTTTAATTATTTTTGGTTGAAAAGTCTACTATTATATTTTGGGTTGAGGATTGATCTTTTTTTGTTGAAAATTCAATTATTTGTTTTTGCTTTTGAATTAAAATATTTCTTCTGCTAAAATATCCACTATCACTCTTTTTTCCGTTGAAAACTTACTTTTTTAGTTAAAAATTCTTTTTTTTTTAAATTAATTATTTTGACTGGAAATTTACCAATTCCATTTTTGGTTGAAAGTTGATATTTTTAATTAAAGATTGTTCAGTTTTAGTTAAAAATTAAACTATCCGGTTGCAAGTTGAGATGAAATTAGTAAATATCAATATTGTTAGAGATTCTCAAGGATTCCCATGAATTTTAAAGGACTAAAAGGGAATTTTTTTAAGATCTCAAAGATTTCAAGCAATTTCAAGGCTTTCAAAATATTTAACGGAATTCCAACCAATTTTCAAATATTATAAAAAAATTTGAGGGATTTCAAGGAATTTGAATAACCTTCAAAAAATTTTAATGTATTTCAAAATATTTTAATGAATTTAAAAATATTTTGAGCGATTTCAAGAGATTCGGAACGACTCCCACAGATTTTGAAGGTTTCAATGAATTTCGCAGAAGTCTCAAAGATTTCAAGGCATCTCGTAATATCTCGAAATATTTCAGGGAATTTTAAGAATTTGGAAGGATATTTACTGATTTTAAGGGATTTCCATGGTTTTTTGAGGACTATGGAATTTTTGTGCAATTTATAAGATTTCAATCAATTTTAAGGATTTTTATAGATTTAACGGAATTTCAAAGTATTTCCAAATATTATAAAAGATTTTCAGGAATTTCGAAGAATTTTAGTGACTCACCAAGGATTTTAAGGGATTTCAAGCGATTTAGAAAGATTTCAATGGGTTTTAAAGATCTCAATGAATTTGAAAGGGATTTTAAAGATTTCAAGCGATTTCAATGAGTTCAACAGATTTAATAGACTTTCAAAAGATTTCTGATTACTATAACGGATTTTAAAGGATTTCAAGGAATTTTATTATATTTTGAAATATTTTAACAGATTTTAGAATATTTTAAGGGATTGCAAGTATTTTAAAGGATTTCACAAAATCTATAAGAATTTCAATGGATTTCCACATCAGTTTGTGAAGGATTTTAAATTTCAACCAAAAAAGACGAATTTTTAACAAAATAGTTAAATTTAAAACCAAAGAGATAAATGTTCAACCAACAACATAATTGTTTATCAATAAAGACGAATGTTAAACAAAATACATGAATTTCAAGTAAAAAAGAACAATTTTCAACCAAGAATGGGATGGTTAAATTTTTAATTGAAAAAATTAATTTTCAATGAAAAAAGATGAATCCTCATCGAAAAATATAAAAGTTGATATTTCAACCAAAAGCAGTTTGATTTTAAATAAAAAACAGTTCTATTTAACCAAAAAAAGAATTTTCATCATGATAGTTGAATTTTTGGTCAAGAGGGGAATAAAATCAACCAGATTGTTGAAATTTCAAGCCAAAAAGGCGAGTTTTCAACAAAAAAGTTGATTTTCAACAGATTATAAAATTTTTTTCCAAAAAGATAAATTCTCAATGAAAAAGGTAATAGAAGAAATTCCAACCAAAAAAGAAGAATTTCCAACAAGATTGTTAAATTTCAAGCCAAAAAGATGAATTTCTAATAAAATACATAAATTTTCAGCAACAAAAGATCAATTTTCAACAACGTAGTGCAATTATAAGACCAAAAAGATGAATTTTCAAACAAGAAGATTAATTTTTTACCAGAAAAAAGACGAATTTTAAACAAAATATATAAATTTTCGGCTAAAAAGATCGATTCTCAACCAAAAATGTCATAGTTGAATTTTTAATTAAAAAATTCAATTCTCAACCAAAAAAAAAAAATGAATCCTCACCTAAAAGTGTAATAATAGTTCATATATCTCAAACAAAAAAAATTAATTTGAAATCGCAAACAATTTAATTCAACCAAAAAACTAATTTCCACAAAAACTGTTGAATTTTTAAGCGAATGAAATGATTTTCTTTAAAATCGTTCAATTTCGAACAAAATAATTAAATTTTCAACCAAATGATAAAATTTTTAACCGAAAAAGATGAATTTTTCACTAAAATAATAAATAAAATAACTGGAATAGTTAAGTTTCCGGTTAAGAAAATTCATTATCAAGCAAAGAGAAATTAATACTTGACTCTGAAATTATTTTTTTATTTCTTTCTAAGTATTTTTATAGATTTTAGAAAACTTTGAATTCCAGGGTGGGACAAAAATGTCAATTTTCCTTAATTTGGTCATGAATCTCTATGGCTATCTGTCAGCACAAATTGAATAGTGAAAATGACAAAATAGTTGGAAACCTGGATCAACCACTATACGCCCGAGACAAAGCAGCAGTCAAAGCAGTGGGTACTGTCTGGTGAAAGTGCGGCATAGAAGAAGACTGTTTTGTCAGCTGAGAAGGTGATGGCTGCAGTATTTAGGGATTTCCAAGGAATTATGTTCATTGATTACTTGGAGAACGGTAAAATTCTAACAAAAACGTACTATGCATCATTATTGGACCGTTTGAAAGCCGAGCTACAAAAATAGACGGCCAGGAATGGTGCACAAAAATGTGCTGTTTCATCACGACAACGCACCGGCTCATACCTTCTTCTGCTAGATCAGATTTACATATTATTGAACAATTTCTAATAATATGCCAATCAAATCTAGTTTAAATGAACAATTACCCTCATATGAGTCCCGCAAGGGCCCCTTTTCTAGTTGGGTTGTCGAAGGGCAATCCCTACTAGAACACTACTAAAAAGCCTAGTATGGCCCACATCGACAAAATCGTTACGTTGCCGATGCACAGTGTGCCAAAAAGCAACAATTTTTTAAACAAATACACCGTTTGACAATGTCTGAAAGAGTAGGCTCAATTTTTTCGCAGAATGAATTGAAAAAGTGTTTTAAATGACTCCCTATTATCATATTTTGTAATTTGACCAAATTTCTCATTCATTTTAACATTTCTCATAAATAAATGCCCATGTTCAACATTCTGCCATGAATTGACTCACTTTTTTTGACAAAATCTACTAAAAATGTCTTGCCAGAGACTTCTTGCTGCCATGTTTTTCGGATTAATAGTAACTGTTAATTATTCAAACAATGTTTATAAGCCAATGCACATTTCAATCTTTTTTCTATGAATAGTCTTATTTTTTTAGAAACAGACTGAAAATGTCTTATCAATATAGGAATTTAAAATAACTGTTTGAAATAAAGTAAAATTTAAGTTATCTTTCCAAGATACAAAAAATGCAAACGAGGCCGAGAATAAAGTTGCATTGGCTTTGAAAATAAAAAGAAATTCATTCATTTACTCCAAAGTGAATTTAATATTAGTGAAAGCATGCCTCATTATAAAACGATATACAATATTTAAAACAAAGCTTAATGAAGCTTTATAAAATGAAGAAACGGAAAAGTTGTTAAATCCTTCATAGAACTAACGTCTGGGCATGTAATAGTTACATAAACAAAGACCAAAGTCAACGACAACTCCTAGACTATAGTGTACCATTTTTTTATTATTGCTACTAAAAGGTGCTGATCAACAGACTACTGCAATACTTGACGTTTCGGAAATTGACAATTTGCCTCATCAGACAAAATCTAAAAATGATGAAATTATTCTCTTAGAATTGATATAAACTTGAAAATAACACCATAAGAATAAGAAATTAATATTCAAAAGCTCACCATTTTAATACACAACGTAGATTGGAAAATTTCATAATAGAATTGACATTTTTCCCAAAAATTGTGTGAGTGCTCGTATGAACCAAATACGTTATAAAAAATTCTAGTAAGAAACTGTTGTATATAACGAATCTGTAATAAATACAAATAAATTATTGTAAAATTGAGAGATGAAAAATAAATTGATAGGTAAGAAATTCTTCATAGTATGGTAATGATGATATACGTATTAAAATTTGTAGGCTATTAGTTTAGTAAAAAGGGATTAATGAACCATGAAATGAACCATGAAATACACCATGAAATAAATAAAATTCACCATGAAATACACAACGTAGATTGGAAAATGTCATAATAGAATTGACATTTTTTACAAAAATTGTGTGAGTCCTCGTATGAACCAAATACGTTATAAAAAATTTTAGTAAGAAACTGTTGTATATAACAAATCTGTAATAAATACAAATAAATTATTGTAAAATTGAGAGATGAAAAATAAATTGATAGGTAAGAAATTCTTTATAGTATGGTAATGATGATATACATATTAAAATTTGTAGGCCATTACTTTATTAAAAAGGGATTAATGATATAAATGATTAATAAAGAGTTATTACGTGAAGATAATCTGGATTGAAAAATTAAGAAAAAAACAGTAATAATCCATTTGTATAAAATTGTGAGAATTTTAGTAGATGAATTTTAATATGAAACTGGAGGTCCAGCTCCAGCTCCATTTTTGATTACACAAGCACTGACATATTTCTATTAGATGATGTATAATATAGGTGAAACAGGGGAGTACTTACATAACCAGCATAAAAGTTAAATTCACAAATATCCTCAATATTGTAATGAAACAACAGAGAATTAGAAAACAAAAATTATAAATTATTCTTTTTCAATAAGAACCATCTCAGCAAAAGAGCGTCTAAAATAATTATTTTCCTTATGTAAGATTTCAACATTATCCCATTTTATAGCATTAGAGTCACCTGAATGTTTTTGTACTAAATGTTGACTAATAGCTCTTTGGTATTTTTCTACTAGTCTTATATTGTACTTATGTTCCTTAACTCTGATTTTATGAGGGCGACTAGTTTGACCGATGTAAGTCATACCACAAGAGCAAGTAATTCTATAAATTACATTATATTGGTCTAAAAGTTCCAGCTAATCCTTGCCTAATTTAACATATCTATCAAACTTGTGATCAGCTCTAAAAATAGTCGTAATATTACACTTCCTAAGAGGTCTGTTTATATTGTTGGAAAGTGTGCCTAAAAGTGGAAGAGATATGATTTCTTTCTTGACATTATCCACCTCAACAAGATTTAGTATCAGTATGGACCTTATCCCTGGTTTCCAATTCTTTTAGTCTTCTATTGATATGCTTATCAGCAAAATTATTCGGATGGTTATCATAAAATAAAAATTTCTTAACAATATCCAAGTTGTTAATATGAAAAATTCTATCTGAAAGGAATATAGACATATCAACCAGATGTTTAACAACATCGATTTTGTGATGTATATGATGATCAGATAAATAATTGAGGAATATGCCTGAATACGCTTTTTTGCGAAAGCAGTTAGATATAATATTATTGTTATAGTCTCTAATAAGTTCTGGGTTCAAAAAGCTTATAGAATCATTATTTTCAGTTTCAAATGTGAATTTTAGTCATGTATGAGAAGAGTTGAAAGTGTAAGGTTTCAAATCCAGTTTTTCACATGGAATGATCAAAAAAGTATCGTCAACGTAACGTGTATAAGCAAGAATTTTAAAATCGAATTTAGAATAGGCATAGGATTCCAAATCTTGCATCACCAATTCAGATAATATAGAAGATATGGGAGACCCTCTAGGGGTGCCAACAGATTGTTCGTAAAGAACTTTATCAAATTTAAAAACAGTAGAATCTAATAAATGCAGAATGCCCTTTTTGAATTTATCTAATGGTATCTTAATATTATGATTGATAAAACACCAACGATCTTCAATACTCTTTAAAGCCAAGTTCGAGGGTATATAAGTAAGCAAGGAAGCTACATCAAGAGATACCATGATATAATTATCTGGAATTTTAAAATTAGAAATGCGACCTTTAAAAGCGATAGCATTTTTTACTGAATATTTATAAGTTGGTAAAGAGTCGGAGATTTTTTTACTAAATGTTTTAGCTGAAAAATAAGTTGGTGTATTCATAGAAGAAATAGCAGGCCTGAAAGGACAATGAAGCTTGTGAATTTTAGGCAATCCATAAATCCTAGCAAGATTAGTTAGTACTGATAAGATCTTTTCTCACAACATTCGGATTGAGAAAATTTTTAATTCTCCAACCATTAATCAAATTGAAAGTTTTATTTTGTAGTGTCTTAAGGGTTATTTACGGATCAGAATCTAATTTGATGTATGTATTAGAATCATTAAGTAAGGAAGCCATTTTAACTTTATAATCATTATTAT
>JAUMHM010000071.1:29318200-29346360 GCA_032362435.1 Melikaiella ostensackeni | reverse complement strand
ATGATATTTTAAAGAGCTGACGTTTACGTTTGCGCTGATGACTTAGAAACACGATAAGTCGGTCGAAAATCAAGCTACACATTTTTTTTTAAATGTATTAAAAGCCTATGAAATTCCGCCTTGAATGATTCCTAACGGAAAAATTGATGATATTTTAAAGAGCTGACGTTTACGTTTGCGCTGATGACTTAGAAACACGATAAGTCGGTCGAAAATCAAGCTAGACATTTTTTTAAAAATGTATTAAAAGCCTATGAAATTCCGCCTCGATTGATTCCTAACGGAGATATTCATGATATTCTGAAGAGTTTACGTTTATGCTTACGTTGATCATTTGGAACACGATAACTCGGTTGGAAATAAAGCCACACATTTTTTTTAAATGGTTTGAAAGCTTATGGAATTCCACCTCGAATGACTTCTAGCAGAGATATTTATGACATGCTGAAGAGTTTACGTTTACATTCACGTTGATGATTTGGAAGACGATAGCTCGGTCGGAAATGAATCTAAAAAATTGTTTTAAAAAATGGTAAAAAAGCTTTTGAAATTACACCTCGAATGACACATGGACAGACATATTTGTGATATTTTGAAGAGCTAACAATTACGTTTTCCTTTACGCTGATGACTTTGAAATGCGATAAGGGGTCGAAAATAACGCTAAACATTTTTTTTTTAATTGCTAAAAAAGCTTTCAAAATTTCACCTCGAATGACTCCTAGTAGAGATATTTATGATATTTGGATGAGTTTGAGTTTACGTTTACGTTGATCATTTGGAACACGATAACTCGGTCGAAAATTAAGCTAGAAATTTTTTTTAAATGGTTTGAAATCCTAAGAAATTCCACCTCGAATGATTCCTAACGGAGATATTTATGATATTTTGAAGAGCTTACGTTTACGTTTACGCTGATGACTTAGAAATACGATAAGTCGGTCGAAAGTGAAGCTAGAAATTTTTTCTAAATGGTTTAAAAGCCTATGAAATTCGACCTCGAATGATTTCTAACGGAAATATTTATGATATTTTGAAGAATTTACGTTTACTCTGATGACTTTAAAGCACGATAACTCGGTCGAAAATAAAGCTAGGCAATTTTTTTTAAATGGTTAGAAAGCTTATGAAATTCTACCTCGAATGACTCCTAGCAGAAGTATTTATGATATTTCGAGGAGTTTAGGTTTACGTTTACATTAAACGCTGATGCCTTTGAAACGCGATATCTCGTTCGGGAATAAAGCAAGACATTAAAAAAAAAAAAAAACGATAAGAAACCTTATGAAATTCCACGTCGAAAGACTCGTAGTAGAAATATGTAAAGAATAACGGATCTAATAATTTTTTTTTCCTTTATTGTCTGTTTTTTACTTGTCTGACAACAAAAAGAACATGACGAAGACTTCAAAACATAAACCATGACTTGTTAATTTATTTGTGTATTTATCACAGCTTCGTAATAATTCCCATGTTTTAATTAATTGAAATATATTAAAATATAGCCCTACAATTTCGCAGTGCACATCTTTAGGGCCGAAAGTTGTCAGAGAAGTAAAAAATAGAAAAAAGAGAAAAAAGCTATTATATCTCTCATTTTTCATTCTTCCATAAAACATGTGCACATATTTTCGGGCACAACTCAGTAGAGAATTAAGATTTTTTAGTTTATTATTCTCATTTTAAAGATTATATCTTTGCTGGAAAACTTATCCTTTTATCAGAATTTTTATACTTAATTTCAGACATTTGTGGTCAGCATTATTGGAATTATGTATCCTCTTGAATTAAATTTTCCATTTTTAATATTCAGGATATGTTGGCAATAATATAGACTACAAATTCTAGTAAGCAAGAATCATTAAAATATATAAATGTATCAGGTATAAAACAAATTTCGCACTCTTCGCTTTTTAAAACTTTAATGCACATGTATAGCTGAATTATTTTTTCATCGAACTTAAATTTTTAGGATAAACTTACTCGTATCATTAGAAAACTTTCAGGCCCCGTGGATTTTTAAATTCAAAAAAGCTTCATCTGTCCACTGATTACTGTTACGAAATTTTCCGTACGACCAACCCGGTCAAGTATAGCGCTAGGGCTAAAGTCACGGAAAATTTCGTAACTTTAGCCGTGAACAATTGTAAATATAAACATTTCAAGATAAAAAATTTGAAATTCAGATGATAAATCTAAATATGGGATTTGTCTTTGTGTCAGAAACAAAGAGTGCCGAACATTCATCGTGCCAAAGGTGATATAGCAAGGCCAAGAAAATCGGAACAACTCACTTTCTGAATATTTGCACATAAGCCACTCGTGGGACAGTGACCCTTTCTACGATATTAGTGACCCTCGTAACGCATTCTCAATCCGGACGTCATAAATATCGGTCGCTACGTGAATATCACTCAGGTTATAATGAGTACGATTCATGGTCGACTATACTTAATACTCACACAAAGACAAATGAATGTTAAAACCTTGATGTCAATAATGATATTTATTATTATTGATATTATTATCATCATACAATTAGATCAAATCCTTTTCGGGGTAAGCGTAACTCGTTCGGTTCTAGCCTCGTTATACTGCTGGGAATCAAAGAATTTATATGGGAAGGAAAAGTAAGGGATGTGTAGAAGGATAAATAGGTTTTAGATAAATCTAGAAATCATTCGGTCGTAACAATCTTATCAGATGTCAATTTGCCATGACACTCTCTTTACTACCATTATGTACTGCTTTTATTGCTTTTAGAAACGACCGACTCTGAAACGACCAAGTACCCTGTAAATACCGTCGCATTACACACCAACCCAGCGATTCATATCTCCGAGTAAAATGATTCTTTCACCAGGATCGCAAGTACCTAAAATATCATTTGAGGAATCTTAGAAGGTATATTTTACATCCCTACTGTCATCACCAACTGGAGCGTAGCATGCTATAATAAATAGTCATCTGATTCCCACTTCCATTCTAACCAACAATAATCGAGGAGATACAAATTCATTCATTATAACATGCTGTTTTGCTTTCTCATTCATAATTAGCCAGTGATAAGAATTCTCAACCCTAAATAAAATTCGACAGACTTAGAAACTTCCATACATTTCCACTTCAGAAATTCAATTTTCGAAATTTCTTATAAGTTTCCAAAACCTTCTAGAAATTTCCAAAACTTTCCATACTTTCAAAAATTTTCATAAATGTTGAAATAGCTTCCATTAGCGCTCGGATGAGTGACCGTTAGTGATTCTCGCTTAGTCGTATTTCCTCTGCCTTTAACTACTTTTGAGCGGAAGGTTTGACGACGAGAGTGGGTGTGGGTACTTAGTGCTATCGAATGTCTACATTTTCTGCAGTTGTCCACTCCTCTGACCAAATGTTTAGGTGAATACGAGTGCTTCTCATAAAAGTGCGGCTGCAGACGGTAGGGGATTTTCGAGATTGAAAACCCCACAATATTGGAATAAGTGGAGTTTAGTTAAAGGGTTAATGTCTGTCGATCTCCTGTGGAAGAGGATGATTTATATAAGTAAAAACCTACAAATTTATACATGGAAAGAATAAATAGGAAGATATTAATCCGTATCTTGCAAATATGTTATACGCTTAAGAGAAATTAAATTTCAACGGTTTTACTATGTGAGATATTGAACTGAAATATTCAGATATTTAACTCGTTTTTAGAGCGCATGCGCAAATTTTGGTGAGCGGGAAAGTGCTGTCGACATCTGTCGGTCACTTGATGAAGCTTATAGTCAATTTTGTTTCGTTTCATGTGTGATGTTGTCAAAAAATAATTATCATCAATCTATTGTCCACAGTTAATTGTTATAATAGTGTTAATTGTTTGTGTAGAGTAAAGTCGGGGAAGAAAATACGGATTGTCTTATCTTGCTGTATTTTAGTCAAATTTGCAAGCAATTTTCAATACGAGATTTGCAATATTCATTTGTTATTATTTATCTTAGTTCGTTCCAAAAATTTTAATAACTCATCGTTAGGAGGAACGGAGTTATAGTCAGTGTCAAAATGGCATTTAGCAATAAAAGAGAAATACACATAATTAAAAAAAGGACCTTTAGTAGAAAATTACTTTTAGAAGAACCTGCATGAAGGACCTTCCAAGTATTTTATTTAATTTGATGACAAAATTAGTTTTTTATATACCTAATGTACATATTTTTTCAAATAAAATTACACTCTTTCTCGGTGTGAATTGATACGTACAGTCTGTCCTTAAAAAAAATCCTTGAAAAAATACCTTCCTATCGGAAGGAAGAAAACACAACGAAAAACCTTTAAAAGACTCATACGATTTATTTTTGGATGCAAATGAAATAAAATAAGAGGAATGCAAATTATGCTACTCGCATGATGCCTTGAACGAAAAAAAATGTTTAGCAACAACACCACCGGCTTAAAACGTCATCTTCAGAAGATGCATCTAAGAAAATTTAAAGAAACCTATCCTTCACAAGATATAATAATAATTTTAATTTATTTATCCTAATATTATTTCGAATAGTTCATGTGATCAGAAATAGGGCGGAGTGGAAATGTTAAAATTAATCGAATCATTTGAGTCGAGGGAAAAATGTGTTGTGGGTTGGCATCCGAAAAAAGTGAAAGAAAAATTTTGAAATCGGTTAACATCTAATGCTGGGTTTATGGATATGAAAATTCAAATATTTAAAATACGAAAAAACTTTCCTATTTGTTAAAAAATTTTGCCAAATTAATTGTGTGTAAAGTTTTTGCTAGTAAACAATAATAGAAAACTAGACATTAAAAATCTTTTTTGCTCAATTCAGAATTTTTTGAAAATGAGCCAAAAACATGTCATCTTTGATTGAGTCATATGTGCACATTTTAGAATAAGTTGAAGATATTGAACCTGAGATTTCTTCAGCTTGTACTAAAGAAGCATGTTATAATTTTGCTTTTTCGAAAGAAATTTTTTTCCTGAATTAGGAACTTTTCATTTCTTTTGTAAGTTTGAAACAAAAATTTTCTAAAAGGAAAATTAAATAATAACATGCTTCTTTGCTTTGAGCTGGAGGCATATCAAGTTCGAGATATTCAACTTTTCCCAAAAGAGTGTGCATTCAACTAAATTTAAAAAAAAACATGTTTTTTGTACATATTCACAAAATTCTAAATACAACAATTTTTTTCTGAATTTATAATTTTGAATAATTGTTTACTAGCGAATACTATACGTACAAAGAGTTTTTTTCATAATTACTTAAATTTTTTTACTTTTTTACTTTTTTCGGATGCCAACCCACCAAGTTTTTCCCTCGGCACGAACGATTCGATTAATATTCGCATTTTCACTCCACTCTATTGAAGGACATGCCTTGTTTGATGTTTAAAATAGTACAATATTTTTAGGTATTTGATTAAACAATATTTAACGACAAAGTAGTAGATTTCTTGGCAAAAAATATCTTTTTTTGAATTTTTCCGACGATAAAGAAACTCGAGATTTCTGTCGATAATTGAATCCTGAGGTGAAGTTTCATTCCTCAACAAAATGTAATCTCTAGCTCTGGGTTAATTTAGGAAAATTAAAAAAAAAATATGGAAAGAGTTTAACCCTTTTTATTAGAAATAAGGGACCCCACACAAAAAGATTAGACATAATTGGTCCAAGTCCTTTTACGAAATTTCTTCTAATTTCATAAATTACAAAATAAATGAGCATCAGCAAATTCCTTCGAAAGCCACTTTCCCATGTTTTATGTGCGGAGTCTTTTTTTAAGTTCAATTAAAATATCTATATAAATATTAAAAATATCTACTTACAGCTTACAAAAAAGATTATTAAATAATTTTAAAATTATCTTCAATTTGTCTTTTACGATATTTAAACTAACTTTAATAAATTTATCAAAAAGAGATTATCATTGCAGGCATTAGATTGATGTTTTGACCAGTGGAAATGTACAATTAGCTGACATACTTTACAACGAAACCGCTTTTTTCTACTTCATGGAGGTAGTGTATTTGCAGAAAAAGTTTTTTCACAAATATGAAACAAGATTGCTGTGATTCCAGTTTGTAATTGTACAATAATTCTTAAAAATAGTACTTTTAAATAATTCACTTTTGAATGCCTTGTTCTTACTAGTTTACTTATTAGTTTAACTTTTAAGACATGATTTAAAAAAATTTCTTAATTTTATTACAATTTCCTATTACAATTTTTACAAGAAATAAATCAATATAAGGTTTGAATATTTATTCATTCAATTTTTAAAAGTGGAAAAAACTTGCGGGAATGGGAGCCTTTATGATTGATGTGACGTCAGTTATATTGGCAGTCATTGTCCGTGATTAGTTATTCAGTATTTTTGAAAAAATCGCGTGTCGCATTCAACTTTTTTATATCTTTATTCAGTGTCAACATTCATTGACATTTAAAATGTTAAACATTTTAAGTGCATGATGGAAGAAGGTTATTTCTAAGCGGATTTGCAAAATCTTCAACCGCTTGAAATCTTAAATAATTGCCCATGACTTCCGGAAGCTTCAGTGAAAATCTCTATTCATAACATCAGAACAAAAAATTAGAGCCACATTGACACAAAATATTATTAGGCATTTTATGTTCCAATATAGGGATCCAAGATGGCCATACGCTGGTGCATAAACATTAGCACCAAAATGCATGGGACTAAACATTATTTTTCAAATATCATCCTAAAAACTAATTTCTCACCATAAGTTTATTTGCAAATTGGTTTTTGTATTTCAAGGACCATTTTATGAAATAATAAAATCGATCATTGTTTGTTCTATCGATTTTATGATTTCATAAAATGTTTCTTGAAAAACAAAAACTAGTTTTCAAATACACTTATGGTGAGAAATTATTTTCTACGAAGATATAAAAAAAATAAAGTTCAGTCCCATGTATTTGGTGCCAATGTTTATGCACCAGTATTCGGCGCTATGTTGGTTTGACTTCACTATGTGAAATACATAATAATGAAAGCCACCAAATTTGAAAATATAATAAATTATCTGCGCATGCTTCACTTTTCTGTGCATTCCGTACAACGGACGTCACGTGTATTTCAATATTTTTGAGTGTTCTCAAACACTTTTGATGTACAGTAGGCATTTCTTCTAGTAAAAATTCAATTTGCGATAAGTATTCTACTTGTAATATTTTATCTTATACAAAACATAAGGTCTTCAAATGCCTTAAATTGTAAGAGATTTCAAAAGATTCCAAAGTATATCCGCGGATTTTAGAGGATTTTGTGAAATTTCAAGAGATTTAACTAAATTCCAAAGGATTTCCGAATATTTTAAGGGATTTTGAGGGATTTCAGGGTATTTTGAGAGATTTTGAATTATTTAATAAGAAGTTACGGGATTTCGCAAGATTTTAAAGGATTTCAATAAAAACCAAAGTATTATCACGAATTTTGTAGGATGTCTGGGGATTTTAAGTGGATTTTGAACATTTCAAGAAATTTTGTAAGATTTCAAAATATTTGCAAATATTTTGAAGAATTTTAAGATTTTTCAAGAATTTGGAGGGATTTAAAGTGGTTCCGAAGATTTCAAGGGATGATTTTCAAGGATTTTTAGAGATTTCAAAAGATTCTAAAGTATTTCCACGGATTTCCAAGGATTTTGTAAAATTTCAAGAGATTTAACGAAATTCCAAAGGATTTCCGAATATTTTAAGGGATTTTGAGGGATTTCAGGGTATTTTGAGAGATTTTGAAATATTTAATAAAAAGTTACGGGATTTCGCAGGATTTTAAAGGATTTCAATAGATACCAAAGTATTATCACGAATTTTGTAGGATGTCTGGGGATTTTAAGTGGATTTTGAACATTTCAAGAAATTTTATAAGATTTCAAAAGATTTGCAAATATTTTGAAGAATTTTATGATTTTTCAAGAATGTAGAGGGATTTGAAGTAGTCCCGAAGTAGTTCCGAAGTTTTCAAGGGATGATTTTTAAGGATTTTTAGAGATTTCAAAATATTCTAAAGTATTTCCACGGATTTCAGAGGATTTTGTAGAATTTCAAGAGATTTAACGGAATTCCAAAGGATTGCCGAACATCTTGAAGGATTTCAAGGGATTTTAAATAAGTATTGTAATATTTTATCCAATGCAAAACATAAGGTTTTTAAATGCCTCAGATTGAAAGAGAACAGTTTCCCAAACTATGCAGAAAATCATTTTAAAAAAAAGTTTTGCCGGTCAGCATATTGACGGTTACAAATGTCGACTGCAGGACCCACTTTGAAAGCAGTAAACAACATGCCGCGTCCAATGATAGATCGTCTTTTGAAGAGTACATTTGAAAAATCTGGTTGGAAAATTTAGGGAAGCTTACCATATGAGCTTGTTATGTTTTTATTTATCGTTGAGTATTCTTGTCACATTTGCATTGAATGGTCTTTTTTATCTTCAAGACCAAATTGCAGGAGACTGGTGCCCTCCTCAGTGTACAACACAAACCGATCATAACTCGTTTAGTTCTGGCTTGGTTTTCATACTTTCCTTTGCATGACTAAAGTTTGGTGGGGCTGACGTTATGAATGGACACTCCACCTCATGATGATTTAGCTGATAAATTTGGACATGATTTTATAATTTCGGAATAAATTTCTCGCATCAAGTTGTAGTTGGGTGTATACTTGTAACAATGAATAACACAAATAATAATGTAGCTTCGGATAGGATTGACTTTTCTGTTGACGAAAGGCATGTCCCCGAAGAAGTTTCAGGCGAGAAATGGAGATTGGGTGTTTGGAATGCTATTGGTGTAAATGATCTTGAAGAAAAGAAATTGCGGGATACAATGCGCGGCAGGAAGCTAGATATTTTGTGTGTACCGGAAACAAAGAAGAAGGGATGTGAAGTGAAAAACATAGAAAACGGACTCGAACTTTTTTCAGGAGTAGATAAAGAATCATATGGTAGTTAAGAAATCGGTCGGATTATGAATGAGAGAGCAAAACAATATGTCAAAAAGTATGAATGTGTATTGCATAGATAACTATGGATTATAATGAAAGTGTTATTCAGAAGGCTATTTATTATAGCATGCTACGCTCCAGTTGATGGTGACGAGAGGGATGTAAAAGATACCTTTTGGGACTCGCTAAATGATATAATAGGGACTTGCGATCCTGGAGAAAGAATAATTTTTCTCAGAGATAAACAGCTGGGTTGGTGTGCAACGCAAAGGTACCGGCAGGGTACTGATCCATTCCGGATACCCAAAAACGAACGGTAACGGGGATAAATTGATTAGTTTATGATCAGAAAAAGACTTGCTTATTATGAATACTTGGTTTAGACATAAAAAGACCCACATCTACACTTGGTGCAGAGGCGAAAGCCACATTGAGATTGACTTTGTTGTAGCAGATGAGAGGCTAAGAGGGCTTGTCAGGGATACAAGGGTTTTGAGAGGCTCCGAGTGCAGAACGGATCACTACCTCTTAGTTTCAAAAATGAGTCTACGTCAAGAGTGGAAGAGAAGAAGATTTAATAATAAGCGGAAGCAGACGCGTGTTAGAATAGAGAATTTGCAGAAACCAGAAGTACAATTGGAATATCGTGAAAAGCTGAATGTGGGGTACAGCGGCTGTGGGAAGAAAGGCTGGAGATGCTTGGTAAAATGATGAAATCCGTGAGGCTGTCAACGACAAGAAGCAAGCGTTATCGAGAACGTTAAATAGTAAAGGTCTTAGCGATAGACAAAAAAATGCAAAATTGGTTTGAAGGAAGTAAGAAAATTTTTTGGAAGTGGGTTAAGAATATTAGGAAAGGAAGTTCTTACTCATACTATATAAAGTCCTTGATCCCCGGTAGTATGGCGAGGCTATAACCGAGAGAGTTACGCTTACCCCGAAAGGGATTTGGTTTAATGGTATAAAAATGAAAAAAATTAGTGAAGATATTAAGTAGGCAGTGTCTAGTACCGAAAAAATTCGGCTTTTCGTACCGAAATTTCGGTACAATTACTTTTTCTCCAGGACTGTTTATACCAAAAAACTCCGGCTATTTTTACTATAATTTCGTTGTACATAGCCACGGTCTATTGAGAAGCCTCACGTAAATATTTATATTTCTTAAATACGTTCCAATTTGATAATTTTGATGCAAATATTTGTTATTTACCTCTTAAATTTCTTTCGGCAAAATAATTGATAGGCTTTCAATGATATTTAGTTACAATTTCAATTTACTAATGTGGACAATAGTTTTGAATTACAATTCTCGAAGCATGATAATAATGAAGAGGTTATTATTGGTAGAAACAGTTCATTTTAATTACAGATAACTGAATTAAAAATTGTCACAGTAAAATACTTTTAATTCAACATAATTTAACTTCTCACGATATAACTAAATGAATATTATTTTTCCAAAATAAAATTCTCGATCAATCCTATATGATACGAGATGATCGCATTAACGATATGAAGTGAGATGAAAATTTATTTGAAAAAAGAACCAGCGTTATTTCGTTCACTGGTATTTCTCGCTATTTTGAATGAAATGCCGAACATTTTGTTGCCTGGTCACGTGCATATGGCATTCAATACCTTGAGATTCTAGCTCTGACGAAAATTCCACAAAGGAATTTTTCGGATAGGTTTGTGCATGATTTTCTTTTAGATTCTTTTCGAGATCAGCATCCGAAGCTTTCCACTTTTATCAGAAATTTTGACTGATTTTGCCCGGAAAACTTAAGTTAGTGCAAATTGCTTGCAAATCGATTATAAATTAATGGTAGCAGCTTTTTTTCTTGAAATGTTATATTGATTTTTTATCACCAAAAATCGGAAAGAATCGGATGCAGATTTCGGAAAGGTTCGAAAAAAAATATGGACACGATTGGATAGCTTCGAACAGAACTTTTTATAACACATGCATGATCTCAGCTCTTTTCAATGTTTATCTAGCAGGGCTGAAGTTCTACTTTTTACTCCCTAGGGAGTGAAAAGTGACGTCAGGGATGAATAATGAAAATCATCAAGCGATAAATTGATCGCTTTGACAGATTGGACCATTCCGAAGCGATAAGTTACCATAAATTACCGATAAATTACCATAATTTACCATAAATTACTATAAATTACCGAAAACTTAAAAAATTCTTGGATACACTGAATTTCAGTAAATTAAATAATTTTCCTCAACTCATATCAACATAAAAATAAGGATTTTTCAAATTTCTCCATATGTTCCAATTGCGTCTGAAATCTTGCATTTGTTATAAAAAATATCGTATGGACCAAGGGTGCATACAATATTTGGGTGCTCCTCCCCCTTCGTGCATAATTCACTATTTCATAACACATGCATGATTTCAGCACTTTTCAACGCCTATGAAGCGGGGATAAAGTTTTACTTTTTAGTCCCTAGGGAGTAGAAAATGTCGTCCGAGTGAAATTGAAAACCATCGAGTGATTAATTGTTTGCTTCACCAGATTGTTTGACGAATTCAACCAACTCGAAGCGTTAAGTTACCATATATTACCAATAAAATACCACAATTTACCATAAATTACTATAAATTACCGAAAACTTTAAAAATTCCTGGATATACTGAATTTCAGTAAATTTTCTAATTTTCCTCAACTCATATTAAAATAGAAGTAGGGATTTTTAAAATTCCTCCATATGCGCCTATGAAGCAGGGCTAAAGTTCTACTTTTTACTCCCTAGGGAGTAAAAACTGACTTCAGAAATGAATAGTGAAAATCATCAAGCGATCAATTGATCTCTTTGACAGATTGATTGACAGATTGGACCAACCCGAAGCGATAAGTCACCATAGATTACGATAAATGACCATAATTTACCATAAATTACTATAATTTACTTAAAATTTTTGAAATTTTTGGATACACTGAATTTCCGTAGTTTTCGAAATTTTCAAAATTTTCAAAATTTTCAAAATTCCGTAAATTTTCTCAATTTATATTAAAATGAAAATAAAGTTTCTGAATTTCCTCTATAAATTCCAATCGTATCTGAAATCATGCATTTGTTTAAAAAAATATCATGTGCATCAAGGGTGCGTACAATATTTCGGTGCTTTTGCCCCTTGGTGCATAATATACTATTTCACTGTAAATGACCGGAAATTTTTTAATACGCTTAATTTCGGTAAATTTAAAAAATTTCAAAAATTCTAAAATATTCCTCAATTTATACTAAAATAAAAATAAAGTTTCTAAAATTCCTCCACATGTTCCAATCGCGTCTAAAATCATGGATTTGTTATAAAAAATATCGTATGCACCAAGGGTGCATAAAATATTTGGGTGCTTCTCCCCCTTGGTGCATAATACACTATTTCATAACACATGCATGATTTCAGTCCTTTTCAATACCAGTGAAGCGGGGCTAAAGTTCTACTTTTTAGTCCCTAGGGAGTAAAAAGTTTCGTCAGAGATGAATAATGAAAATTATCAAGCGATCAATAGATCGCGTTGACAGATTCTTTGACAGATTGGACCAAGACGAAGCGATAAGTTACCATAAAATGCCGATAAATTACCATAATTTACCTAAAATTATCATAATTACCAATAATTACTATAAATGACCGAAAATTTCTGAAAATTTTGGAAGTTTTCGGATACGCTCAATTTCAGTAAATTTTTAAAATTCCAAAAATTTTCAAGAATTTCAAAAATTTAGAAATTTTCTAAATTCATATTAAAATGAAAATAAAGTATTCAACATTCCTATATATGAGCAGAAATCATGACTGTGTTCCAATCGTGTCTAAAATCATGCATTTGTCACACAATTTCTGCTCATATGGACGAATTTTGAAAATTTTATTTTTATTTTAATATGAATTTAGGAAATTTTTGAAACTTTTGGAATTTTTAAAAATATTTGAAATTTTCAAACATTTTGAAACTTTCGAAAATTTTCAACATTTTGGAGTTCTGAAATTTTGAGAAATTTACGAAAATTCAGAGTAACAAAAAATTTCCAAAATTTTCGGTAATTCATGGTAATTTATGGTGAATTATGGTAATTTATCGGTAATTCATGGTAACTTATCGCTTCAGGTTTGTCCAATCTGTCAAGCAATCTGTCAACGCGATCGACTGATCGCTTGTTAATTTTTTATTATTCACCTCTGACGTCACTTTTTACTCCCTAGGGAGTGAAAGTAGAACCTTAGCCCCGCTTCATAGGCATGGAAAAGGGCTGAAATCATGCATGTGTTATGAGATTTTGTTTGTTTGCTTCTAGAAAAAATGTTATTTGAAAATTTAGAAAATTGTAAAAGTTAAAAAATTTTGAAAATTTAAAAAATTTGAAAATTTGAGCAATTCATCGAAATTCAGAATATTAAAAAATTTCAAAAATGTTTGAAAACTTGCGGTAATTTATAGTAATTCATGATAAACCATGGTGATCTATCTGTAATTTATGGTAATCTATCGGTAATCTATGGTAACTTATCGCTTTGGGTTGGTCCCATCTGTCAAAGAATCTGTCAAAGCGGTCATCTGATCGCTTGATGATTTTCATTATTCACCTCTGACGTCACTTTTTACTCCCTAGGGAGTAAAAAGTAGAACCTTAGCCCCGCTTCATAGGCATGGAAAAGAGCTGAAATCATTCATGTGTTCTAAAATTTTGTTCGTTTCAAGAAAAAAATGTTTTTTGAAAATTTGAAAAATTCAAAAAATTTTGAAAGTAAAAAATTTTTTGAAATTTCAAAGTTGAAAAATTTTGAAAATTTAAAAAATTTGAAAAATTTACCGAAATTCAGAGAATAAAATTTTTTTCGAAATTTCCGAAAACTTTCAGTAATTTACAGTCATTCATGATAAACTATGGTGATTTATTGGTAATTTGTGGTAACTTATCGCTTCAGGCTGGTCCGCACAGAAAAAACAAAGGGTAAAAAGTGATTAAAGTAAAAATGCCGTGGGTAATTTCGGCATGCAAAAAAATAAAGATCGGTAAGGGAAAAATGAAAATCGGTGAAGGAAAGATGAAGATCGGTAAGGGTAAAATGAAAAACTATCGATCTTTCACTTTACCCTTGCCGATCTTCATTTTCTTTTGCATGCCGAGATTACCCCCAGCATTTTTACCTGAATCACTTTCTACCCTTTGTTATTTCTGTGCAATCTGTTAAAAAATCTGTCAACGTGATCAACTGATCGCTGAACAAGTTTCATTATTCACCTTTGACGTCACTTTTTACTCCCTAGGGAGTGCAAAGTAGAACATTAGCTCCGCTTCATAGGCATTGGGAAGGGCTGAAATCATTCATGAGTTGTGAAATAGCATATTTTGCGCCAAGGGGGAGAAGCATCCAAACATCGTATGCACCCTTGGTGCATACGAAATTTTTTATAACAAATGCATGATAAAAAATAATAATAAAAATATCGTATGCACCACGGGATGAAGCAGGCATATTGTATCTTGCGGGATGTTTGCAGAACGTTTGCTGCGATTTGTTCTGCAACATCGCGCTTGAAACAAAACGCCTACTTTCATGCCTAGGTGCATGATATACTATTTCATCAAAAATTACTACTAGGTATTCACACTAAACATTTAGATGTTGAGGGTAAACATTTAGATGTTGAGGGTAAACATCAATTTTTCTTTATAATCAAACAGGGCCTAAGATTAGTCTGTGTTCTTCCTTCCTCTATCCTCCGAATTTCAATTTTGAACGACCCTCAGTGCGACAGTGTCCTTTGTTCAAAGTAGACCATCTACCTGAGCTCCGCCGGAATTATGTTAAGTGCGAAAATTTGCATCCATGAAAATATCAAAACAACAAATCTGAATCATCGAGCCACTGTAATCCTGTACAAATATCGATAAAACTCTTCAATAAAATCTCTCTCATCGCTGTTCAAGGACATGGACTTTTATTGAACGGAAACTTGCGGGTAATTTGCTACACAGGTATAATTTCGACGGCTCAATTCCCCTGGGATGAACCTCCATCTCTTTCTCAGTACGTGTCATACTATAAGAGAAACTCAGTGATGGATTGAAATTTTTTTCAGAATCAAAGTTTGGTCAGCAGAAGATTTCACCTCTGCACTTTTTATTAAGATCAACACAAATGCACTTAGATTCTTACACGTTCTTGAATTGAGGACATTTTTTTATTGTGTACACGAAAAAAAGTGCTAAAAAATTTACTGAAGTAGGGCTAGACTTTTGTATAGACCATCATCAGAGAAATGGTCTCTGAGAGTCAGGTGAACAGTCTTTGACTCTTCGTAAGAATATGTTAGACATATTATAAGAATTATTATCTGACATTGGAATCTTTTAAAGTTAGTTGAAATAGTGTAAAAAGTGATCAAATTAAAATTAAAAGTTTTTTTTTGTTAGGAATAATGAAAGGCAAACTGGAGTTTTTATTAATTAAAACTAAATAAAAAGGTCTCTTGCCTTTTTGCGAAGAGTTCTGGACTGAAGAAAAAATTTAATTTTGCAATTGATTTCTGTAGTTAGTTTTCTATTATTTGAAGAGATGCAGGCAGAAAAAATTATTCGCAATATTTTTATACAGGTTTCAAAATGGTTACATTGGACAATTTTAAATGAGAAGTATGAGGAATTTGATGATTATACCTTCAAAATATTTCATATTGATTTATATAAAATCAAAACTTTCATGATTGAACTATTTTAAATTTAATCCTTTGAAATTGAACAATTTCTAAGACTTCAATCGTAAATGTAGGTTTTTCAAATATGAGCAATCATGCATTTAAGATTTTAAAAATTTAACTAATGAAAACGTAAGAGTATTTGACAGTAAAACAAAAGCGATTCTCAAAGAGGAACTTTTGAGTTTTATGTAAAAATATATGTTAAAGTTTATGAAACTAGAAGAGATTTTCAAAAAGAACTTGCACCAGTCATGATTAGTGTTTTTTCGTGATTACGAATTTTCCTAATGAGATTTTGAAATTTGTGGAAAATTAAAAAGCTCAAAGGATTTTTGAAAATTTTGAAAAAATATCAAAATCCCATCAGAGTAATCAACACTTATTTTCGTGAATAAAAACTAATGATCCCATTTTTTAAATTTGAGCTTCTTGAATGAATAAACCTGAAGTTTTCTTTGGGACCAAAAGAAAACCAAAAAATGTTTTTTTCCTAATTTAAAAATTTAGAACATGTCTCATCCCTTAGGGTTTAAATTGAAAATTTTCATAATAAAGTGTTTTATTTTCACTTCGAATATTTAAAAAAATTTTAAGTAGGTACTGAAGAACATTTCAAATTTATAGCGTTTGAAATTGAACAATTTTGGTTTTGTAATATTAGACCATTTTCAGGGGTTTAAAATTCATTAGTTTCGGAATTATTAATTGCACATGTAATACATGAATACGAAAAATTTCTAAGAAAAAATTATTGAAGGAAAAATGTTCTTAAAATTAAAAAAAAATTTTTGAATAAAATTTTTTCTTTAATTTATGAAAAATGAATATGAATATGAAAAAAAACAATTTTAATTTTAAAATTAAAAAAAGTATATATAAAAAAATCGAATATGAACAATTTTTGATTGAAAATTTAAGAAATATCACTATTTAAATTCAATTAATCTTTAATTAACAATATTTAAATAACCAGGGTCTGTTAGATTTAAGTTATCTTCTACGGATCAGCAAATAAAAAGCTGTAAAAATTTATAGAGGCAGTTAAGGTCTCCAGATACACCTAATATTTAATTAGTTATTTTTTAAAGAAGTTTCACAAAAATTGTTTGAACAATTTCCTTATTTATCTACAAAAAAAATGTCTAAAATTGTCATAAAAATGTCAATTTTAGAATCTTTGAGTAAAAATAAAACTTTTTTGTTGATTGTACTTTCTCCGCAAGATGGACCATTTTCAAGTAACAGCATTATAAACTATTTTTTTTCAACAAAACTAACATATTTGAAAAATTATATCTCAGAATCTGTTGCGAAGAAAAATTGAAATTTGGGCAAAAACTTATTCGAAGCTATCTTATAAGAAAAAATTATTATTCCGATCTAGAGTAGGAAATACTTTTCATAAATATTGTTGTTAAAAAATTGCTATTTTTCATGGGAAATTCCGTTCATAATAACAGTTTTCGTGATAACAAGTTACATAAAAGTATTTTCGACTCTATCACAATAATTCTTTTATCTTTCAAAAGTGTAAATCAGGTAATTTTTTGCCCAAGTTTCCAATTTTTTTAACCAATAGTTTTTGAGACATAATTTCACAAATATGTCAGTTTTATTAAAATTAATTGTTTATAACAAATTAACTTAAAAACGGGTTGTCTGACGAAAAAAGCACAACGATAGAAAAGTTTTATTTTCTATTGATTTAGTATTAATTTGTTCAATCTGGAAAAAATTCTTTAATTTTCGAAGACAAAAAATAATATAATTTAATTTTTAATCAGCAATTTTATCAGATGTCATAGTACTATGAAATTCTTCATTTATACTACATATGAAACTGGCTGAAAATTTTTTTTCAATAAATTGTTTAAACAATTTTGCTTGAAATATTTGAAAAATACATTTTTTACGTAGAATCGTCTCTTGGTCAAAAAATAATTTTTTGTGCACTAAAAAAAACTTAAGAAGTTCACAAATGAAAAATAGACTTCGAAACTACCACTTTCACGGCTCATTAGAGACAAATGTACAATAAATGTACAACAACAAAAAAAAGAGGGAGAAAAAGAAAAAGTCTACCATACTAAACTGTCACTCTTTCTTTTTTCCATCTTTTTTATACTACTGGGGACCAGAATGTTTCGAAGCCAATTTAGACTTCCTCACCAGCGGTAATTCATATGATAACTACAGTTATAAATAATAAAACCTATATCAACAAAATTCAAATTTTACCCGAAAATAATAACAAAGAAATTAATATCAAATGTTGTTTGGTCAATTTTTCTAGTTTCTTATTAATATCAAAAATCTTTAAGATCGAAATGAAATCTAGTTTTTTATGAAAATTTGTTGTGTACCAAAAAAGAACACCCAGAAAGTTTAAAAATCAAAAATTCACTTTGAAACTACCCACTCTCTCGGCTCATTAGAGACAAATTTACAATAAATGTGCAACGAAAAAAAAAGAAAAAGAAGAAAGAGTCAACCAAACCAACCTCTCCCTCTTTCTCTTTTCCATCTTGTTTATACTACTAGGGACCAACATGTTTCGAAGCCAATTCAATCTTCCTCATCAGGGATAGTTCATAGGAAAACTAATGCTTTAACGAAACCTATATTAATTAAACTCAAATATTACCCAAAATTAAAAATCAAGAAATAATTATCAAATGTTGTTTGGTCAATTTTCGTAGTTAGTCTTTAATATCAAAAATCTTTGAAATTTAAATGAAATCTACTTTCTTATGAAAATTTTTTATGTACTGCAAAAGAACACACAAAAATTTCACAAATCAAAAATACACTCGACTCTCAAAGGGTCCAATAATGATGCATGGTACGTTCCTGTTATTGTTTTACCCTTATCTAAGTAATCAATGAGGATAATTCCTAGGGAATCCCAAAATACTGTGGCCATCACCTTCCCAGCTGACAAAACAGTCTTCGCTTGCTTAAGCGCACTTTCACCTGGCAGTACCGCTGCTTTGACTGCTGCTTCGTCTCGGGTGTATAGTAGTGGATCCAGGTTTCGTCGACAGTCACGAATCAATGCAGAAAGTCCTGCGAATTCCGATTAAATTTCGCCAAACTCTGCACTAAAATGTCCTTACGGTTGTGCTTCCGATCGGGAGTCATCAATCACGGCATCCATCTTGCACACACCTTATTAACCTCCAGTTTTTCGTGCAAGATGGTATAGTCAAACTTGGCTTTGATTTGCGCGGCCATTCAATTTTTTAAATAAAAATGTTTTGTCACTGCACGGAACTCTTCTTTCTCCATTTCTTCGAAAACTACTGACACTCTCACTTCAAACGTATGCCAAACGCAAACTAAGCGTCGGTTTTGACTGAAGTTCAGTAGAGGTAAGTTTGAAGACTACTACTTCTTGGTCATGTTCTACAGAGTTTATTTTGACAGGATCTAACGGGAAAATTAACTTACTTATCAAACGACCATCGTGCTTTAAATTATTTTTGAATCGCCATTCTAACCAAAGTCATTCATTACAGTTCCCGGTAGCGTTTCTTTATCGAAATATATTTTTTCTTATTTATCTTACCGTTAATTGTAAAACGTGTTTATTGTGGAATTGCGTTTTGATACCGAGGGAAATAGCGAATCCACTATTTTTATCCGCTAATTTCAGATTATATTTGTTTCTTTATACTCTGGAATACCCTTGAATGGCTTCGAAACAGGTGAGGATTGTGACCAGTTCGACTGGTTTACATTTCACATGGCAACCTATGTTTAAAAAAATAGTAAAATATGTATGGCTCAACATCAGTGGAAAATTTCCTTAATAATGACTATAATATCCGCAAATTATAACACTTATAAAAGTCGTTTGTTTTCCATCCAAAGTCCAAATGACTAATGTAAACAAATTCTTCATGCAAAAAAAACAAATTCATTCAGTCCTGCTTGACCAAAAGCTGTTTCTTTTCCTGATCTCCTTTATTTTTGCCATTTTGTGCGAAGAACGGACGAACAGAAAGTTAATTATCGGCTCCTATTATATCAGAGTCTATTTTATTTTATCATTTTTCTAAACACAAAAGTGCTTCTATTTTTTGAAAAAGAGTTTGTTTTTTAATCTGCAAAGTCGATTAGAAAACTGGTTAGAAATGTCTATTTTAGAATGCACTTTGCAAGGTTGGTGTATGATGAAATTATCATTTTTCATGAATATTCTATGTCCTATAAATCTACAACGAGCCGAGAATCCTTCCATTAAAAGTGTCGAGTCAGATAAAGACTGAAGAAAGCACTTCATTAAAAAAGACCAATTAATGTTCAATGCATGCATAAATACCATAAAAATAGGTAATTCCTCGCTTCTCTATACCCTGATTCTAATATTCCACATTTCCTTATTACGATTCCTTCATTATTTTGTGTATATTCAATTGCAAACATTTTTTTATTTACGATGTAAATTTTCTGGAAAATCCACTTCCTTAATGAAGTTCTAATGTTTTTTATTCGACAAAAAACATTTATTGATATAGACAAAGTCGAGAAGTTGTATTTTTTATCTGTTTCATGGACTTATATTCTAAATTAATTCTCATCGCTTCAATTGCTTGAAGTGACAAGTTATATTACACGCCTTCATTGATTGACATAATACAAAAGTTCGAATGTCGAGTGTGTCAATTGCCCTAGGGAACGTCCATTAATTGCGTAAGGATGATTTTTGATTTGCAAAGATTTTATAGGATTTTTAGGGATTTTGAAAGATTTGAAGGGGTTTCGATTATTTTAAAGGATTGCCAAATATTATAAAGGATTTCAAGTGATTTCAAGGAATTTTAATGACTTTTGGAAGATTTTATTATGTACTTGAAAATAGGATATTGAGTATTTTAAAAATGTCAAGGGTTTTCCTCATATTTCGAAATATTTCACGGAATTTCAAGGATCGTAGCCAATTTTCAAAGATTTTGGAGGATCTCCACGGATTTTTAAAGATTATAAGCAATGTCTGTGGGATTCTTAAGATTTTACGGGATCTCAATGAATTTCAAGGAATTTCCATAGATTTTAAAGGATTTCAACAGGTTTCATGACATTTCAAAGTATTTCAAAGAATTACAAATTTTTACGGAATTTAGCAAGATTCTCGTAGCTCTTCAAGGATTTCATGAGATTTAAAAATATTCCAATGGATTATGAGAGGTTTAACAGATTTCAAATGATGTTGAAAGATTTTAAGAGTTTGAGAAAATTACCTAGTACAACTTCAGAGAGAATCTCAATTTTTCACGAATTTCGAAGGATTTCAAGGGGTTTTCAGAGATTTGGAGGGTTTTCGATGATTTCAAAAGATTTCAAGAGATTTCAAAGTACATCCATGGATTAGAGAGGAGTGCGTAAGATTTCAGAAGAAGTTACGGCATTTCAAAGAATTTCCAAATATTTTAAAGGATTTTAAGTGATTCGGAGGAATTTCAATGGCTCTTGAAAGATTTTAAGATGTATTTTAAGATAGTATTTGAACGATTTCGAAGATTTCAAGGGATCCCGTAATATTTCAAAATATTTTACGGAATTTCAAGGATCATAACAGATTTTTAGATATTTTAAGGGATCTCCACGGATTTTAAAGGATTATAAAGAATTTTTATGGGATTCTAAAGATTTCACGAGAACTTAGAGAATTTTAAGGAATTTCCACCGCTCTTAAAACATTTCAGCAGATTTTAAGGCATTTTAAAGTATTTCAAAAAACAACAACGTATTTCAAATAACTACATATTTCACGGAATTCAACCAGATTTCCAAAGCTTTTTGAGGATTTCATGAGACTTCAAAAGATTCCATAGGATTATGATAGGTTTTAGGAATTTCAAATGATTTTAAAAGATTTCAAGAGCCTGAAGAAATTACCTAGTACAATTTCAGAATCTTAATTTTTCACGAATTTTAAAGGATTTAAAGGCATTTTAAGGGATTGTGAAAGATTCGATAGGGTATCGATGATTTCACTTGATTTGAAGGGATTTTAACAGATTTGCATTTATATCCACGAAGTTTGGAGGATTTTCCAAGATTTCGAAGGATTGAACGGAATTCCAAAGGATTTTCGAATATTATGAAGGATTTTAAGAAATTTCGAGGATTTTCAATGGCTTTTAAAAGATTTTAACGCATTTTAAAGCAGGATTTTAAGGGATTCCAAGAGATTCGTAATGATTCCCGCCGATTTTAAAGTTTTGAAAGAAATTTAAAGGAATTTCAAATAATTTGAGAGATCTCGTAATATTTCGAAATATTTCACGGGATTTTAAGGATGTTAGCCAATTTTTAGAGATTTAAGAAATTTTCCCGGATTTTGAAAACTTATAAGGGATTTTAAAGAATTATTACGGATTTTTTTGGGATTTCATATACGGAATTTATACGGAATGAACGTATAAAAAAACATTAATTAAAACATGTGCGGATTCATACGGAATTTTATGGGATTCCAAAAGATTACGGGAGACTTCATGGATTTCAAATGATCATAAAAGATTTCAAGTGGTTGAAGAAATTACCTAGTACAATTTGAGATTTTGAGGGATTTTCAAAGATTTGAAGGGGTTTCGATGATTTTACGGGACTTCAAAGGATTTTAAAAGCTTGAAAAGTATATCCACGGATTTCAGAGGATTTTGGAAAATTTCGTAAGATTTCCAAAGATTGAACGGAATTTCAAAATATCTTTTAATATTATAAAAGATTTAAGCGATTTCGCGGAATTTCAATAACTTTTAAAAATTGTTAATGGATTTTAAAACAGGGTTTCAAGGGATTCCAAGAGATCCGGAATGATTCCCGCCGATTTTAAGGATTTCAAATAATTTGAAAAGGTCACGGGATCTTAGAGAATTATAAGAGATTATCACAATTTTCAAAGGATTTTAAGGGGTTTCCATGGAGGTCAATCGTTTTCAAGGGAGTTCAAGATGTTACGTACGGTAAATTATTGTTTCTTTTTGAGAAGAAGACAATCCCTAAAAATATTTATTTCAATCGGATGAAATCTTGCACTTCCTCATCTAGGTTAAAGGTTAAAATCTCAATATCTATGTTGCTTTCGTGCTAACAAAAAAATGTTTAGGACAATATTAATCTACTTTTTAATAATAAATTTGATGGTGTTGTATAATTTTATAGACAAATTTTCAGAGATATATTTTCACATAATTTGCTATTTTTTTCTAATAATTAAGACTTTGAGCGTACGCTCGGAAAAAAGATTCTTTGAATCGATGGAAAATATTTATTGGCTGTCAGTCGAAGAAAAGTTTCGTTGATTCAAACAAATTTCTTTTATTCAGAAAAATGGTTTTTTATTCAAATTAATTTTTTTTCAATTCGAAATGATTTTCTTCATTTTTAAGTTATTTTTCATTAAATGAAAAACAAATTATGTTAAAGAAACGAGTTCTTCAGTTCATGATAAATATTTTTCTGGCTAGACTTGTACATATTTTCTATATGAATTCATTTGTACCGTATGAATTGTTTTTATATCTATTTAGTCATTCTTTACTTAACTTTAAATGAAAATTGAAATAAGAATAAAAACGATTTATATGGTACCAGTGTATTCGTATCGAAAATATCTGTAAGTCTAGTATCTACATTTTTTTCTATTAATTAAGACTTTTAGATTTTTTTATTTACCTCACTTTCTTTTACTTTTTTAAAGTCTCAATTATTAGAAGGAAATGTAAATTATGCAAAAAAAAAATGTTTTGGACCACCCTAGTCACCAGATATCAAGAATAGTTAACTCCTCGACTCTATATTTATTTGACGTGTGTAGTATAAGATATTACATAATAAAAAATAAATAAAACAAATAAGGATATAATGTTTATAATAGAATAAGAGTTATTTCAACAGCCAAAACAGCTTTCAATTAGCATCTTTTTGAAAAATAATTAGGAACAGGAAACTTACGTCAGAAATGATTTGTACTCCCGCCCCCCCCTCCCAACACCCCAAGTTAGGATTCCTAATATTTCTCTTATCCCCCCTCCCCAAATCCTTACGTAGTTAATGGACGTTTTCCTATTATCGATTATTCAGTTAATAACTATAACATTTTTAAAAATGAAAGCAAGTTTTCAACAATATTTTCCTTCGTTTCAGGCAGCTTTAACTTGACCCTTCACCTTTTTTTTATCGTCTATCTAAGTACTGTCTATGTAAGTACTGTTGACTGAAGAGTCTACGAACTTTTTCAAGTTTGTTTACTTTTTTTATAAACTTTTTGTCCTGTGTATTACTGTATTAGTATACTCACAAAAATAGATCAATTAAGTCTTAAAAAATGCATGATTTTGAGGAAGTTTCTCTTTGAGAGCCTCTAGTTTCTAGGACAAAAATGTCTAAGAAAAACAATTGTATTATTTTAATTTTGAAAATTAAAATTCGAAATCATCTTGAATTCAAGTTTTATCAAGTTGAGTCAACAGAATTAATGTTCTTGAGAGTTTAAGTGTTTTTAGAAATTCTCGCGAGCATGAGAATATGCTCGAGAATATGCACGATCTTAATGTACTTCGAGAACCTAATGAGCATTATGAAAATTTTGGATTGAGATTAAAGAAATCGTCTCTTCTATTTTTATTTGACTTTCGAAGTAAAAATGTCTTCCTCTTTACATCTTATATCAAATTGTGATCACCTAAATAGCTAAATTGATTGAAAAATACTGAAATAATAATTACATTGTTTAAATTTCGTGCCAAAACGTGTCGCCTCAAATTATAAAAAGCGCTACATCCGAATTGTCAAAGAAGTAGGAGTATCAGAAACATATTTTTCGCATAAAACACTACAGGGATCACAGTCCGCCGCCCCCTCTTTTTACCATTTCCATTTTTCCCCTTTTCCCCTTTTTCCCCCCATGAATTCGAAAAATTCCCTAAAACAACTAAGATCGACAATTTTGACCCAATTTTCCTCTTATCTCCCTTTTAACAAAGCTACGATTCATTTTTCAAGAATCATAAAGAGAAATTCCAGAAATTAAAAAATAAGACACTTTTAGAGAGATTTAAAAAAAAAATTATTCTAGGTACTACATATATAAAATTCAATTTAAAACGCTTTAAATTCCTGGAATTTCAAGTAAAAATATTGGAGTTTGAACAACATGGATGAATTTTCAACCAAATAGTTGAATTTTCAACCAAAAAAGACAAATTTTCGATAAGAGACATAAACTTTTAACAAAAATGATGATCTTTAAAAAAAAAAAATATTTTGCAACAAATTAGTTCAACTCTCAACCAAGTAGTTGAATTTTCAACCAAAAAATATTTTAATTTTTAATCAGAAATAGTTTGATTCTTCCAGAAAATAAGAATTTTGAACAATATAGTTAATTTTTCAACCAAGTAAGAATTTTCAGTTAAGAAAGAAAGAAAAATTCTACCAAATTGTTACATTTTCGAGCCAAAAAGATGAATTTTTTACAAAATAGTTTGATCCTCAACCAAACAGATCATTTTCAACAAAATAGTTGATTTTTGACCAAAAAAGATTAACTTTCTACCAAAAAAGATGAATTTTCAAACCAGAAAGACAAATTTTCAAGAGAAGAGTTAAATTTTCAAGCATGAAATATTTTTCAGTCCAGAAAGAAAAAAATTTTCAAATGAATTGTTGAATTTTCAAGCCACATAGGCGAATTTTGTGCAAAACAGTCAAGTTTCGAAAAAAACAAATTTTCTACCAATTTATTCAATTTTTTGTCGAAAAAGATGATTTTTCTACAAAATAGTTGAATTTTCTAGCCGAAAATATGAATTTTTAACAAAAAATTTACATTTTCAACCAATGAGATGAATTTTCAACTAAAATGAGGAATCTTCAACCAAGAAAAAATGAATTTTTAACAAAATAATTCAAGTTCCAACCAAGTAGTTGAATTTTCAACCTAAAAAGATTAATTCTCAACGAAAAACGTAATAGCTGATAATTCAGCAGATTAATTTTGAACCAAACAGTTGCAATTTTTAAACAAAAAAGATTAAATTTCTACCAAAATAGATGAATTTTCAAACCAAAAAAGACAAATTTTCAACCAAAAAAGGTTTTTCAGTCCAGAAAAAACAAATTCAACGAAATTGTTGAGTTTTCTACCAATTATTTTAATTTTCTACCAAAATAGTTGAATGTTCTGCCCCAAAAAGACCATTTTTAACCAAAAGGAATGAATTTTTATCAAAATAGTTGAATTTCCAACCAAAAAAGATTTTAATTTTAAATTAAAACTAGTTAAACCAGATTAATTTTCAACCAAACATTTGCATTCTCATTCAAAACAGATCAAATTTCTACCAAAAGAGATTAATTTTCAAACAAAAGGACGTATTTTCAACCAAAAAAGGTTATTCAGTCAAGAAATAAAAACATTTCAACAAAATTCATCCAAAAAGACAAATTTTCTACAAAACAGTTTAAATTTCAACCCGATATTATGGAGTTTCAACAAAAAAGTTGATTTTCAACAAATAGTAGAAAAAGTAGGGGTTTTCAAATAGTTATTTTTGTGGATTTCAGATTATTTCTTTTTAGCTTACTTAAAAAAATACTTTAAATAGCTCAGGGTTCTGTACTGAAAAGAATACACCAGGGAAAGATTGATCAGCATAAAGAATAAAAATCTATCTACTGATAAAAATACATTTTGAGAAATTCAAATATAAGCATTTTTCAATTTTGTTGTCCAACTATTTTTTAATCTTTGATCTTCATGAATTTTTTCTTGATGAATTTTTATTAGTATAAAGTTTTGAAGTGTTGAACAGATTTTTCAAAGCTAGTTAAAAACAAATTTTTAAAATAGAAAAATGACCAGAAAACTTGCTCAAGAAAAGGCGCTACTATCAGAAGACTCTTTCATTCAATATCCACGAGACGCCTGTATGATATAAAAATTTTTCAATAATAAATGGAATCCCCTTTTAAACACTTTTTCGAAAGTTGGGGATGAGATAGAAGTCACACGGAGCCAAGTCTGGAGAATAGGGTGGATGGGGAATCGAATCGAAGCCCAGTTCGTATGTTTTTGTCATTGCGATTGCGGAGGTGTGAGCCGGTGCGTTGTCATGATGAAACTGCACTTTTTTATGCGCCAATTATAGACGTTTTTTTGTAGCTCTGCTTTTAATCGGTCTAATAATGATGCATAGTATGTTCCTGTTATAGTTTTATTTTTTTCTAAGTAATCAATGAGTATAATTCCTTGGGAATCTCAAAATAGTGTTGCCATCATTTTCCCAGCCGCCAAAACAGTCTTCGCCTTTTTTGGCGCACTTTCACCAGGCTGTACCCTCTGCTTTGACTGCTGCTTTGTCTCAGGTGTATAGTGGTAGATGCAGGCTTTGACGCAGGAATCGATGTAAAAATTTCATGTGGATTCCGATTAAAATTCGCCAAACACGACTGTCGTAGCTTGACCTCCATTGAGAACTCTAAGCAGAATAAGGTATAATTTCAAAGAAGTGAAGTGAGTTTCATGGATAAATACGCTGATAGAATTCAGGACGCCAGAAAATTAAGAAAATCATACCTAGGAGTCATTCCCCAAAAGGCGTTCTGACGATGTATAAAGTATCTAGGAGCATTGAGTACCTGATTTATTTAGACATTTAGAAGAATACTTGGCTATTCTTCTAAACGCATGATGAGTTTTAGGCAATTAGAATAATCGAACCCTTCTAACGCTTCATTTTTTTATTTGTTTAATTAATAAAATATACTTTTACAAAATAATAAGAACGATGTTTTTATGTCATATGCTTAAAAAGTCTTCAAAATTAAGTTCATGTTTTTACAGGCTCCGCCAGTGAGTATTCAATTTTCATTTTGAATAACGATATGATAATTAAATAATAAATTAATGATTATTACAATAACCGAGATAACCGAGATACTCTTTCTAATATTTAAAGATATTCTAAATTCCACACAGAATACGAATTTCTTGATAGGTTACGTACTAGGTTTTGAGAGTAGACTCTCTAGTTCGTTCGCCTTCACTATCAGGAATCTAGTAAAATAAATTTAAGGCAGAGTGACAAGATGCAGAATCTCGGGCTTCGGATTTTATTTTACCGTGACGTAAGCAAAATTCTCGAAGATGGTACAGAAGGTCGTGCCCTTAAAATCTCGTGACACGAACAGAAGGCCTTTACGCTTACCGCACTCGTACCCGGTGTCGAGAGTAGACTCTCTAGCCTGTTCGGGACCAGCATCCAGGCTTCTCGATTTTTCGAACTCGCGTATCCCCTCTCGCCATGTTTGCGTGGGTGGGAGGTACCGCGACTGCGCGTTTTATGGACGCCTGGTGCTGAGGCCCGTTCTCGACTCTGTAAAGACGGTTGCACGATACAGGGGCAATGCTTAGATAGCTTGCAAGTTTATCTCGTTAAACAAAGCAATTGCTTA
>JAUMHM010000071.1:29273171-29293858 GCA_032362435.1 Melikaiella ostensackeni | reverse complement strand
TTGTTGCGTAAGGCATCACTGGCCACTGCGTGAACACCAATGATTCGTGCGTACGCAGCGTTCAGTGGTGTTTAGACTCTTTTTTCACGACAAACACCAATGAGTCGTGTCATACGCAAGAATCAAAGGTGTTTGGGTTTCTCCGTGAACTTCAATTTGAAAGAATTTACTCTTAAAAATTTGAAAAATTTCTAATTGGAAAAGCGGCATTTTTCCATTATAATATTGCTTTGATTTTTAAAGACTGAATACTTACATTGAATTTATTAAATGTTTTTCACATTAAATTGAAAATATTCAAGCCTAAAATGTAGGGTTAATTATTCGGAATTCGAAATTCGTCCATTCGAACGCTTCAGACTTCAAACAGTTTTGCATTGAACGTCCCTATTTTTAAAATTTTTTATTTTCGTCGATTCACTTTGAACATTCGAATTTCTTAGAATATTAAAAAATTCTCAATATTGAAACTGATTGATTTTGGATTGCTGAATTTTCAAATTGATGAAATTTGCATGCTTCAAAATAAAATGTTTCAGCATTGAAGGATATCAATTTACATTTTTTCATTTTTTATTTTCGAATTTGAAGCTTTTGAAATTTTGAATGTACGATCTGAAATTGCACAATTTCAATTACTTCAATGGGAAATAGTACTATTTTAACAATTCAAAGTGAAATAATTTTCAATTTTAACACAAAATTAACCAATTTTGAAAGTGTTTCTGAATTAAAACGTTTAAATTTTGAATTCAATTGAAATAATATGTTTAATTATGAATGTTCTAAAATTATAATCGTTCTTTGAACATTTAATTTTGTAACTACTTAATTCGAAATATTAGCAATTGGTAATGCTATACTGCCGTCCTGATTCAAAAAGTGGGTATCTACATGTTCCATCGAAAATGAGTTTTTTATATCGTTAAATTTGTCGTTAAAAGACAAATTTAACAATGCCAAAATTAATTGAAAATTGTAAATAATAAGTGAGATATTAAGGTCACGCTTTCTGTATTCACAGTGATTTTCGAGAAATCCTGATGAAGGAAGTGGGTATCTACAAATGTATTACCGTATCTGCACTTCTTCCAGGATTGCAGCCTGAGTTAAGGCTGAAATCCTGGTTAAAAACGATGCATCCACACAGATACGTTTTTTTAAAAAAAGGATTGTGGTTCGTTCAAGACCTACAATCCTTTTTAAAGAATTTTAAGTACATGCCCACGTTCTTCATCAGGATTGGAGCCTTATTTGATTCTAAATTCCTCCCAGAACGGCGTATCTACATGATTAGAATTTTTTGATATGAGGTAGCATATTTTATTTTTATAAATTACACATCTCAAAATGTTGTTTATATATTACAAAAGTATTTTGTAAGTAGATCATGTGAAAGATTCTTTTTGAACAAGTTCTAAACATTCCAAAAATATTGTGACAGTTGATAAATTTTTAATTTTTCAAAATATTATAATTATAACAATTTTTCGATACTGTATATGCTTGAAAAATAATGTTTAATGAAACAGACTTCAAATTTGATTTAAGCAAATCGTTTTATTAGATAAACTGTGAAATTCAAAGAAGAAATCATCAAAAAATCGATCGATATTAAAAACAGATTCATCAATCAAAATTGATTATCCAGGAAACATAAAGTTCGATGAAACTTGAATAAAGTTGATCAACGTGGATCGAATTTTCTTCTCTCGGATTCTTCGAAATATCGGTATTGATCAACTAGAATCTAAACTAATTTTTTCAAAGAATTCGAAAGTAAAAAAAATTGATGAACGTTCATCGAAATCAATTAATTAATTAAAACCGACTTTTCGAAAAAATTTGATGGAAAAAAAATTGATCAAGGTTGATTAACTTTAATTAACTTTTTCAATTGTGATTCATATTACGGATATTACGAAACGATTTTTATTTGCATTTTTTATTTTCAATGGGTTACCAATTTTCAGAGATTTTTTTGACAGAATCTTTTAAGCATAATATTTATATTTCACGTAACAAAATGTTTCTAATAGAACAATAATCATATGCCTAATATTTCTTAACCTGTAAATGCAAAATAAGTCAGGCCATAATTTTTCCATTTTTTTTCAGATCCACTCCAAATTATATGTTTATTCGAGATATTTCAATGAATAATAATTCTTATTGATAAAGAAGTGGATGACTAGCTTTTCATTTAGAAGATTAACTTGAATGTTTGTTTTTGGATTAACTTTCAAATTTTCATTGTTTTACTATTCGTTTGATTACTTTTTTCTGCCGGTATAACCATTTTAACTGCCTCTATTATAATAACAATAAAGAAATCATTGTTTCTTAAATAACCACATTCGACTTTTTAATTGATTAGAGATTTAATCAATTAATCTAAAAATGATACGTGGAGGTCGTATCCCATATTCGCTTTTATTAATTTATTGAAGTAAAAATTTGTAGATGCCCTCGTTCTTCCCAAGAAAACTCGGCATTCTCAGTGCCTCCGTCCTGTTTAAATACCGTATCTGCGTATATACGGATTTTGAACGGGTTTTTTTGGTGATTTCACGTTTCGTATATAAGCAATCAAAATTTGCAATTTTTTTACACTATTAAAAAGAGCAGGTCCGAATTGGTGTAAAACAGTTTTTATATAAAAATATGGCATACATTTGACAGACCAAGTACAAACGAATTTTGTTTAATTTTTCGGTTCGACTTCAAATGCCACTGTACCGGGAAACCGGGAAGAGACCGAAAAATATTTAAAACCGGTAAATGACCATGAATTAATTTTTTACCGGGAATTTTTAAAAAATTTGTCTATAAAAAGCTTTTCCAACATTTTGAATATAACTTCTAAGAATTTTCGATTTTCAGTTTCAATTTCAATTCGCTCATTTTGAAATTAAAAAATGTTTAAATACAGTTTTAAAGGGTTGAGCAATTAAAAATTATTAGTATTCAGAATTCAACAATTTTGGTAGTAGTAAAAAACGTTTCATGTCGATTAACTGTAAATTATTTTTTTTAATAATTCAAACATTTAACTGTAATATACTTAAAATTTATTAACAATTGACTGTGGGAAAATTTGATAATGAACAATTCTAAATCTGTTCAAATTTTTACGATTTTTAAATTGAAATTTAAATTGAAGCATTCAAAATTATATGGGTTGAAATTGTTGAAAATTAAACCAATTTAAATTGAAAGTACAAGTAGTTGATGATTTGTTTCATAATTGTTACTATTTCAATCATTCCATTTTGTAAATTTTTTATTTGTAACTGAAATTGGTGAATTTTGAAAAGTATAAATCACAATTTGTTCTATTGTTCAATCTATACGGTTTCTCATATTTAAAATGCAATTTTAAACGTTTTTTGGAATATGTTGTCGAATTTGGAAAGCTTGCAATTTAAAATTCTTCAATTTTTATTGAACTAGGAGCCAGAAAATTTTGGGTTTTCATTTTCTTCTTAACTGGAGGAGGGAGTTTTTTATTTTCAATTTTTTTTTTCTATTAGAAGAGGGACCTTTCTTATTTTTACGATTTTTACCTAGTTGAAAAGGAGGAAATTGTAGTTTTTCATTTATAAAATAAAATGAAAGATTGAATTTTTTGTTTTTTACATTTTTATTGTGTTGACAGAAGGTAAGTTCTGTATTTTGACATATTTTTCTTAAGATGAAAGGGGAGAGTGATTTTTCTTCTGAACTGTTATAGAAAATTTTTTTATTCTTAGCATTTTTATCGAGTTAGAAAGAAGAAAATTTGGTCTCTAATTTTATTTCTGATTTGCAGCAAGGCATTTTTTTATTTTAAATGCTTCGAGTTCAGAAAAGTTTCACTTTGATTGATTCAATTTGTTAGTTTAGTTTTGATTACTTCAAATTCAAAATTCTTTCAGCTTTGAAAGATTGCATAGGTTAAATTTATCAAAAAATATTATTTTCTATTTGAAAGTAATTTGTTATCTATAAAAATGACACTTCTTTTAATAAAATATAAATAAAAAAACGATAATTTTCTTGTATCACCCTACAGATTCTTGTTTTTGATGACAAATTAGAGATTCTTGAATAAAAATTGCAAACTAAAAAGATGAATTTGAGAAAATCCGTGATTTTATAGTATTACATAGCAATTTTTCATTTTAAAGAAAAGCTTTCTAATTTTTCTATTAAAATTCGGAAGTAATTTGAATTGCATTTTGCTATTGCTTAAAAACTTTAACTTTCGCATTTTTCAAGCATGATGCTTTCCTGCAGTTTCAAAATTTTCATTTACTTTCTTTTTTTTTAAAAAAAAACCGCTCTGGAGGCTATATTTCTTTTGAATTTTTCGATGCATATTCCTTCCCAATAGTTCAGCATTTTTGATAGGTAAAAGGGGTGGCACGTCATTATAAAAAAATTAGGGGCACTAATTGAAAAAAAAATCCTTTTTTTAACAATATTGATAAAAAAAGTTGTACAACTTCTTTATGAAATATATATTTGCGGTTTACTGAATTCCTGCTTTTCGTGCCTTCACCTTGGAACTAATTTTAATAAAATGAACAAGGATCATTGGCTTATATAGTAGAACCCAGAGTTTATTCTAAACTTTTCCACACTAATTTCAAAACAGAATAATAGTTCTTCTCCGAATTTGTTATTTCAAGCTGTATTAAATTATCGCGATATTTTCACAGTTGGGCCAATTACCGCCAAAAGTTCATTTATTTATAGCGGATGCTTCAAAGTCGATTTCATTGAACTAATGGAAACTTTAATCGATTAAAAACGAAGGCAATATTATAAAATATTCCACTGACAATCTGAGGATGAAAATTTTATAAAATATCAAGAATGTTTTATTATTTATCTGATGACGGATTCAGATTTAATGTCTAACTTTCTAATGTTGTCCTTCAGTCCATTCAACATGAAGTTGCTGGATTTCTAATTTTTTTGGTTTGAGATTTGTTTATAACTGCGTGATGAAATTGAAAATTAAATAAAAAAATTAATTTCCAAAGTCATGGATAGATTAATTAATAGAAAATTAAGTTTTTCTCTGAGTATCCCTAACAAAATAAGAACTTGTAACTTTAATTTTACCACCTTTTATACTAATTCAGCTAACTTTGAATTATCCTAAAGTTAGTAATTTTCAAAGCAAGAAGGCGAATTTTCAATAAAATAGTTGAATCCTCATCCAAAACAGATTAATTTTCAACTGAACAGTTTTTTTCACAAAAAAAATGAAATTTCTACCAGAAGAGATGAATTTTCAAACCAAATAGAGGAATTTTGAACAAGAGTGTTTAATTTCTAACCAAGAAAGAAAATCTGTCAACCAAATGCTTCAGTTTTCTACAAGATAGTTGAATTTTCAACCCAAAAAGACGAATTTTCAACAAAATAGTTGACTCCTCAATCAAAACAGATTAATTTTCAACTAGACAGTTACATTATTAACGAAAAAAGATTAATTTTCTACCAAAATAGTTAAGATTCCAGCCCAAAAAGATGAATTTTTAACAAAAAAGTTTAATTTTCTACAAATTAAATAAATTCACAACTAAATAGTTAAATTTTCAACCAAAACGGTTAATTTTCAACCAAGAAAATTAATTTTCTACCAGTAAGACGAATTTTTACCAAAACACATGAATTTTGAACCAAATAGTAGAATTTTCAACAAAAAAAGATTTTAATTTAGATCAAAAAAAGTTTAATTCAACCAAAAGAGACGATTTTTCAAAAAATAATTGAATCATCAACTAAAATAGATTAATTTTCAACCGCATAGTAGAATTTTTGACCGAAAAAGATCAATTTTCAAACAAAAATGGAATGGTTGAATTTTCAGTGAAATAAATGACTTTTCAACTAAAATGATGAATGTTGAACAAAATAGTTGAATCTTCACGTAAATCAGATTAATTTCCAACCAAACAGCTGTATTTTTTATTTAAAAAAAAGAAATTTCTTCCAGAAGAGATGAATTTTCAAACCAAATAAACGAGTTTTCGACAAAGGTATTTAATTTTTAACCATGAAAGAAAGAAAAATGTCAATCAAATAGTTCTATTTTCTAAGGAAACCGTTGTTTTTTCAACCAAAAATGTTGACAAAATTGTTGAATTTTCAACAAAAAAAAATTTTAATTCAAATCAAAAAATTTTCAATTCAACCACGAATTTTCAACAAAGTACATACATTTTGAACCAAATAGTTGAATTTTCAACGAAAAAAGATTTTAATTCAAATAAAAAAATTTTGAATTCAACCACGAATTTTCAACAAAGTACATGAATTTTGAACTAAATAGTTGAATTTTCAACAAAAAAAGATTGAATTCAAATAAAAAAAATTTTAATTCAACCATAAGAGACGTATTTTCAATAAAATACATGAATGTTCAACCGCATAGTAGAATTTTTGACTAAAGAAGATAATTTTCCAAACAAAAATGGAATGGTTGAATTTTCAACCAAAGAAATAAATTTTCAATTAAATTGATGAATATTGAACAAAATAGTTGTATCTTTACCTAAAACATATCATTTTTCAACCAAACAGTTTTATTTCTTACCCCAAAAAAAAAGAAATTTCTACCAGAAGAGATGAATTTTCAAACCAAATAGACGAATTTTCGACAATGGTGTTTAATTTTTAACCAAGAAAGAAAAAAAAATGTCAATCAATTGGTTCTATTATCTACAAAACAGTTGAATTTTCAACCCAAGAAAGACGAATTTTCAACAAAATAGTTCATTCCTTAACCAAAACAAATTAATTTTCTGCGAAAATAGTTCAATTTTCAACCCAAAATAATGAATTTTGAGCAAACAATTGTATTTTCAACAAAGAAGATGACTTTTTAACAAAATTGTTGAATTTACAACAAAATGGATAAAGTTATAGCTAAATAGTTAAATTTTTAACCAAAATGGTGAATTTTCAACCAAGAGAATTAATTTTCTACCAGTAAGACGAATTTTCAACAAAATACATGAATTTTGAACCAAATAGTTGAATTTTCAACTAAAAAAGATTTCAATTTGAATAAAAAAGTTGAATTTGACCAAGAAAGTTAAACTTTCGAAAAATAATCAAATCATCAAAAAACCAGATTATTTTTTAACCAAAATTTGTATTTTTTACCAAAAAGACTAATTATTTACCAGAAAAAAAAGAATTTTCAACAAAATACATGAATTGCCAACCGAATAGTAAAATTTTTAACTAAAAAAGACAAATTTTCAAAAAAGAATGGAATAGTTGAATTTTCAGTAAAAAAATGAATTTTCAGCCAAGAAGAATATAAAATTCCAACAAAATAGTTAAATTTTCAACCAGAGAAATGAATTTTTAACTAAAATTATGAATGTTGAACTAAATAGTTGAATCTTAAATGGAAACAGATTAATTTTCAACCAAACAGTTGTATTTTTTTACCAAAAAGAATGAAATTTCTACGAAGCGAAATGAATTTTCAACAAAATTCGACCAAAAAATAAAGAATTTTGAACAAAGTAGTTCAACTTTCAAATAAGTAGTTTAATTTTAAACCAAAAAACATTAATTATCAACGTAAAATTTAATAGTAGTTGATATTTCAACTATAAAATTTTTTAATTTTAAAACTGAAACAGTTGAATTCAACCAAGCAAGACGATTCCTCAACAAAATAGTTGACTTCTTATCCAAAAAAGATTCATTTTCAACCAATCAATTGCATTTTTTAACAAAAAGATTAATTTTCTACCAAAAAAAAGACGGATTTTCAACAAAACGCATAAATTTTCAAATAAATTTTTGAATTTTTATCCAAGAGATTAAATACTCCACCAAAAAAGACGAATTTTCAACAAAGCATATGAATTTTCAACCAGAAAAATATTTTCATTTCAAATCAAAAACAGTTAAATTCAAACAAAAAAGACAAAACCTCAACAAAATAGTTGAATGCTTGTCCAAAACAGATTAATTTTTAACCAAACAGTTGCATTTTTAACCAAAAAGATTAATTTTCTACCAAAAAACGGATTTTCAACAAAACAAATAAATCTTCAAATAAATGTTTGAAGTTTTAGCCAAAAAGATTAATTTTCTACCAAGAAAGATGAATTTTCAACAAAGTTCATGAATTTTAACCAAATAGTTAAAATTTTAACTCAAAAAGATAAATTTTTACCAAAAAATGGAATAGTTAAATCTTCAGTTGAAACAAATTTCAACCGAATCGTTGAATTTTCTACCAAAATGGTTGAATCCTCGACCAAAACATTTTAATTTTCTAGCGAAAAGTTGCATTTTTCACCAAAGAAGATGAAATTTCTACCAACAGACATGAATTTTCAAATTAAAAATACGAATTTTTAACCAAGAATGATTTTTCTGTCAAGAAAGAAAAAAATTTCAACCAAATGTTGAAGTTTCAAGCCAATAAGATGAATTTTCTACATTAATTCCTTTATAACTTTTTTTATCATTCATTTCAAAGCTGATCATCTCATAATCGTTTTCTATATAATGATTTAATTGTTGAAAATTCGATTTTCAATTTTCAACACTTGAAAATTCAAGAAAAAGGCGAATTTTGTATTAAAAATTTTATATCCACCTAAGTTTTTATGAGATTTTAATAAATAAACATTTCAATCCATGAAAATTTTTTTTTTTTAAGTCTAGGTGGAATTCACATTTAAATAAATCTTGCACGCGCGCTACAGCGCGCATATTATCCTAGTCTTAAATAATGGAAGAATCTTCTATCTACACTTATTTATACACACTTAGATACGATTTTTGTAATTTGCATGTGCAAGTACTATGATATAAGATTATAAGAAATGCCGCTCTTATGATATGCATATTTGCCTTTTTTCGTTCAGGCAAATCAATAATCAATACACTTCAATAATGAACCTTGCTGCATAACATAATGATAGCGAATACAAGGTAAGACAATGTGGGACAAAAGAAAAAAAGATAGCAAAAAATTTAGAATTTTTTTTTATAACATATGACCTGTTAAATAAGTTTTTGCTCATTTTTTTTCAAAGCATTTAATAAAAAGATGCTAATGTGTGATAACTTTATAAGATTGAATGAAATGGGAAAATAAAAGATAATTTCATTTAAAAGATGTTTTATTTCGGGTCCTTTTTTTAGGAATATCATTTGTGTGATGTGTGTAGTAATATTTTTTTTATAAATAATGGGTGTTAATATTATGCGCTATCAAGACGGAATAAATCACTTCTTACAAGTTTAAAAACGGATATCAATCCGTTAAAACATTAATAAATAAATCCACTTTTCTCGATACAACTTGTGGCTGCTAATTTTACAGTGAGTAAATATTTCTAATGATGAAAAAAATACTTTCATTATAATAATTTCAATTAACGCAGCGCGATATTTGGAGAAAATAGAAATAACTGGTTCTTAATTTATTTCTTGATTGAAATAGAATCATCTAATTATTGCCACGTTCTTTATATTAAATTTCTCGAAAAGTGAGTACTTGTCAGTTTCAGCCTCTTGGATTACAAGTAATTAACAATGTTACATATAATACAAGTAGTAAAGAATTAAATATAATATAAATACTAAACAATGCTGTGGGATAATTAATAATAATTAGATGTTCAACATGATTGATTTATAATATTCTCTATTCTGACAATCAATAATAAAAACAGTCTCAAATCCTAATTCGGCGTTGATCGTTAAGTGCAGGAATGTATGACACAAAATGGACGTGTTCTAATTTTTAACGGGGTACTTAAAATTTTATTGTGAATCAGTCGCTTAGGGCATTCCTTCCAAACACTCCTTGATATGTTGCCAAGCCTGAAGACCCTGCAAATTACGAATTTTTGATTTTATTAATGAATACTTTTTCTTTATTTGTTTAAACACTCTCCTTTTTACGGGCTTAAGAGTCTTTACAGAACCATTACATGTTTACTTATCGACGATCCTTATATACATCCTTACCAACTATTTCTTACATATCGCCTTAACCACTATTTTTAATCCTGGACGATTGCGACCTTACCCTGGGCTTCCGTTTCCCCTTACCATTACCAATCTAAAAATTGAAGCTCTATTCCGCAACACTACTTCATTGCTATCCTTCTTTAGGAGTCATTTTTTGGCTTTTCCCTACTCCATGCAACCAGTTCTCTCTCAACTCTTCCAGCTTCTTTATCCATTCCTCACCCTGACCATTCCCATTCAAAATCTACTCTATTCTCTCTTTCATACTCTCCCCTCCACCTTCGTTATCTGTACACCTCTGTAACACATGCAATCATGATTCCTGATCATACCTACATACTCTACACAGATTCTACTCTTCACTCATTCAATACCTAGATAATCTCACCCCCTCTCCCATTCTAAATCTCACCACTCTATTCCATTTGCTCTCCTTTTTCATCTTTTTAATGTATTCCGGCTCCCCTTCTTCTAAATCATACCTCACCAGCTGTTGTACTTTGACAATGAGATTTTTTCCCAACTTTCCTCTCTTTGACTTGCTATCATCTCTTCCTCTATTCCTTACCATTCTCTATCCCACACTTGCATAAGCCTCACTTCGTATCTCTCTTCCTCCTATTTCGAACACCCCACGTTACCCCTCTTCTCTTTGTTCATAATCTCTCGGATAAACGCTTGAGCAATCCTGCTTCCCTCCCCCTTCTTATTTTATTTACAAAATTCCAGGATCTTTTCAGTTGCCTGACCTAATAATAACGTCCTATCTCTTCCGTCAGAATATAACCTGGACAGCTCCAACTCAATCCCATGACCCATCTTAAAAATCTTGCATGCACTTTCCACTCTCTTATGCTCGTTCCATCCTCAAATTTCCACTCCATAACTTAAGACTGACCACACTAAAACGTCGAACATCCACTCTCTTCCTCCAATCGTCCTTGAACCTTCTCTTTCCTATACCCCACAGTCCCATTACTTTGCTCGCACATTCCAATCTCTTTCTTACCTGCAGCTCGTTTTCTCCTCTTGCTTCGAACCAAAAACCCAGGTAGGAAAATTCCTCCATCAACTCCACCACCTTGCTATTTTTCTTTCATTCGTATTCTACGCTTTCTTTTTCTGAAACACATCATCTTAGTCTTACTCACATTCACCGTTAAATCTTTTTCTCTCACATACTCCTCGAATCCTTTCATCATCAGACTCATCCCTGTTTCATCATCCAATACTAGAACTACATAGTCTGCGTATACTAGTAAATATAGTTTGCCTGTTCCCAACATTGTCCTCCTTCTTTCATTCCTCTCCATCATCTCCTCCAAGTCTGCCAATAAGAAACTAATCAGAAGTGGTCTCAACGGGCACCATTGCCTAACTCCCCTTCCTGTCCAGAATTCCTCCCCTTTCTTTTCTCCTATCTTCACCCTTATCTCAGTCTCCACAAACATCTCTTTTATCCCCTCTATCAAGCCTTCATCTACTTCTCTTCCTTTCATGGCCTTCCACAGCACCCTCCGGTTCACGGAGTCAAATGCTGCTTTAAATTCCACAGACAGTGCAACTAGTTTCCCTTTCTTCCGCCCCAAGTTCCTATAGACTAAAAAATTGAGCACGTAAATGTTATCAGTAGTTTCCATCCTATTCCTGAAACCCTTTTGTTTGTGTGGTATACTTTCCTTTTCTTCCACCTGTCTTTCCAGCCTTTTCCTAAGCATTTCCGGGTAAATTTTATAGTCCACTGACACGAGTGTGATACCTCTATATTTATCTACCCTTTTTCCTTCTCCTTTCTTAATCAACGGCACGACCAGCCCTGTCTTCCATTCCTCCGGCCACCCTTCGCCTCTCTAAACCTTATTGCAAATCCACCACATCTTTTCTTTGCAATTTCCTCATTCACCTCTTTCCTACTAGCCTCGCTTCAGCTGTCCTCACCCCCCGCTTCCACCTTTCTTCTTTCACCCCTTACCCTATTTTCCACGTCCCCTAACAGTCTCTTAAAATACTCCATCCACTCTTCCATCCTGATTTCCTCATTTATACCCTTCCTTACTCCTCTTTCCCTTTTATCAATTCCCATTCCCTGCCTTCCTTTACCGCTTTCTCGGCCTTTTCCATGTATCTTCCCTTCTCTCTCTGTCTTTTTTCACTCAACATTCTCTCGTGATCTCTTTTTCTTCTGTTGAGTTCCCATTTCTCTCTTTTCCCTTTCCTCCATTTTCTTACATTTTCCTTTATCCTGTCCTTACTTTCATTGCAATCGTCGCCCACCAACCTTTCCTACCCCCCCCCCCCCCCTTCTAACTCCTTTCGGCCTCGCCTACTCCCTTACGTCATCAATCATTCTTTTAAGTTTCTTTAGCAGCGTGTCTACTCCTCCCTCTTCCATACTCCCTACCTCCTCGTTTTCCATTTTTTCTCTAAATTATTCAATTTTTTAAATCTCCAGATGAATTTTGTAATGATTTTTACCTTTCTGGCAAGTTTGAACTGTAGAACACAATAAGCTGCCAAAGTTTCTTTCAAGTCGATAACTTTTTGATGCTGAAATCTATCAATGTCCTCTAACGCTTTACTGGAAAACGATCTGAAAAAAAAAGAACATTTTTGGTTAAATAAATTAAATTAGAACAATTATAATTAATAAATGTAAATATACATAACAGAAGTTTTTTCAATTTAGGATACTGAGTGTGTTTACATTAAATTTCCATCTGCCTGTTTAACAGATTCTTCATTTTGGGCAATCCTTTGTTCTAATTGGACGATTTTCAGTTCCCGAACTTCTTCGGTATCGACTGAACCAAAGAGGCGGGACATGAGGCCTGTTTTTCCTGTAAAATAAAACAATATAATGAAATATTACATTTTTTGTCAAAATCATATCAAAATAAGGATTCGAAAATCAATGTGAAAATATTATAATAATGAGAGAAATTGTTTAAATATATTTTGTAATAAAAGTCTTTTATCATATATTAGTTTTAAAGTTATTATAATAGCTTTATAGTAATTAAAGATTCGGGAATTTCTATTTTCGGGAATTTTTAAATTTGGTAATATCATAAACTGTCGGGAATTTTATTATTCAGGAATTTTCCAATTAAGAAATTTTAAATTTCGGGAATTTTCTTTTACGAATATTTTCTATTTTGGGAATTTTCCAGTGTCGGAAATTTTATTTTTCGGAATTTTTCAGTCGTCCCCTGATGACAAACTATGTAGAACGTATTTTTTCAATTTTCTCAGGTTCAAAATCATACTAAAATCTGATTTTCAATTTTTAAAATTCGAGGAATGGCGCTACACAATAATGAAGAATTATTCATATTTGTAAGAGAAAATTCAAAAAAATAGGCCTAAAAGAGCAATTTATGCCATGAAAATAAACTCAGAAACTTGCGAAACAGTCAGAAATATTATAAAAAAATATCTCACAGATCAATTCTAGAATACTGAAGAATCTCACATATAGGAAACCCTATAAGACTTGAAGATATTTTTTTATCTGAAGAATCGAAAAACATTTTTGAGCATAATTTGTACAATTTTGTGAATAAGTTTTTGAAATTCTATGGAAATATTACTTATTATAGAAAAACCCACACAATTTATCAAAGAAATTTTACTAAATTTTATTTAAATTTTATTTTTGGTAGCAATTTTTATCTAAATACCTTTAATTTATCATCAAAAACAAGAATCCGTGCGGGCACAAGGAAATTAATCTGTTTATATATATCTTTCCAAAAAAAGTGATTCAGGGTGGCCGCTGGACCGGGAAATGACATGAAATTTTTCGAGACCTGGGAAGACCAGGAAATGACAGTAAATTTATTTTTTTGCCGGGAATGCAAAAAAATTTTTAGTAGAAAAAGCTTTCCAATAATTTTAAATATGACTTAAGAGTTTTCATTTTTCGGTCTTAATTTCTAATCGTTCATTTTGATTTAAAAAAATGTTTAACTAGAGTTATAAATGCTTGAGCAACTGAAAATTAAGTGTTTTAGGTTCGACAATTTTGGTAGTAAAAAACGTTTCAAGTCGATTCAGTGTAAATATAAATTAATTAAAGATTGTAAAAATTAAAATATAATACTTAAAATTTTAAAATAATTGACTGTGGGTAAATTTAAAAATGAAAAATTCTAAATCTATTCAAAATTGAAACGTTTTAAATGTTTTAAACCATAAGGCCTAATGGTTAAACAGCTGTAAACTTCAGATTAAAGCTTTATGAATTATTTTCAATTTTCAAATAATTTCGAATTCGTAGATTCACAATTAGATGACACTGACAAATTGAAAAAATTTCAATTTGAACAATTTCTAATTGAATACTCCAAAAAAATAATCTTTTAAAGTTGAGAAATATTTGACTGTTCATTTAGAATGGAAAGTTTTGAATGAAGTTTTCATATTTAAATGATTTAAAATTGAAGCGTTCGGGATAATATGGCTTGAAATTTTTCAAAATTGAACTATGTCAAATTGAAAGTACAAATAGTTGATGATTTGTTTAATAATTGCGAATTGTTAAAATTTCCGAATGCTAAAGTTTCGAATTTAAGTGTTACCATTTCAATTGTTCTATTTCGTAAATTTTTCATTTGTAACTGAAATTGTTGAACTTTGAAAAGTATAAATCACAATTTAAATATTATTATTTTTAAGCGTTTAAAAAAAATAATTCAACTTTAAAGGATTCCAGTATAAGAAAAGTTTTCATTTTTTTATTTAATTTTAATTTTTAATTTTTAACATTTTTATCTGTTTTTATTGAGTTAGAAAAGAGGAAATTTTGGCAGTTAATTTTCTTTCTGAATTGGAAGAGGGAATACTTCAATTTCAATGAGAGGCAAACATTTTTACTAACCAGGAAATGACGAGGAAGTTTTTTTTGTATTTTAACAGCCACTCTGTGATTACTTTTGATAGGTTAAATTTTTCAAAAAATACTGTTTTTTATTTGAAAGTAATTTATTGCCTATAAAAGAAGACACTTCCTTTGGTAAAACATATGTATATAAAAACGATATTTTTCTTGTCTCCCCCTATTGATTCTCGTTTTGGATGATAAATTAAAGGTATTTAAATAGAAATTGTAACTAAAAGTATGAAATTTAGAAACGCCGTAATTCTATAGTATTACCAATTTTTTGGGGGAAAAAGGTACTGCCAAGTGTACTTTTCAATTTATTTTATATTTACAAGTCGAAATTCATGCCCCAAGAAGTTTCAAAACAGCCCTGCCGAGGAAAACTTTTTCAAGACAAAAGTCCTAGAGAAATCCCATTCAATTTTTTAATAAATTTTTATAAGTCCCAATTTATGTCCCAAGACTTTCAAAAATAATCCTGCTGACGATTATTTTTTTGGGACAATAGGACTAGAAAAGTTACTCCTATTTTTTGTTAATTCCTTATTTGTCTTTTTTTGTGACACAAATCCTACGAGCACTTGTAAAAAGATAACAATATAGTAGAAGTTGAAATGTAACTATTCTAGTAGTCCGAAGAAAATTTTTCACGGCAGGATTGTTTTTACCTTTCTGGGACATGAATTTAGACTTGGAAAAATGTACTTTTATTCTAAAAAATTTCTGCTGAAACAGGACGTATTTCAAGTTTTGTTTGTATTTAGTAATCTTATTAGGGACGTTTTCCCTAAAAACAGAAGTTTTTTAGTCGGGTATTAAATTAATAACACCTGAAGTAATGAATTTTGATAGATTTTTTCGGACTCATTTAAAGATAATTATAATTTTGCATTTTTAAATGATTGTTTCCTTTTCTGAAATTTTTTTCGGCTATTCGCACCAAAATTTCGGTACATGTAGCCACGATCAAACTCGAAACTTAAAAATTTTGAAAGTAATATTTACCCTGTATGACTTTATTTTTCTGATCGTAAGCAGCAGCAAGGACATCTTGAGCCTCATCCTTGACCAATTGCAACGCTTCCCTTCGCCTCACAACTGATTGTAAAGCGGAGGCACCAAAAAGCCATTCTTTCAGTTGATCGGCTATAAGCTCTTCTTCCTCAAGGGTCGTATCTATTGTAGCAGCTAACGAATCCAGGTAGTGACCAGATTTCTAAGAAAAAATTCCATGAACCACAACGGAAAACTACTACCTCTCCGGTCCTTAAATTTTCTCTAAAAGTCTAAATTTTAGAGAAAACTGTATACTCGTATTTTCCACGAAAAATTATATATTACATAAAAGGTACATATTCTTATCTACCTGTAAACCGTCACCCATTTCTTTTTCTATGGCACTCCATTCGCTGAAAACTCTACCATAATTCGCATGTAGTTTGTACAAACTGTACTGTTTCTCTGCTAATCTTGCCCTCACTCTTAGCAAATTACAGAGATTATTCTAAAAAAAAATTATAATTATCAATGATTTAAAAAACTCAATTCATAATCGGTAGATTATACAGGTACCTGTAATTCGATTCCATAATTTTTTATAGTTTCAAACCGCTTGTCCGGTTTTCTAAGTCTTACAGCCACACTCAGCGCTTTTAATTTAGTCTCCGCTATTTGCAGGTACCCTGTGAATTACATTATCTTAATTTGCTATATTTTTTATCGAATCTATTTTAAATCAGACAGGTTCTGCATTTCAAGTCTCAGAACCCAGAGTGGCCGTTTTAATCGAAGAAAAAAATTTCCCTTTATTTCCGGGTTCAAAAACATTTTTCACGGTCATTGAAATTAAACTCTTGAAACTGATTTTTTTTTTATTTGAAGTAATTAAAACTGAACTTCAAATTAGAGTACTCAAAGTAGAACTCTTTTGGATTTTAAACTTTTAAAAGTGAAGCTTAGAAAATTTTTAATATAGAAATTTTTAATTCAAACGCTCGGTAATTTACACGTATAAAATGGAAGCTTTCAACACATTCCAATTAAACAATTTCAAATTAAATGCCATTAAACTAAAAAAATTTAATTTTAAAGTTTTGTAAATTTAGCAGTTCAAAGATTTCTGGTTGAAAAATATAAATCCAAGCTATCATTTTCAATGATCTAAATAAAAAATAATTCTCCCTTTCAGCTCAAATTAATAAAAATGTTAAAAATAAAACATGTCCCTCTTCTAATTCAGTACAAAATTGAAAATAAAAAGTTCCCCCCCTTTTATCTGAATATTAGAAATATCAAATTTGCCATCCAGACACTCGATAAAAAATGTTAAAAAGAAAAAAATGACTTCTTCCAATTCAGAACAACAATTAATAACCAAACTTTCCTAACTTCCAACTCAAAAATATGATAAAAACAGCAGTTTGGAAAAACTTGAAAAGCAAAATTTTCTTCCTTCCAACTCGATAAAATCTTAAAAACAAAAAAATGTCCCTCCTCCAATTCAGAAACAATTTGAAAATAAAAAGTTCACCCCTTCAACTCAATAGAATAGTCTCTTTCAATTCAGAAAAAATCGTCCCTTCCAGCTCTATAAAAATCTTAGAAATAAAAAAATTTCCTCTTCCATTTCAGAAAAAATTGAAAAACAAAATATCCTTCCTTCCAACTCAATAACAATGTTAAAAAGAAAAAACTTCCCTCTTCCAATTCACCAAAAAATTTACAAAAATTTCGTCCCTTCCAACTCTATACAAATCTTAAAAAGAAACAAGTGTCTCTCTTCCAAAAAAAGGAATAAAAAAAAATTTTCCTCCCTTCCAACTCGATAAAAATTTTTTTTAAAATTATTTTTCTTCCAAATCATAAAAATTAAAAACAAGAATTTTCTTCTTTGCAAATCGATAAAAACCTTAAAAATGTAAAATTTGCCTCTGACAATTCAACAAAAATTAAAAACTAAAATTTCCTCGTTTCAAACTTAATAAAAATGTAATAAATAAAAAAGTTCCTCTTCGGATTCGGAAAAAAATTAAGGAACAAAATTTCCTCCCTTGTTTTTAAATTATAATTCTGAAATTCAATCGTTTTTATATACATAAATCTTTTAAAGTCGAATAATTTAAACTTAAGTTGTTTGAAGTTAATAATTGTTCATTTGTTATTTATAAATCAAAATTCCACACTTTCACTTACAAATTGAACATTACAAAAATGAAACAATTAAAATTGTAACGTTCAAAGTTTTAATTCATCACTCTGAAATTTTAACGATTCAAGACTATCTATTTCAAACAATACAGTTTTTAATATTTGATTTATAATTGCTGATTTTAAATGAACAGTCAAATACTACATTGTGATGAATTCTGACTTTGAACAGGGATTTTATTTAATTCCCTCCTTCTAAATCAAAATTCTTTTCCAAAATTCCCGTTCAAAGACAAAAATGCCCTGTTCCAAGGCAAATTATAATTCTTTACGAAATATCCTGTTATAAAGTGGAGTGAAATGAAAATGATATTTTACGGAAATTCCCAGTTCTGTCTCAGAATTATAATTCTTTTAGAAAATTCTCTGTCCCAAAGTCAAAATTATAATTCTGTACGAAATCCCATATTCAAAAGTGAAAACTATAATTCTTTACAGGAATTCCCTGTTCCAATTATCAAAATTATATTTCTTTACTGAAATTCCCTATCCAAAACTCAAAATTATAATTACTTACTAAAATTCCCTGTCCCAAAGAAAAAATTATAATTATTGGCGGAGATTCTCTGTCTTAAACTCAAAATTATATTTCTTTACGGAAATTCCATGTCGCAACTTAGAATTACAATTCTTTTCCCAAATAATCTGTTTCAAGTCACAATAATTGTCATTCTTAACGTGATTTTTAAAAATATTTCTTTTAATTATTCCCTGTCTCCCTTCAGAATTATAATTCTTTTAGAAAATTCACAGTTCCAAGTCAGAATTGTAGTTCTTTTGAAAAATTCCCTTTTCCAACTCAGAATTAGAGGAAGAATATATGTGAAACTATTTGAAATTTGCATTTTATGTAGTACATTCGAGAGAGAAATGTCAGTTACTTTATCCAATTCCCGAACATTTCACGGTTTTTTCTGGTGAACAAAATTCTAGGTCATTTCCCGATTTTCCGGCCAGGTAGACACCCTGTCATCAGAATCCGTGGCCTTTTGTTTCTCAAATCGAAAAAATACGTATCGACTAATTTCCTCCACAAAAAACAACAAAATTCGTCGCTGAAAGATTCTGAGACTTAAAGTGTAGAAACTGTCTGATTTGAAATCGGTTGAATCTTTTATTTTTTACTCATAAAAAATAAATAGAAATTTTTTACAAACCTGTTTCCTTCACGCTTTCTCTCCAACCATCTATCTGCTGTAGAAAACTTATAAAATGTTTGTCGAATGACAATATTGGATGAGAGGCTACCCTCAGAAGGAAATTCTACAAAAATTAAATTTATTGACATTTGAAAATGGTTTTCACTTTAATCGAGAATTGAAAATTGTAATTACCTCGAGGCCAGCTCGACGTCGATCTACAAAGTCAGGATCAAATGTGTCAGTAGTAACTTTTTGCCAAGCGTAAAGTACTTTCTTCTCAGGTAAAGGTGGCAGTACAACGTAAGGATAAGAAATTTCTAAATATGCATGGAGTAATTCAAATTCCGTGTAACGACGCCACAAGGAACTTATTTCCTTCAAAGCATTTTGGAACATAGGATCCGTAACTCTGAATTAAAAATTTGATATAAGATCAGTAATATAAATAAAATTCAATAAGATTGCATTTTTATTACTACATACTTTGTCTCGATGAGGTAGAGAGTATAAAATTCTTTTAAATTTAGTGGTCCATTCGCTCTTTTCTCCGCTTCGACAATTGAAATTTCCATATGATCAAGCAACGAATCCTAAAAACAAAAATAAAGTAGGAATAAATATTATCTAATTTATTTAAACTTCATTTTATTTGTATTTCTTATTATTTATATAGGGGAGACTGGGGTCAACTGAATACTAGTACTAATTGAATAGTGTGAATTTTCTCTTAATAAGAATGATATCAGTATATTCTAATAATTTTTTACCAACAGTATTTTGATTGCACTTGTTTAAAAAAATTATTAGACTATATTAATATTATTCCTATTACGAGAAAATTCGCATTATTTGTACTTTTTATTGGTGCTGGTATTCAGTTGGCCCCAGTCTCCTCTACTCTAAATGTTCATACACCATATTAAATATTAAATTATTATCGGAGATCACAGCGGTTCAGTAGTTCAATTTTAGGTAAAAAAGAGAATTTTTCCCAAAAAAAGGCTTTGAAAATTCTGTTTAACATTTCAGCACTTTCTACTAATAAGAATACACAAAAAAAAATCGAAGACTGAAAAAGAGACAAACAACAGAATTGAAAAATGCTCATATTTGAATATGTTAAAATGTATTTTTCTAAGTATGCAAGCCAGAAAGATATAACTTGAAAAACCTACTTTTTCTGTTTTTGTTTCATTGAACTTTCAATTTTTTTTCTAATGTAATTTCATCAGTTAAAAGCTCTTAGATGTTCAAAACAAATTTAATCTTAGCTAAAAGAAGATTAAATTGTAAAACAAAAACAAAAATTAATTAGAATTTTTATGAAAGTAATAATATTATGGAGATAACAATTTTTTTAACGAACTTTCTACCGTTACGGAATTTTCCGTAAGACCAACCTCTTTCCAGCTCGTTCAGGGCTAAAGTTACGGAATTTTCCGTAA
>JAUMHM010000071.1:29260740-29273071 GCA_032362435.1 Melikaiella ostensackeni | reverse complement strand
TGTGTTATTCGTTCGGATTTTCACCTTTTTCACTTGAAAAATTGAATAATCTGAACAGATTGGTTCTAAATCAACCTTTCAAATGGCGTTTCGTTTAAATGAATTTTAGGTTATGTGCTGATTTGAAAGAATAAAAATTATGTCACACAGTGTTTCGGAAAAATAAAAATTATGACGAATGGTAGTTCGGAAAAATAAAAATTATGTTTAATAGGAATTCAGAATTATGAAAATTATGTCAAATGATGATTCGGAATTATAAAAATTATGACAAGTGATAATTCGGAAAAATACAAATTATGACAAATAGCAGTTCGGAAAAATTAAAATTATGTTAGATAGTAATGCGACATTATAAAAATTATGTCAAATGATAATTCGATGAAATAAAAATTGTGTCAAATGATAATTCGGGAATATAGAAATTATGACAAATGATAATTCGGAAAAATAAAAATTATGACAAATGGTAGATCAGAAAAATGAAAAATATGTTAAGTAGTAATTCGATATTATAAAAATAATGTCAAATTATAATTCGGTAAAATAAAAATTATGTCAAATGATAATTTGGAAATATATAAATTATGGCAAATGATAATTCAGAAAAAAGCAAATTATGACAAATGGTAGTTCGGAAAAAGAAAAATTATGTCGAATAGTTAAACAGAACATAAAAACACTCACAAATCAAAAATAGACTAGAATTTTTATGAAGTTAGAAATTTTTATAAATGTATGAAAAATGGAATAATCTGAATAGTTTGATTCTAAATCAACTTGAAAATTTCCTTTATTTTTTTAACGAAGATGGTCCTAGGAAGTTGTAAATTTTCTAGAAGTATGGAAATTCCTGTTGAAGATTCCTCATTTTAGTCGAAGATGAATCTTTTTTTGTTAAAAATTGTATTATTCGGTTATTCCATTATTATTTTGTTCAAAATTCAACAATTATATTATAATTTAATTCTTTTTTGGTTATATCTTCAACTGTTTTGTAGAAAATTTGCCATTTTGGCTTGAAAATTCAACAATATTATTTAGTGAAAATTTGCTCTCTTTCTTAACTGGAAGATCTTTCTTGGCTCAACATTCAACTCTTTTGCTGAAAAATCGGCCTTTTTATTTTCAAATTTATTTCTTTTGGTAGAAATGTAACTACATATTCAATTTTTGGTTGAAAATTTATCATTTTAATTTCAAAATTCATGTATTTTATTAAAAATTCGTCTTTTTCTCGTTTTACACTTAAATGCGAACTGAAGTAATAGAACATTATGAAAAATTCCAACTATTTTTGGTTGAAAAGTATACAGTTATATTTTTTGTTAAGAATTCATCCTTTTTGGTTAGAAATTTCATTATACGGATGAAAATTTGAATATTTTGCTGAAAGTCATCCTTTTTGAATAAAAATTAATCGGTTTTGGTTGAAAAATTAACTATTTTATTCAAAGTCAACATATTTTGTTTAAAATTCGTCTTTTTTGGTAGAAAATTAACCTTCTTGGTTTAAATTCATTTCATTGGCTGAAAATTTAACTATTCCATTTTCGATTGAAAATGTACCTTTTTTAGTTGAAAATTCATCTATTTTGGTAAAAAATTCTTCTTCTTTTGTTTAAAAACGATTACACTTTTCGCTAAGAATTCATCTTTTTTGCTTGAAGATTTATGTCTTTCGTTGAAAGTTTAACTATTTTGTTGAAAAATTCGTTTAATTTTTTGTTGAAAGTTCGTCTATTCTGGCAGAAACTCAATCTTCTTGGTGGAAAATTGATCTTTTTGGTAGGAAATCCAACTATTTTTGTTTGAAAGTTCATTCTTTTTGGTTGACAAGTCTACTATTTTGTTGAAAATTAAATTCTTGTGTAGAAAATTAATCCGTTTTTGTCGAGAATTTAACCAGTTTGTTGACGTTTTTTTCCTTTATTGATTACAAAATCTTTCTTGGTTAAAAATTCAACTCTTCGTTGAAAATTCGTTTTTTTTTTAGTTTGAAAATTCATCTATTTTGGTAGAATTCTTATATATTTTGGTTAAAATGCAACCGCTTGGTAGAAAATCAATCTACTTTAGTTGAGGATTTAACTATTTTGTTGAGAATTCATATTTTTTGGTTAAAAATTCAACTACTTGGTTGATAGTAGCGCTCCTGTGAAAAAATTTAATTTTTTTGGTTGAATATTCATAATTTTAGTTAAAAATTCATACTCTTAAAAAATCTACATAAAACCTGAATGGAAAAACTGCGCGAAGTTCAAAATGCAAATTTATTTCAATTTTTTTTTAATTATCCTAAATGATTTGAAAATGTAATATTTTATATTTACTGAATAATTGTGACATGTGAATATTTAAAAAAAATACATTATTCGCAATTTCCACATACATATTTCACAAAAATATTCAATTATGCGCTATTGTGCGAAAATTACAAAATTATGCGACGGAAATAAAATAGTGCGTTTTAATGCGACGTTAAATTGGAAATTCTTTGCATGGAAACTTTATAGAACATAAAAGTTCTAGGTTATACTTAATTTCGAGACACAATACGATTATGCGCTTCGCATAAAGTAAAGGTTTTTAATGATAAATATTTTTTACTCTTTCTGCATTTTTTACTAAAAATTGAAAAGTCGTGTTTTTGGAAATAACGAAATAGGCGAGGCATATGCGTCGTATTTGGTAAGAGGCACATGGCTGCGAGGCATATGCGTCGCACTATTGGAGAGGCATGTATGTGTGAGGCATATGCATCACCCATTATAAAGGGCGTCAAGATCGAACTTATTTTAAATTGCATAACATCATGTAATATGAAATTTGTTATATTTCAAGTGATTGGATAGATTTTTCTTCTAAAAATTTGTAAAAATGCGGGTCAAAAAATAAATTCACTGTCATTTCCCAGTTTTTTCCGATGTCAAAAAATTCCAAGTTGTTTCCCGGTTCAGCGGTTACCCTATTGTTTTCTAAAGTTTTTGTTTCAGACATATTTTTATGACCTTAATAAAATTTGAAATAAATATTGCATAATATGATAAATAAAACGTGGCTTCAAAGTATGCGTCTCTTAAAATGAATCTTCTAGCAAGAGAAGTATTTTATTTAATAAATAAATATTAAATTTTAATATTAATATCAAATAAGGATGCTGTTACGCATTCTTTAAGCAAAAAAGGAATTGTTCTTAAAATCCCATAAAAAGAATACTAAAGTTTTTTTTTCTTTTGGCTAATATCTTTCTAAATCTATTTTTTATAATTTTCTGGTGACTGATATTTAAATTTCAATGAAGTAAGTAATTAAAAAATTGCATGTAATTATTTATTTCTTGAATCATATGCTGAATGGTTTATTTGAAAAAAAAAACATTTGAAATTAATTGAGAGCACACGAGACGCGAGATATTTGAAAATTAAATGACACTCAAATTTAAAAGTGGCGCCTGATTGCTGCGCTTCGCAGGCGATGCGCCACACTTCACGCTAGTGACGCAAAAGTTGTCATATGGCTGTACCCATTTTTAAAAGTCGTAAATATCTTTAAAATTTGTGTGCACATTTCCTCAATTTTCTATTAGTGATTTATGTATAGCAATACGAAAATATGCCAGGAGTTTGTAAATTTGAATGAATCGTGTATTTTAATACTGGAAAAGAGTAGTGCAATTCTAAAGTTTGAGTTATCACCGTCCTAACCTCCAATTAAAATAGCTTTAAAAGTCAATTTCAAAGTATTACGTGTTTTAAAAGCGTAAGTGTGAAACTGTAAAAACGCGATAATTCTGAATAATATTTGAACCTTACAGATTTTTACGGCATGTGAAAATCACATTTGCGTTATTCTTTACAGGACTATCCATCAAAGTGCATGCACTTGTATTTTGGAGACGTTCACGAACTTATTCTTGAGATTCATTTTTTATTTTATTTTTGCAATTTTTATTTTTACAATTTATTTATTATTTATTCCTTACTATGATAGACTTATGCTCAATCAGATTGATGTAATATTAGACAAATATTAATAAAACATAAATCTGATCTAGTACAAATAAATAAATATAATAACACCGAACAAAATTGGCACAGGTGCGACGCACCTGCATCGCACTGTGCGCGTATTTTGTTATCTGGGATGTAGTGCATACTGCATGTTACCATCTATATTTAAAAAATGAAAATTTGAAAAAGTGGAGTTTTTAAGAAAATTCATTTACAAGAATTTTAGAAAAACTGCTGCTGTTTTTTAATTTTGTAAATTTTTTTTTTCAGGAGCAATTGAAAGAACAAAAGTTCCCACATGGAATAAGAGAAGAAAATCCTAAATAATTATGCTCGTTCAAAAAATGCTGTATTTTGAACGAAAAAACCTTCTCACTTTTTGAGAATTCTCAGGTAATCTTCAAATGATTGTGAAAATATGGAAAAAAAATTTTTAGAATATGGGTGAAATAAGTGTTTTTTTATTTTCAATAAAAAATGTTATATCTAAATACCAAATAATTTTGACACCCTAAGCTGGACCTTTCTGCGTGATTCGAAATGGAATTGAACCGCTCCCGATAAAAAGGGGATAGGCGTGAATTCAGCTTGAGAAATATTGTCTTGAAAGTCAATTTTAAAAATCGTTCGAATTTCAATTTTTTGGGACTAATACTTGTAGAGAATTTCAAGGCGCATCATTTTTTCTTCTCAAAAAATTCGTAGGTTCTGTAGTTTTTGAAGTGATTGGTAAAAAGTAGATTCTTCGAATACAAAAAATTTCAGTCTTTTTTTCACTTCAACTCGCGCTAGCTTAGCCAATTTTTAGAATTTTTCGATTTTGTTAATGTTAAACTACGCCTTTGAGTCTTCTATAACTATTTATGAAAGAAAAGCTTAAGTATTTCAATAAACAAAAAAGTTGTCAATTTTTTTTAGACTGCAAAAATCATCAATTTCAGGCTTGAACCGCTTCGTTTATCGAGCGAATTTTAAACAAAGGCAAACTTCCAGTGAGAAAGTTGTTCACTAAGGTTCAAAGAAGTTTTCTGGAAATTTTCAGTTCAATTGGAGTAATGGTTAAAAAATTATAAATGTTTTTAATTGCAAGCGGCAATCTTAACGCGGCCCGATGCACGTGCCTCCTCGGCTGCGAATGTTTTGCAGCGGACAATATGAAGGTCAAGTCGGATACCAAAACAAACAATAGTAGCAGTTTGTAGTTCTTTTCTAAAATTACTATAAATAAAGCAAAGAACCAGTGAGTGGATTATTTTTCAGAAAGCTGCAAAAGTATTATTATTGAGATAGGTTAATTTTAGTTAATATCCGGACATAATAAAAATTATACAATGTCTAACTTTTTTGGTTTTATTGGCAATTTATTTTCAAAGTGAAATAGAATATGTGTTTCCAGTTCGAGGACATTCTTATTATCAGTGCCATAGGAATTTTGGCACATATTCGCAAAAATTGAAAAGATTAGAACGAATTGCAAAATCTAACCTAGCTTTTCTTTAGTCTTACGTTTGAACCAGTAAAACTTTCGAAATTTCTTCCACCTCGAATCGCATTAAAAACGGCCAAAGTAAAGGTTGTGGAAAATCTCTATAATCATTTAAGCGCTTAAGGAAGAGAATTTTTCGAATAGTATTTTTTAAAAGTAACAACTCAGAGTTCAGATGCCGAAGAAACTGAAGAGAGTGACGAAAATAATTGAAAGTAGTTTCTGATGAAGTATGATTTAAATAATTTATTGTTCAAAATATCTAGTAGATAAATTATTTCAATGATAATATCTTAAGTATTATTTTAGTATCCGACTTGACCTTCATATCGTCCGCTGCAACACGTTCGTAGCCGAGGAGGCACATGCATAGGGCAGCGTCAATATTGCTGCTTGCAACTGAAAACATTTATAATTTTTTAACCGTTAATCCGATTGAGCTAAAACTTCCCAGAAAACGTCTTTGAACCTTAGTCAACAACTTTCTCACTGGAAGTTTGCCGTTGCTTAAAATTCGCTCGATAAACTGTGATGTAATTGATTACTAGAAAATAACATCGATTCAATAAATTAAATAAAGATAAATTTTATAAATAAATAAAAGGTAACGAAAAAGCAATGAAAAATTCTGCACTCTGACTTATAAAAATATTTTATTTCACTATACAAGTAATAATACTCACATAAATTACACCATGATTAATTATTTTTATAATTTACATCAGTTTTTTCTTTTATTTTTAAATCGTACTCTAAAGTAGTGAATTTTAATAATATATTTAACATATTAATCTTGTCATTTTAAAAATGGCAGTTAAGACCCTAAAAGAAAAATTAATTCTTGAGAAAGTTAGCTACCTATAGTACTCATAAGGGCAGCTTAAGATTCCGAAGAAGCAGTCTATAATAAATCTATACATTTTTTACGCTAAAATTACAGATTAAATAAATACAAAATATACGATAATCCTCCCCTATTTACAATATCTTCCGTACTTTCAAAAATTCGGAATGAAAAATGACAAAATATAAATTTTAGAAGTGCAATTCATACTTTGTTGTACAGATTTGAGGTAATATTATATTTGTATAATGACGTTTGAGTGCTTTCTACGTATATGTACAAGTACATGAAAATATGGAGTGAATTCTCACTAAGTGAAGCAACAAAACAATTAATTGCAATACATATTCAATTATAAATCTGTATGACGACTGTGTATTACTAATACACTTTTTGTGGAATATTTTTACAAAAAAAATACCATCTTTTGATGCAACAGAATGTGTATATACACTGAAAGCTATATTTAAGTGTTCTCCATTTACGCCTTCCGAGAATTTCAGCCGACTCGCATTCATCGATGAGGGATCCAAGGACCCGAGAGAGAGGATTGCCGCCGGTCTCGCATTTGTTGATGAGGAGGTCCAAGCGGCCGAGAGAGAGGCGTGTGAGCGCAGTGGAATACGCAGTTCCCCCCCCCCTCTGACTGTTTACATCGTAGAAATTCTTGAAAGAGCCTCATGGTCTTTGCAAGCCATATCCGAAACACTATCTGAATCGGGGTTCCAGTGTATTTGTGAATATTTGTGTGTAAATGAGTTATTAATGTTTTTTCATAGTCCATAATCTACAAACAGTTCATTATCAGTCTCACTGTAATGTTCACGGTTCCATCAGAGCCGGCTTCTTTTTCCTGGGTATAAGCAACGTCAGAACGGCACATACTGTAAGAGGAAACATACAAATAAGCAAGATATAATTTAAAATATAATATTTTAAAAAATGAAACTCTGGATGCAAAACGAAATAAATGACGAAAAAACTAGCTTGTGTATTATAAAATTGACTGAATATTCACTTGACTCTATTTCAAGACCGTTCTGACCCATGGTTTTTAAATATTTCAAACGTAGAGATTCCACAAAGGGTAATCAACATTTTTAGGTTGGGTGAGGGCCTTAGTAACAAATATGGGGAAAAAAGTATATTCAATTCCTTGAAATCATTAAAGACATTGAAGCTAATATATCAAAATTACCAGATAACAAAGTAGAAGAATTCAGAGTAAAATTTATGGCTTATCAAACGATCTTTTGAATAATGGGGTTCCACAAAGCTTATTAGAGAAAGAATTCAAGGAGGAATTTTCTGGAACAAAATTTTTCTTTAAATGTCATCCGGAATTATTGATTACTAAGGCTGATAAAGGGCGCATTACGGTTACGATATCTAAAAATGTTTATAATAAAAAAATGATGCATATTTTGAATGATAAAGGTAGTTTTACAGTTATTCCAAATGATCCTACAAGGATGCTTCAAAAAGGTAGATTTAAAATTCTAGAGAGACTAAGGATTTTTAATTTTTGGGAAAAAATATTGAAAGGTGCGATATCGACGCAATTCATACTAATCTTTCGGAAAAATCAATGGAAAATAGTGCTGCCTTCCTAAAATCAATTGAGAATGTTAAGATACCAATAAATCACATTTTGGTTTCTTTTTACATAATAACCATTTTTCCTAAAATTCCATATGAGAGTTAAACTTCCCATAGAAAAAGATGGGATATGGTCGGTCTTCATACTAATATTTCGAAAAAACAATTTTGTCGATGCTATTGATCATGTTTTCAATTCCGTTGATTTTTAATTCAATGATACCCAATTCTTGCTGGAATTGTGATGGAAGATTTGGAAAATGAAATTTTTAATAAAATTAATTTCGAGTTGTACTTTTATGCAAGATATGTTGATGATTCTGTACTTTCTTTAACTGCACAAAATGTGGATACCTTACTTAATGTTTTCAATAGTATACATCCAAGATAGTTCACTGTTGAAATTCAAACAGAAGGTAGATTGAATTTTCTTGATTTGACTTCAATAATAACTGATGAAAATTATGTTATCACTGATTTGCACACAGAAAGAATTTGGTTGTGAAGGACACTCAATTTTAATTCTAATCATTCCATTCAAAACGAAATAGGAACTGTAAAGAATTTGATTGATAGAGCTCTCAAATAATTTCATCCAAAATTCTATGCATAGAAATTGAATTATGCTAACAGATCCTATTTCTCAACCATTATCCGATTGTCTTTATTGACAAACATATGCGCAACAGAATTGTTAAAACCAAGAGTGAAAGAAATAATCAGAACAAAAACAATATACAGGATTACAATAGATTCAATACTGTATTACATGCACAAAATGTGGATACCCTACTTAATGTTTTTAATGGTATACATTCAAGATTACAGTTCACTTTTGAAAGTGAAACGGAACGTAGACTGAATTTACTTGATTTGACTTTAATAAAAACTGATAAAAATTATATTATAAATTTTATTATTGACACAGAGAAACAATTGGTTCAGGAAGGATACTAAATTTTAATTCTAATCATTCCAATAAAAACAAAATAGAAGTTGTAAAGAATTTGATTTATAGAGCTTCTAAATTATCTTATTCAAAATTCGATGAAAACAACATTGAATTATGTAAACAGATTCTTCTTCTCAACCATTAACCGATTGCTTTTATCGACAAACATATGCATAAGAGAATTGTTCAAATAAAGAGTGAAAGAAATAACCAGAAAAAAACAATATACAGGATTACAATAGATTTAATACTGTATTACATGCACAAAATGTGGATACCCTACCTAAAGTTTTAAATGGTATACATACATTCAAGGTTACAGTTCACTGTTGAAATTGAAACGGAAGGTGAACTGAATTTACTTGATTTGACTTCGATAAAAACTGATAAAAATTATATAACAAATCAAAATATTTGTCAGAGAAAAACAATTTGCTCAGGAAGGATACTAAATTTTAATTCTAATCATTCTATTTACAACAAAATAGGAGCTGCGAAGAATTTGATTCATAGAGCTTTTAAATTATCTCATCCAAAATTCCATTAATAGAAATTGAATAATGCTGATTCTTTTTCTCAACCATTATCCGATTGCTTTTATTGACAAACATATGCATAAGAGAATTGTTCAAATAAAGAGTGAAAGAAATAACCAGAAAAAAACAATATACAGGTTTACAATAGATTCAATACTGTATTACATGCACAAAATGTGGATACATGAATGATGAAATTAATGTTTTTAAATGGTATACCATACATTCAAGATTACATTTCACAATTGAAATGGAAACGGAAAGTACTATAGACTGAATTTACTTGATTTGACTTAAATAATTATATTATAAATTATATTATTGGCACAGAAAAACAATTTGTTCGGGAAGGACACTAGATTTTAATTCTAATCATTCCATTTAAAACAAAAGAGGAGTTGTAAAGAATTTCACTTATGTACCTTTTAAATTATCTCATCCAAAACTTCATGAACAGAATATTGAATTATGCTAACAGATTTTTTTTCCTCAACCATTTTCCAATTGCCTTTATTGGCAAACATATGCATAACAAAATTGTTCAAATTAAGAGTTGAAGCTATAACCAGAACAAAAACACTGGACAGCATTAAAATAGATTCAATACTGTATTACATGCACAAAATGTGGACACCCTACCTGATGTTTTTAATGGTATTCATCCAAGATTACACTTCACTGTTCAAATTGAAACGGAAGGTAGACTGAATGTATTTGATTTGACTTTAATAAAAAATTAAAAAATTTATATTATAAATTATATTATTGGCATAGAAAAACAATTTGTTCGGGAAGGATACTGAATTTTAATTCTAATCATTGTATTATACAGGGTTACAATAGATTCGATACGGTTTTCTTACCTTATTTTGGAAAAATGTCAAGTATCTTGAACTCAATGTTAGGAAAATTGGACATACATACAATTTATAGAGTACTATTGAAAAGTAATTTGATTGTAAAATTGGGTGAGGATAAATAATAGAAACTTGATAAACAACGTTTGATTTACAAATTTGAATGTAGACAGTGCGATGCTCTTTATATGGGGCAAACAAGTAGATCACTTTGAACAAGAAAAGAGGAACTTAACAATAATTTTAATAGAAGTGCAAGATATTATTCAGTTCTTACAAAACATAGACTCACACATGGTCATGACTTTAATTGGGATGATGTTAAAATTTTGTGAAATAAAAAAAAAGACAGAGTTCATGAAAATGCTATTTATAAAGAGAGAATGTAATAAAGCTATTAATTTAAAAAGAGATATTTCCAGATGTAACAAAATTTGGGATAGAGTCATTGATTGGATACATTGACTGTAGTTTTGGTCAGAATTTTGCCTATGTCTAAATCATTTTTCAATTAAAGAATGAAATAATTGACTTTAGTTTTTAGTCAGAACGTCTGCCAATGTGAAAATCATTTTCATTCAAAGAATGAAATATGTACCAAAATAACAATTGTTATTAGATATCTCTGTTTTATTTTCAGGTTATAGTGGTTTGCTCATGTGGTAATCTTTTCATTATTTGCACCTGTTGTTTTCCTATAAATTATCTCTGATGAGGAAGATGTTGATCCCCAGTAGTCTTTAAAAAAACGGAAAAAAGAAAGAGTGAAAGGTTGGTTTGGTTGACTCTTTCTTTTTCTCTATCTTTTTCTTTTTGTTTTACATTCATTCTACATTTGTCTCTAATGAGCAGTAAAAGTGGTTAGTTTCGAAGTCTTTTTTTTATTCGTGAACTTTTTGGATGTTCTTTTTTAGTACACGAAAAATGTTCATAAGAAAGTAGATTTCATTTCGATCTTTATGGAATTTTAATCTACTTTTGGATGAGGCATGAAGAAAAAAATGTTCTTTACTTTTTGGAAAGGACTCACAAAACTATGGTATTTAATAGAGGATAAGGGAGAATTAATTGAGGGAGAAGTATGGACAGAGGGACAAAAAAAATATATGATGAAAAAACGAAAAGATTAGAGTTTGAGAAGATAATGTTAAACGAAGTTTGGGAGAAGTTGAAGGCAAAGGTTAAGAGCACCAGAATTACAAAGAAAGTTAGGAATAGAACGACAAAAGATAAAATTTGGACAAAAGTTTGCTGGGACTAAAAATGTGAGAAAAAAAGGGAAGTTCAAAAATTGGCTACACTGGCTACGAAACATGTTGGTCCCCAGTAGTCTAAAAAAGACGGAGAAAAGAAAGATTGAGAGGTTGATTTTATTGACACTTTCTTTTTCTCCCTTTTTCCCTTCTTTTTGTACATTTATTGTACATTCGTCTCTAATAAGCTGTAAAAGTCGGTAGTTTCGAAGTCAATTTTTCATTTATGAACTTTTTGAGTGTTCTTTTATAATACACAAAAAATGTTCATGAGAAAGTACATTTCATTTCGATCTTTATGAAATTTCAATCTATTCTTGGATTGGGCTTGAAGAAAAAAATCTTTACTTTCTGGAAAGGACTCACAAAACTCACAAAACTAATAATGTTTAAGGCCGTGTGAGGGTAACCTCAACAAATTTTTTTCACATTTTTTCTAAACCAACTTACGTTTACGCGAAACGCAATATCGAGTTGAAAATTTCGCAAAATAAATAAAAAGCACTAAGGAACGTTTGTCTGGTGCTAAATTTTTATATTTATAAAAAAAGCAAAAAAAAATTTTAAGAAAAAAACTTTTTTTATAATTATAAAAATTGAACACCAGACAAACGTTCCTTAGTGCTTTTTATTTAGTTTTCGGAATTTTCAACTTGATATTGCGTCTTGTGTGAACGTAAATTGGTTTTAAAAAAATGTGAAATTTTTTTTTGAGGTTATGCTCATATGGCCTTTAAAAGCACCAGAATTACAAAAAAAGTTAGGAATAGAACAGAAAAAGATAGAAATTA
>JAUMHM010000071.1:29236452-29251743 GCA_032362435.1 Melikaiella ostensackeni | reverse complement strand
AGGTCAACTGTTTATTTAAAAAAATGCTTATAATTAATATGTTACAAAAAACCCTATCGAATCAGTGGTAATAAAATTTTTATTTTTATTAACAGAGTTATTAAATACCAAAATAGATGGTACTTTAGAAATAAGGGACTTTCAGTTTTTAATTTTACATTTTTAAAAGTTTGATAAATTAATAGAATGAAAAATTGTTCATTTCAATTTCATATACCTTGTATTCAGAAGAGTTCTAATGCTTTGAATGCTTTTATTTTGTGGTTCAGTACTCAATATTTAAATTGAGATTTTTTTCAGAATTGAAAGTTTTAATTTCTTAATTTTAATGACCTGGAAAAATTATTGCTAATCGGGCAATGACCAGAAATTCGTTTTTGTTTTTAGAGGCAACTCTGAAATACTTTGGATTTATATTGAGAATTTGATTGCTAATGAGAAACTTTTCGCGCGCATAGCGCGCGAATCATGATTGCTAGTAATTAATAATTTGACGTAATGAGAATAATTACATGTTTCAAAATATTTTTTTAGGAATAATTTTAATTTTTAATAATTATTATGAATACCTGAGATAAGTTGGAAAACTGTCAACGATAACTATCGTTACAGTCGCTCCTCCTATACTCGAAAGCGCCACAAAAACGGAAGATATTCCCAAAATTCCATTAGAATCTTCCGCCCAGTACAAAATTCCGCAGCAGGATCCTCCAGCCACGAAGCAGAAAACTAAAAAATAATTAATGCATTAGACATTTTTAAATGAAAAAAGAATAAATTGAAGAAGCCTTTCAAAACAAAAATATTTAAATAAATGAAGAACTTACCCATTAATTTTCTTTTTCCAACTAATGTGATTAAGCTTGTTGCTAAAGAATATCCTATGACTCCCGTCAGAGCAATTACAATAGAATTTATATAAACTGTCGCATTTACAATACCCTGAAATTTACATATAATTTACAATTGATTATTTAATATAATTAGTTTTGAATCTTTATTTGAAATCAAAAGAAAAATATAATTGTGGTTATGCGAATAATCTCAAAATATAAAATTTCAAAATTAAATAGTTCCAATTTTTGTATTCCAAAGAGAACAATTTCAAACTTCTATTGTTAAAAATTTAACAATTTTTGATTCAAAATTAAATAAAAATTGTATAAATTAGTAATACAAGGTTTTTATTTATACCAATTGAATTTGGATGCATTTAAAATTGAAGAGAAGTTAACTGCGAGGAGTTGAAAATTAAACAACTTATATTTCATAATGTTTGAAATTTAAAAATTTTTAATTGGAAGCCCAAAATTTGAATCTAAAAACTTTTGAAATCTAACAATTTTAAGTCGAAAATGTTCAGGAAAAAAGGTTCTCATTTTTACCATTGAAAAATATAACAATTTTTACATTCAGGGACCGTGGTATTGCGCTCAAAGATGAAAAATTTCGAACGACTTCCAAGAAGAAAAATTATAAACTTTAAAATTATTATAAATCTTAAGTGCCCAAAGTGACTTAAATTGAACTTGTTAAGTGTAAACGTGACAAATAGGCAATTTTACAGGAAAATAGTTTTAATAAAATTGTACTAATTAGAATTAAAAGATTTACAATTCTCTGTCTTCTCAAAACTTAAATATTAGAAATTGGACAATTTCAATTTTCCAATCCCAAAGAAAACAATTTAAAACTTCGAGTGTTCAAAATTTAACAATTTTCAAACTAAAATTGAAATAAAGCTGTAAAAATTAACGATACAAGGTTTTTAATTGAATTTGGATGCGTTTCAAATTAATCAGATTTAAATGCGAAGAGTTCAAAACTTGACAATTTATATTCCATAATGTTTGAAATTAAAGAATTTTTAATTGGAAGCCCAAAATTTAAATGTGAAATCTTTTGAAGTTGCATTCAGAGTGTGGTATTGCGATTGGAATATAAAAATTTCGAAGAACTTCTGAAGCGAAAAATTAAAAACTAGAAGCTTTCAAATTTGAACAATAAAAAATTTGAAGTGTCTGTATTAAAGTGATTCAAATTGAATTTTTTAAGTGTAATCCTGAAAATTCAGACAATTTGAAAGAAAAATATTCAAAGTTGTATAAAGGAGAATTAAAATTGAAAGCTTGAAAATTCAATAACTTCACTTGTGATGTGTTCAAAATTGAACAGTTTCAATATTGAGGCGTTCAGAAATCAAAATTATTTTTGAAAACACTCAAACCTGCGAATATTACCTTATGTTTAGTTAAAGCTTTTAAATTTCTGATTTCGAACTGGCCGCGTGTAAAATTGAAAACTTCCAAATTGAAAATGTTTCAAATTGTAGGCGTTTATATTTAAATAATTTTAAGCAAAAGCATTCAAAAGTGAACAATTTCTAATTAACTTAAAAAATCAAACATTGTCAAGCCCTAAAACATACAATTTCGTCTAATTATTTCAAATCTAATTAAACGAAAAGTAATAATAGTGTACAAAAGGGAATAATTTGACAAAATTTCTTCATAAGAGCTTGTATGAAAAAAACATTATACAAGTTTTATGTAGGCCAAATTATTTATGTGGCTACAAGAATTTTTTCGAAAAATTGAATTTTAAAATTTTTGTGCAAACTTTTTTCTTAGCATTTTGTAAAATCTGTCGTTTCTTGTAAAAAATGCGATTATTCCATTTTTTGAAAATAAAATTCTCTTGACCAGAAAACTTCTATGCGCCACGTGAAACTTACAAGATTACTTCATTATTCGAATATCAATTTAAAAAATTGGGCAAAAAAAAGGTGGGGTATTTGAGAAAACGGACTTTTAATATTTACAGAACAAACGCCTCTATTTCGTCAATTTTCAATATTTTGCTAATTTTCCGACAGCTTTCGAAAGAGGACAATTAACGTCAATAGAGTTTGAAAAGGAAGTTCAAATATCGCAATAAGGTCAGAAGCTATAAAGGTTTAAAAAAAAAATTTATATCTTTTTTTAAAAACAACCCTAAAATTTGAAAACGATTTCTGCTCATATGGAGGAATTTTGAAAACCTTATTTTTATTTTAATATAAATTTAGGAAATTCTTGAAGTTTTTGAAATTCGAAATTTTTCTGAAATTTGGGAAATTTGCGAAATTTACCGAAATTCGAAGTATCCAAATATTTTCAAAATTTTCGGTAATTTATAGTAATGTATGGCAAATTATGGTAATTGGACCGTAATTTATGGTAACTTATAGCTTCGGGTTGGTCTAATCTGTAAAACAATTTAAGAACGCGATCGATCGCTCGATAATTTTCATTATTCACCTCTGACGTCACTCTTTACTCCCTAGGAAGTAGGGAGTAAAAGGTGACGTCAGAGGTGAATTATCATAATGAATAATGTATGAGATAAACAACGAATCTGTCAAGGCGATCAACTAATCGCTGGATAGTTTGTATTATTTCCTTCTGACGACAGTTTTTACTCCCTAGGGAGTAAAGAGTGACGTCAAAGGTGAATTACGATAATGAATGATGAATGAGATGAATTACGAATCTATCAACGCGATCAACTAATCGCTCTATAACTTTCATAATTCACCTTTGACGTCACTTTTTACTCCCTAGGGATATGATGATGAATAACGAATGAAATGAGTAATGAATCTGTCAACGCGATCAACTGATCGCTCGATAACTTTCATAATTCACCTCTGACGTCACTTTTTACTCACTAGAAAGTAGAATGTGACGTCAGAGATAAATTATGATGATGAATCATAAATGAAATGAATAATGAGTGTGTCCATCCGATCAACTGATCATTCGATAATTTGTATTATTCACCTCGGGCGTCACTCTTTACTCCCTAGGGAGTAAAAATGACGTCAGAGGCAAATTATGATGATGAATAATGAATGATATGAATATTAAATCTGTCAACGCGATCAACCGATCGCTTGATACATTTCATCATTCACCTTTGACGTCACGTTTTACTCCCTAGGGAGTGAAAAGTGACGTCAGAGGTTAATTATGATGATAAATAACGAAAAAGATAAGTAATGAATTTGTCAGCGCGATCAACTGATCGCTCGATAACTTTCATAATTCACCTTTGACGTCACGTTTTACTCTCTAGCGAGTAAAAAGTGACGTCAGAGCTGAATTATGATGATAAATAATGAATGAGATAAATAATGAATCTGTCAACGCGATCAACTGATCGCTCGATAACTTTTGTAATTCACCTCTGACGTCATTTTCTACTCACTAGGAAGTAAAATGTAACGTCAGGGGTGCATTATGATGATGAATAATAAATGAAATGAATAATGAATCTGTCAATCCGATTAAGTGATCACTCGATAATTTGTATTATTCACCTCTGACGTCACTTTTTACTCCCTTGGGAGTGAAGAGTGACGTCAGAGGTGAATTATGATGATGAATAATGAATGAGATGAATAATGAATCTGTCAAAGCGATCAACTGATCGCTCGATACTTTTCATTATTCACCTCTGACGTCACTTTTTACTCCCTGGGGACTGAAAAGTAGAACTTTAGCTCCGCTTCATAGGCATTGAAAAGGGCTGAAATGATGCATGTGTTATAAAAACATATTTAAGAGGCGAATGATTCTGTGACTTGAAGTTGCACTGCCTGTATGATTTGAAATGGATTCGGTCGAAAGACTTTTATTGGATAAATTAAAAAATTTGACTGAATTAGAAAAAAGCTGAAACGATTTATTTGGATTAAAAAAAAACTGTATAATCACACGCATGTCAGTGGGCTATAAAATTTACACGGAAGTGCTAAAGACAGGTGAAAGAAAAAGGAAGTACACTCGAACTCTGATATAATCCCATCCAGTTTATGCCTTCCTAGAACTGCTGGCCCATGCAGTTTCTCAGGGAGCAGGGAGCAGCAGGGACTGTAAACAGTGCGTCGCCAGCAGTAGCGTAGCGACAAAAGGGGGAAGTACCGCAGTGAATAATTCCATCAGCTGTCAGCACATGTGTCAGTTCGTTTTCAGTGTTTAGCGAGTTCACACATTCCTGACTGTTTACGTTTCGAGAGATCTGGTTTATGGGCAAGATCAGTGCGAAGCAACTCCCGAACTTGTCCTTGTATTGGAATTCGAGTGTATACCATACCCTCAAATGGGTTTTGTGAAAGGGATGGGAACCACAGATAAAATTTACGTGCTCAACTTTGTAGTCAATAGGAACTTGGGGCGAAAGAAAGGGAAACTAGTTTCACTGTTTGGGAATCTTAAAGCAGCATTTGACTCCGTGAACAGAACGGTGCTATGGAAGGCCATGGAAGAGTGAGGAGAAGATGAAGGTTTGATAAAGAGGGTAAAAAAGATATTTGTGGAGACTAAGATAAGGGTGAAGATAGAAGAAAAGAAAGGGGTGGAATCCTGGAGAGGAAGGGGACTTACGCAAGAGTGAACCCTCTTGAAGTTGAACCCTCTTCTGTTTAATATCCTCATGGCAGACTTGGAGAAGAAGATGGAGAGGAATGGGAAAGGACGGATAGTATTGGGAACAGGCAAACTATATTCATTATCATACGCAAATGATGTATTTCTAGTAGCGGATGATGAGAGAGGGATGAATTTGATCAAGAGAGCGTTCGAAGAGTATGTGAGAGAAAAAATTTTAAGAGTGAATGTGAGTAAGACTAAGGTGATGTCTTTTATAAATAGAACGTGTAGAGTAGAACACGAGTGGAAGATAAATAGCGAGATGGTGGAGTTGGTTGAGGAGTTCTGCTACCTAGAATTTTGGTTCAAAGCAGGAGGAGGAAACGAGCTGCAGGTAAGAAAGAGATTGGAATGAAGGAGCAAAGTAATGGGACTGTGGGGTATGGAAAAGAGAAGATTCAAGGACGATTGGAGGAACAGAGTGTGGATGTTCGAAGTGTTAGTGTGAGGGGGGGGAGCCAGAATACCTGAAGAAGATTAAAAAGGAGAGCAAATGGAGTAGAGTGGTGAGATTCAGAATGGGAGAGGTGGTAAGAGCTTGTAGGTATTGGATAAATGAAGAGGAAAATCTGTGTAGAGTGTGTAGGTTTGAGCAGCAATAATGGTTGCATGTATTAGAGAGGTGTACAAGTGACGAAGGGGGAGAGGAGAGTATAGAAGAAAGAATAAAATGGATTTTGATTGGGAATGATCAGGATGAGAAACGGATGAGGAAACTGGAAGAGTTGAGAGAGAGAGAGAGAGAGCTAGTTGCACTAGGTAGGGAAAAGACAAAAAATGACTCCTAAAGAAGAAGAGTAATAAAGTAGTGTTGCGAAATAGAGCTACAATTTTTAATTTGGTAGTGGAAAAAGGAAACGGAAGCCCAGGGCAAGATCGCAAGAGGCTATGAGTAAGAATAGTGGTTACATCGATATGTAAGAAATAGTTGGTAAGGTAGTATATAAGGATTGTCGAGAAGGAAACATGTAATGGTTCTGTAAAGACTCTTAAACCCGTAAAAGGGAGCGAGTACTATATAAATTGAATAAAGACTATATAAAAAACAGAATATTAAACTATAATATCTTACCTCTGTACACTCAGGAACAGTATCTGAGGTATTTCTATGGCTCGAATAATTAAAGTACTTTGAACTATCCAGCATCTCACAAATTGTCGGAGTTCGACCTTCATCTGGGATTGGATGAGCTGCTGTATAAGTTTCTATCATTGAAAACAACTGTGGCATCCACAGTCTCAGAGAATTTGACCTAAAGAGATTATTTTGATTTTTTATTTGCAAGATTATTTTTATAATGAGGGCATTTATATATTTTTGAAAAATTATAGAAAAATATCTCACCCCACTGTAGCTCCAAACTGAATAGAAGCGATAAGTACAAGCATAAAAACATTTGGCGATTGAAATAAGGGTTGGATCTGTTTCCAACTGCAGCGTAAACTTTTCACAAGACCATCTTCTCCCGTCGATTTAAAATATTCTTCTTCCTCCAAACATTTTACCTATTTATAAAAAATCAAACATGCATTTTAATTTACTTATGAATGGTGTATTTCATGCCGGAGTCACATAAACCAGACCTTCAAAACATCGATTTTTTTAAATCTTTGGCTACTTACTTCTTTGGTAGAGAAAATATAGATCGCCAAAGATTTCTCTCGAAATTATTTTTTTTTTTGCATGGGATGAGTAACGTAAAAAGGAGAAAAAGGGAGTGAGAAAGGAATTCAAAAAATGGAGAAAAGGGTAAAGTAGTAGAGAAAAATGTTGGAAGAAGAAGAAGGAATATACTGAAATGTGTGATAAAAAAAAGAAGAGGAAAAAAGGTTTGAAAAAGATGTGTAGAAGGCTAGGACGGAAAAAGAGGTTAGGAACGTAGTGAAAAGGGAGAGAAAAAGAAGAAAAAGAGTAAGCCAGGATTTTGAGATGGTAGAATGAAACAAATATTTTATGGATTTGCTAGGAGGGATAGAAAAGAGAGTTAGAAGGGGAGGAAAGAAGGAAAAGAAAAAAGACGAGGAAGAGGATAAAACAAGAAAAAAAATAGTCAGGGAGTTAGGAATAATGAAAGATGGGGAGGTTGATAAAAGAAGAGGCGGAATATAAAGGGTTTGAAGAAGAGGTGGAGGAGGCTAGGGCCGAAGAAGAAGTTTGGGAAGTAGTGGAAAGGGAGAAAAATAAAAGGAATAGAGCAAGCCAGGATATTGAGATAGCAGAATGAAAAAAATATTTTATGGCTTTACTAGGACGGTTAGAGAAGAAAGTTAGGAAGGGAGAAAAGAAGGGAAAGGAAGAGGGCGAGGAGGAGAACAGATCAAGGGAAGAAATAGTCAGGGTGTTAAGAATAATGAAAGATGGGAAGGCTGAGAAAAAAAGAGGAGAACAAAAAATTGAAGAAGAGGCGGAGGAGGCAAGGACGGAAGAAGAGGCTTGGAAAGTAGTGAAAAGGGAGGAAAAAAGAACTGTAGGAGTAAATCAGGATATGGAGATGGCAGAATGGAAAAATATTTTTAGCATTTGCTAGAAGGGGTAGAGAAGAAAGTTAGGAAGGAAGGAAAGAAAGTAAGGAAAAGAGACGAGGAAAAGGGCATTATAAAGGGAGGAAAAGTCAAGGTGTTAGGAATTATGAAAGATGGAAAGGTTGATGAAGAAAAGAGGAAAATAAGAGATTTGAAGAAGAGCCGGGAAAAGCTAGGATGCAGAAAGAGGTTTGGAAAGTAGTGAAAATGGAGAAAAATAAACGGTGAGAGAAAGTCAGGATATTGAGATGGCAGAATGAAAGAAATATTTTTAGCTTTTGTTAGGAGGGGTAGAGGAGACAGTTGGGAAGGGAGGAAAAAAGGTGAGGAAAAGAGAAGAGGAGAAGGATATAACAAGGGAAGAAATAGTCAAGGTGTTAGAGATACTGAAAGATGGGAAGGCCGATAAAGAAAATAGGAGAATAAGAGATTTGAAGAAGAGGCGGGGAAGGCTAGGACGCAGGAAGAGGTATGGAAAGTAGTGAAAGTGGACAGAAAAAGAAGGAAGATAGTGAGCCAGAGAGACAGAGAAGGCTAGGTAGGAAGAAGAGGTTTGGAAATTAGTAAAATGTGAAAGGAAAAGAAGGGAAGGAGTAAGCCTAGATATTGAGATCGTATAACGGAAAAATTATTTCACACATTTGCTAGGAGAGGTAAAGAAGAAAGTTAGGAGAAGAGGAAAGAAGGGAAATGAAAAAAGAGGAAGAGGACATAAGGAGGGAAGAATTAGTCAGGGTGTTAGGAATAATGAAAAGTGGAAAGGCTGCTAAGAAAAATAGGAGGAATATGAAAGATTTGAAGGAGAGGCGGAAAAAGCTACGACGGATGAAGAGACTTGGAAAGTAGTGAAAAGGGAGAAAAATAGAAGGAAAAGAGGAAGCCAGGATATTGAGATAGTAGAATGAGAAAAAATATTTTATGTATTTGCTAGGTGCATTAGAGAAGAAAGTTAGGAAGAAAGGAAAAGAAAGGGAAGAGGAACAGAAAAGGAAGAGAACATAACAAGGGAAGAAATAGTCAGGGTGTTAGGAATAATGAAAGGTGGGAAAGCTGATAAAAGAAAGGGGAGAAAAATAAATGGTTTGAAGAAGAGGCGTAGAAGGCTAGGACGGAGGAAGAGGTTTGGAAAGTAGTGAAAAGAGAGAGAGAAAAAGGAGGAAAAGTGTGGGTCAAATATTTCATGCATTTGCGAGGAGGGGTAGAGAAGAAAGTTCGAAAGGAAGGAAAAATTGGAAGGGGAAGAGAAGAGGAAGAGCACATAACAAGGGATGAAATAGCCAGGGAGTTAGGAATAATGGAAGATGGGAAGGCTGATAAGAAAGAGGAGGAAGATAAGAAACTTGAAAAAGAGGCAGAGAAGGCTAGGACGGAAGAAGAGTTTTGGAAATTAGTAAAAAGGGAGAGAAAAAGGAGGGAAGGAGTAAGCCAGGATATTGAGATGGTAGAATGGGAAAAATATTTCATGCATTTGCTGGGAGGAGTAGAGAAGAAGGTTAGGAAAAAAGACGAGGAAGAGGACAAAACAAGGGAAGATATAGTCAGGGTGTTAGGAATAATGGGAGATGAGAAGGCTGATAAAAAAGAGAGAAGGAAAATAAAAGATCTGAACAAGAGGCAGAGAAAGCTCGGGCGGAAAGAAAAGGTTTATAAAGTACTGAAATTTGAGAGAAAAAGAAGAAAAAAAGTGAGCCGGGATATTGAGATAGTAGAATGAAAATAATATTTGATGGATTTGCTAGGAGGAGTAAAGAAGAAAGTGAGGAAGGGAAGAAAAAAAGGAAGGAAAAGAGACGATGAAGAGGACATAACAAGGGAAGAAATAGTTAGGATGTTAAAAATTATAAAAGATGAGAAGGCTGATAAAAAAGAGAGGAGGAAAGTAAAAGATTTGAAGAGGAGGCAGAGAGGGCTAGGACGGAAGTAGAGGTTTGGAAAGAGTGAAAAGAAAGAAGAAGAGAAGGGAAAAAGTGAGCCAGGATATTCAGATGTCAGAATGGAAAAAATATTTTATGCATTTGCTAGAAGAGTTAGAGAAGAAGTAAAAGAGACGAGGAGGAACACATTGTAAGGAAAGAAACAGTCAAGGTGTTAGGAATAATGAAAGATGGGAAGGCTGATAAAAAAAGAGGAGAAAATGAAAGATCTGAAAGATAGGCGGAGAAGGCAAGGACGGAAGAAGAGGTTTGGGAAGTAGTGAAAAGGGAGAGAAAAAAAAGAGAAAAAGTAAGGTAGGATATTGGGATAGTGAAATGGAAAAAATATTTAATGGATTTGGTAGGAGTGGTAGGGGAGAAAGCTGGAAAGGAAGGAAAAAAGGAAGGGGAAGAGACGAGGAAGAGGACATAACAAGGGAATAAATAGTCAAGGTCTTAGAAATAATGAAAGACGGGAAGGCTCCTGGCTTGGATGAAGTTCCAAATGAAGTTTGGAAATATGGGCGGAAAGAACTGAAAAAATCGGCATGGACAATGTGCAATAGGGTATGGAGAGGAGAAGGGTGGCTGGAGATATAGAAAGAAGGGATAATGGTACCGGTAGTGAAAGAAGACAAAGGGAAGGAGGTTAGAGATTACAGGGGAGTGTCGCTAATGCCAACATCGTATAAGTTATATGTAACTATTCATCCTAAACTAGGAAGAATTGTAAAAAAAAGACAGGGAAAGACAATGAATAGAAAGATGGGCGATGATTGAGGAATCAAAATATAATGAATGATATAAGATGATAAAAAAGGAAGAAGTACCAAAGTATTTAGAAGAGAGATGGGGAAAGAGAATGTTGACAAGGGTAGCAAAATTTAGATTGGGAAGCGCTATCAGGGATGAAGGAATTGGAAGGGACTAGAGAAGAGAATGGAAAAGAATGAAAGAGTTTGTTTCAGGTAGAAGAGAAGTGAAAGAAAAAGCAAACGAAAAACGCTTAGAAACCTTTCATTTGAGCCACTAAGCATTGAAAAATCTTCACGGATTCATAAACTAATAATTTTTTTGTGCAAGCATGCTTAATTTAAAATTCCTTACCACAAAATTCCTTACAAATCGGAATTTCATTTTTATCTTTCTCACTTGATAATTTCAAACCCAAAAGGCTAAATTAATTCAACCAGGGCTCATTTAACGCAAAATTTGATAAGATTTTCGAATGTTTTTTAACAATATTCTTATCTATTTTCTGGACGGAGTTATCACCTTTCAAAGTCAAGATTAATTTTTAATATGTAAGCCGATTGGTAGTCCGATACAATTCGTCAATAGTGTATATACTATATTTTCAAAATAAAAATATATAATCTTCATAAAAATAGACTCACCGGATAAGTGTCTGGATGATTACCAGTGTTAATAGAATATATCTTCTTAAAAACTTCGAGAGCTTCCACTGGGCGTCTTCTGGCAAGAAGAAATCTCGGACTTTCGGGAAAAAATGACACAGCAATGCAGGCTGTGAATTCTGGAATTGCACAAACTGCCAGGAAAACCCTCCATGAATTGATTTCTATCCATCCTTCAAATAAACTCCAACTCCACTTTCCGGGAATAATGATCCATGCTAAACCTGCAGTTTTTATTATAATATTACTGAGAATCAAATTAAATGCAAATTTTAAATTACACTACTGACTGATGGTATCGGATCGCTAACCGGGTGACCTTGAAAATGACCCTTGACTTTGAAAGGTGATAGCGCCGTGCAGAATACAGATAAAAATATTTTAAAAGAATTGTTGGAAAGATTTTTTAATTCTACGTTAAATGAGCCATAGTTGAAATAATTTAGCCTTAGGAGTATTGAATTATCAAGTGAGAAAGACGAAAATGAAATTACGATTTTTAAGGAATTTTGTACTTCAACTTCAACTCTTGGTAGGAGCCAAGAAAATGAATTTATTAAAAATTGATATTTCACAAAAGTGATCTTTATGGTTTTACTTTTCATTTGAGCAGTTAGAAATTGAAAAATCTTCACGACTTCATGAAATAATCATTTTTTGGTGCGAGCATGCTAAATTTAGAATACATTACCGCACTATCGAACCGCGTTGCGTTTTAAATTTGGCATGCTCGCACTAAAAAAGGATTATTTCATGAATTTCATTTTTGTGTTTCTCATCTGATAATTCGATAACCACAACGCCGAATCACTTGAACCAAGGCTCATTTAACGCAGAATTTAATGAGCTTTCCAACCGTTTTAAAAAATATTTTTGTCTATATTCTATACGGCGCTATCATCTTTCAGGGTCAAGGCTTATTTTCAAGGTCACCCGGTTAGTGATCCGATACGATCCGACGATTGTGTACTTTTCTTTGGATTTTTTAATAAAAAATCAAAATTTAATTTTTAATACTTACAGGGTATAGAAATATTGGCAAGGGAAAATACGACACCCAACCACATAAATACTCGAGATCTGTGATGTTCGCTGTGAATTTCAGCAAGGTATGACATGAGTGCTGCATAGGGTCCTGATATTCTACAATTAAATGTTATATAAATAAATAATAGGGTGGTCCAAAAAAAAGCTTTTTGGAAAAGTTAAATTGTTTTTTTTTCAAAATATAAATCAAATAATGAAGTTTGACCCCTAGAAGAACTCGATCGGATGATTCTCAGCGCGGCCTCAAAAATATTTCCGTTAAAAATTCCGAAAAAGTTGAAAAATGACCCTCATCTTTGAATAAATTTCTTTATTCATGGCATCAAATGAATAAGAAAACTGTTAAGATCATAATTTAGGACATCCATCAGAGTTATAAGAAAAAAAAATTAAAACCAGCCCAGAAAATCGCCATTTTTTGATATTTTTACTAAAAAATTGATACTTTTCGCTTCTGACAGATCGAAAAAAATTTGTAAAATTTTCGTTACTTCATATTTCGGTTCTAATGTATGTTTAACAAGTTTTCTGCAAGTTTCGTATCAATCGATGAAACCATTCTCTGATTATCGCCTTTATGAATTCAAAAAAATGCTTTTTCTACCGCCAAAAGCTGTTTTTCTTCAAACAAGCTTATCGTACCTAAAAAATTTGTGAATTAAAAACAATTTTCCAGGTTTATATCTCAACTATGACAATACAAAAGGAAAATTTTTGAAAACCAGAGTCATACAAGCATTTTTGTGTTTAAGAAAATTTACTTGATTATAACATATGCAGACTGCAATAAAAGTACCTCACGGTTCGGTTAAAATGAATTAAGCCCAAAAGTGCGAACACTAACCATTTTTTTCTTGACTTTGTATTTCGGATGTCTTACAACTATTTTCCGAAAAAAAATCCTCGCCGGGGCCATTTTTGAAAGAATCCATTTTTAATTTCGAAAAATCGAATTTTCCAGTTTATCTTGAAGACGAAGCAAGATATGAGAAAAAGTTAAGAGAGAAAAATTGTTCCTTGGAAAAATTTGTATAAAAATACCTCATTAATATTTTCAAATCTCACTTTGTTTTTTTTCTTTGAAACGTTGATTTTCCGACTGTAAGAGGTAAAAATTTGATTTTCCACAGTTTTATACGGCAAAAAAAATTAGAAGAAATAAAGTTTGATTTAAATAATCTGAGCATAGTTTTTTCTTCTTGATTGAATGATTGTTAATTTTTATGTAATTGATTTAATTATTTTTTTAAGAGAAAAAACTATCCTTAGATTACTTCAATCAAACTTTATTTTTTCTAATTATTTTTATCGCATAAAACCATGGACAACCTATTTTTACCTCTTAAAATCGAGAAATCAAATTTGTGTCCTCCCTTCTAGTTTCAATAGTACTTATTAACATAAAATTGTTCTCGAATAATTTCATAATTAAGAAATTAAGTAAATTATCTTAAGGCCATGTAATACTTACCCGATTCCTACTTTACCGACATTTTTTTGCAACAACTCACGTCCACACGAATTGAGATGTCGAATTGAAATTTTGGGAAACTGAATTGAAGGCACTAAGGAACGCTTTTATGGTCCTAAATTTCTGAAACTACAAAAAAATTTTTATCCTGGAAAATTTTCGGAATTTTTTTTTTTTTTTTTTGAATTTCCAGAAATTTAGGACCATACAAATGTTTCTTAGTGCCTTTTATATAATTTCCCATATTTTCAACTCGATATCTCAATTCGTGTGAACGTGAGTTGTTACAAAAAAATGTCGGTAAGGTAGGAATCGGGTAGGTATTACATGACCTTAAACACAAAAATCATATGGTTTTAGTTTTCAGATCATTTCCCTTGTGTATTATCATAGTTATTCACTTTACGATAATGAGATGTCAACAAAAGTTGTAGATATAAACCAGAAAAATAGTTTTAACTTCACAAATTTTTAGATACGATAAGCTTGTTCCAATAAAAAGAGCTTTTAGCGTTAGGAAAAGAATTTTTATGAATTTGTAATAGCGATAATTAGAGAACGGTTTCATTGATTGATATGAAACTTGCAAAAATTTTGTTAAACATGCATTAGAACTTAAATATATAGTGAAGAAAATCTTATAAATTTTTTTTGATTTGTAATTGGCGAAAAATATTAATTTTATAGTAAGAGTGTCAAAAATGACGATTTTTGGGCTAATTTTCTTTGCGTTTAGAAAATTAAATTTTTCTTTTTTTTTACACATCCGAAACCGAGGAAGATGGTTTGTCAGCAATATGATGCTGAAAAAAACATGCTGAATAGAAATCTCCAACTATTTCAAAGAAGCAATAATTTGCAATTGCCTATAGACGTCAAAAATTCAAATAAATTTTTTTTTCAAATTTTTTCTTAGAGCTCTAATAGACGTCTTAATTGATGGTCCCAATAATAATTGATTCATTTATTGCTACAAATAAAAAAATTCATTCAAAGATGAAGATCATTTTTCGACTTTTTTTACAGTTTTTAACGTAAACATTTTTGAGGTTGCACTTAGAATCATCCGATCGAGTTCTTTTAGGGGTCAAACTTCATCATTTGACTTACATTTAAAAAAAATAAAAAAGCGTTTTCATTTTTCGAAAAAGGGGCCGTTCAAAAACTACGCCACACAGACAGGAGGGGGGTGGGGGGTGGGTTAAAGGGTTTTGTGACGGTTTGTGACGAAGGGGAGAGGGGTTAACGCAGAATGTGACATCACACATGGAAAATATAAATGCAAATAACAATTTTTTGAAATATAAAAAAAGTGAAAATTAATGATTTTATTTTACAAGTAAAGCATCTAAATACAGACTTCAACGCTCTTTCTCCTATTCCTCTCTATGCCCTTTTTTTTTAAGGAATTCCTATCTTTTTCCATGTTTTCAAGAAACTTCCACTAT
>JAUMHM010000071.1:29214772-29236352 GCA_032362435.1 Melikaiella ostensackeni | reverse complement strand
TGCAATCTTTTACAACTCGTTTTAATCCCCCCTTACGAAAAAATATAGAAAGTTCAGTATAAGTCTATGTTGATTATCCTATAATGAATTTCTTATAATTTTTTCGCGATTCTAGAAAAATCATAATAAGAAAATCAGTATAGAAATAAATAATGTTAAAATATTGCAAGAATTGATGCAAATAATAGAGAAACTACAAACGAATGATTTATTCATTTACTTAACGTAGGATTTCAAATTATTCGAGGGATTTAACAGGAGACAACGGATTTCAAGGGACTCTAGAGAAATACAAAAAGTAAAGAGATTTCAAATCCATCAACAGATTTCAACGAATATCGAGAAAATCCAGAGAATTTTCAAGGATTTTAAGCAATTTTGTCAGATTTCATGAAAATTTCATGAGATTTAAAATGATTTCAAAGATTTCCAAACATATCAGGGGATTTAAAGGAATTTTGAAGAATTTTCGCGTATTTCGAGAGACTTCCATGGATTTACAGGGTTTAAAAAGAATTTTATTGGATTTCTAAACGTTTCAACTGATTTTAAAGGATTTCAACGGTTTTCAAGAGTTGAGAAAATATTTCCACGGTTTCAAATAAATTTCTTGAGAATTCGAAACATTTCAAGGGATTTCAAAGAATTTTGTAGGATTCCCAGAGATTTCAAGAGATTACTAGAGAAATTTGGAAAATAATTGAAATGAAATGGAATTTCAAGGGATTCGTAGCGATACCAAAGATTTCATGGGATTCTAAGGTTTTTGGAGGAATTTCAGAAGACTTGAATGATTTTGTCAAATTCCCAAAGATTTTAAAGATTTCAAGGGATTTCAAAGATTTCTCGAGATTTGAACGCTTTTTTTAAAGAGAAATTTAATGAATGAGTAAAATTTAATTTCTATTTAAGCGACTTTAAATAATTTCTACTTATTTGAATGAATTTTCAGGATTTCTGAAGATTCCAAGGAATATAAAAGAATTTTGTAGGATTTCCGAAGCTTTCAAGAGATTCATAGAGATCTTTGGAAAATAATTGAAATGAAATGGAATTTCAAGGGATTCCTTACGATACCATAAATATCATGGGATTCTGATTTTCTTGAAGGGATTTGACATGCTTCAAAGGATTTCATTAAACCTTCAAGGATTTCAAAGAGTCCAAGGGATTTTTAAGATTTCTAGAGATTTGAATGCTTTTTTTTAGAAATCTTCAATGAATAAGTATAATTTAATTTCTATTGAAGGGATTTTTGACGATTTTCACTTATTTCAATGGATTTTTAGGATTTCCAAAGATTTCAAGGGATCCCTAGCGATTCTAAAGGTTTTAAGGGATTTAAAAGTATTTGAAGGAATTTCACAAAATTTAAAGTATTTTATTGAATCACCAAGGATTTCAAGGGATTCTAAAGATTCCTAGTTATTCGAACGGTTTTTTTCTAGAAACTTTAATGCATAAGTTTAATTTAATTCATATTTAAGGGATTTCAAATGATTTTTACGTATTTTAATGGATTTTTGCAATTTCCAAAGTTTTCAAAGGATTTCTAGAGAACTTTGGAAAATGAATGAAATTAAATTGAATTTCAAGAGATTCTTAGAGATTCCCAAAATGTTAAGGAATTTCAAGATATTTCAAGGAATTGTACAAGATTTAAAGGATTTGATTGAATTTCTAAGGTTTTCAAAGATTACAAAGGTTTTCAAAGATTTTTAGAAAACTTTGATGAATAAGTTTAATTTAATTTCTACTTAATGGATCTAAATGATTTTCACTCATTTTACTGGATTTTTAGGATTTTCAAAGATTTCAAGGGATTTCAAGGGATTTCAACGAATTTCTGTAGAACTTGAGGGATTTGAAGGAATTTCACAAGCTTTAAAGTTTTATATTAAATTTCCCAGGCTTTCAAGGGATTTCGAAAATGTCTAGGTATTTAAACGGTTTGTTTTAGCGAACTTCAAAGATCTCAAAAGATTTCTAGAGAACTTTGGAAAATAAATGAAATAAAATTGAATTTCAAGAGATTCTTAGAAATTCCAAAAATGTCAAGGAATTTTAAGATATTACAAGGAATTTCACAAGATTTAAAGGAATTTACTTAATCAACAAGGATTTCAAACATTACAAGGGATTTCAAAGATTTCTAGAGATTCGAACGTTTTTTTCAGAATATTGTAATGTATAAGTTCAATTTAATTTATATTCAAGGGATTTCGAATGATTTTTACTTATTTTAATGGATTTTTAGGATTTCTAAAGGTACTTACTTCAATGGATTTTTACGATTTTCAAAGATTTCAAAGGATTTCTAGAGAACTTTGGAAAACAAATAAAATTGAATTGAATTTCAGGAGATTCTTAGAAATTCCAATAATGTTAAGGAATTTTGAGATATTATAAGGAATTTTGCAAGATTTAAAGGATTTTATTGAATCAACAAGGATTTCAAAGATTATAAGGGATTTCAAAGATTTCTAGAGATTTGAACGTTTTTTTTTTTAGAAAACTGTAACGAATAAGTTTAATTTAATTTCTATTCAAGAGGTTTTGAATGATTTTCACATATTTTAATGGATTTTTAGGATTTCTAAAGATTTCAAGGAATTTTAAGGGATTTCAGTGAATTTCTATAGAGCTTAAGGGAATAAATTAAATTTTATTATTATTTCAAGGAATTTAAAAAATTTCTAGGTATTTCAACAATTTTTTTTGGAGAACTTCAATGAATAAATTCAATTCCATTCATATTAAATGGATTTCGATTGATTTCTACTTATTTTAATGAATTTTCACAATTTCCAAAGTTTTCAAAGGATTTCCAGAGAACTTTGGAAAATAAATAAAATTAAATTGAATTTCAAGGGATTCTTAGAAATTCCAAAAATGTTGAAGAATTTTAAGATATTTCAAAGAATTTCACAAGATTTAAAGGATTTTATTGAATTTTCAAGTATTTTAAAGATTTCAAGGGATTTCAAAGATTTCTAGGTATTTAAATGATTTTTTTTAGAGAACTTTAATAAATGAGTTTAATTCAGTTTCTACATGCTTAAGGGATTTTTAATGATTTCTACATATTTTATTGCATTTTTACGACTTTCGAAGTTTTCAAAGGATTTCTAGAGAACTTTGGAAAATAAATTAAATTAAATTAAATTTGAAGGGATTCCTAGAAATTCCCAAAATGCTAAGGAATTTTAAGGTATTTCAAGAAATTTCACAAGATTTAAATGATTTTATTGAATCTCCAATGATTCAAAAGGTTTCAAGGGATTTTGAGGTATTTGAAGGAATTTCACAAGATTTAAAGTATTTTATTAAATCTCCGAGGTTTTCAAAGGATTTCAAAGATTTCAAGATATTAAAATGATTTTTTTAGAGAACTTTAATGTATAAGTTTAATTAAATTATATTCAAGGGATTTCAAATTATTTATCCTCATTTTAATGGATTTTCACGACTTTCAAAGTTTTCAAAGGATTTCTAGAGAACTTTGGAAAACAGATGAAAGTAAATTGAATTTCAAGAGGTCCTTATAAATTTCAAAAATGTTAAGGAATTTAAAGATATTTCAAGGAATTTCACAAGATTAAAAGGATTTTATTGAATCTCCAAGGATTTCTAAGATGTATAGAAATTTGAACGTTTTTTTGTTACAACACTGTGATGACTAAAATTAAGTTAATTTCCATTTGACGGATTTTAAACGATGTTTGCTTAATTTCATGGATTTTTAGAAAATAAGTGGAATTAGATTGAATTTTAAGGGATTCTTAGAAATTCCAAAAATGTTAAGGAATTTCATGATATTTCAATTATTTCACAAGTTTCAAATGATTTTATCGAATCTCCAAGGATTTCAAAGATTTCAAGGGATTTCAAAGATTTCAAGATATTTGAATGCTTTTTTTGGAAAACTTTAATGAATAAGTATAATATAATTTCTATTTAACGGATTTTAAATGTCTTTTACATATTTCGATCGATTTTTAGCATTTCCTAAGATAAAAGGGATTTCAAGGGATTTCAACGAATTTTCATACAACTTAAGGGAATAAATTAAATTTTATTTCAATGGATTTTAACGGTGTCAAGTAATATGAAGGAAATGAACAAATTCCGACGGATTACAAGAGATTTAGATAATTCTAAGAGATTTCAAAGAATGTGATAAGATTTCCAAAGATTCAAAGGGGTTTCTAGAGAACTTAATTCACGAGAAAGAAATTTCAAGGAGTCCCTAGCGATTTCAAAGGTTTCAATGTACTCTGAGGTATTTGAAGGAAGTTCACAATATTCAAAGGATTTTATTAAGTTTTCAGGGATTTCAAGGGATTTCAAAGATTCCTCGGGATTTAAAAATTTTCAAGGGATTTCGAAGAATTTTATATGATTACCAAAGTTTTCAAAGGATTTCTAGAGAACTTTGGAAAATAAATTAAATTAAATTGATTTTCAAGAGTTTCTTAGCCACTTTAAAGGTTTTTTGGGATTTTAAGATATTCCAAGGAACTGCACAATATTTAAAATTTCTAGAGAAGTTTCTGGAAGTTTCTACGTTTCTACAGAACTAAATTTTAGAGAATGAAATCTTAAGGGATCCCTAGCGATTCCAAAGGTTTCAATGGATTTTAAGGTATTTGAATGAATTTCATAAGATTTAAAGGATCTTAATCAATCTCTAGGGATTTCAAGGGATTTCAAAGATTTCTAGGGATTTAAACGGTTTTTCTAGAGAACTTCAATGAAATAGTTTAATTTTGATTCATATTCAAGCGTCTTCGAATGATTTTTACTCAATATAATGGATTTTTACGATTTCCAAAGATTTTAAGGAATTTTAAGGTATTCTAAAAGATTGCAAATTATTTGAAAAATTGCAAGGGATTTAAAAATTTTTGTAGGATTTCTAAAGATTTCAAGGGATTTCTAGAGAACTTTAGAAAATCATTGAAGCGAAATGGAATTTCAAAGGATTCTTTGCGATTTCAAAGATTTCAAGGGATTTTAAGGAATTTCAACGAATTTCCATAAAACTTAGTAATCAATTAAAAATATTTTCAGGGGATTTCAATAGTGCCAGGAAATATGAAGGAATGAAACAAATTTCAAAGGATTTTTAAGATTTTAATTTACTTCAAAAAGATTTGAAAATATTTCAAGACATTTAAAAGATTCTGAACGACTTCAAAGAATTTTGTAAGATTTCCAAAGATTTAAAGGGGTTTCTAGAGAACTAAATTCCAGAGAATGAAATTTCAAGGGATCCCTAGCAATTGCAAAGGTTTCAAGGGATTTTAAGGTATCTGAAGGAATTTCACAAGATTCAAGGGATCTTATTAAATCTTCAAGGATTTTAAGGGATTTCAAAGATTTCTGGGGATTTTAATGTTTTTTTTGGAAAACCTTAATAAATAGGTTCAATTTAATTCATGTTCAAGGGATTTCGAATTATTTATACTTTTTTAAATGGATTTTTACGATTTTTAATATTTCAAGAAATTTTAAGGGGTTAAGGGGTTTCAAAGTATTTTGTAAAATTTCAGAAGATTTGAAGGGGTTTCTAGAGAACTAAATTTTAGACAGTTGAATTTCAAGGGATTCCTAGGGATTCGAAAGGTTTCAAGGAATTTTGAGGTATTCAAAGGAATTTGACAAGATTTGGAGGGTTTTATTAAATCTCCAAAGATTTCAAAGGATTTCAAATAATTTTGTGAAATTTTCAAAGATTTGAATGGGTTTCTAGAAAACTATATTCTATAGAATCAAATTTCAAAGGATTCCTAGCGATTCGAAAGGTTTCAAGAGATTTTAACGGCTTTTTTAGAGAACTTTAATGAATAAGTTTAATTTAATTTATAGTCCAGGAATTTTGAGGGATTTCAACGAATTTATAGAGAATTTCAGGGAACAAATTAAATTTTATTTCAAGGGATATCAATATTTTCAAGTTATATACAAAATTTCGTAAAATTTGAAACATTTTAAGTTATTTGAAGAGCTTTCAAAGAACTTAAAGGCATTTAAAAAATTTCAAGGGATTTGAATGAATTTTTTTAGGATTTTTGAAGATTTTAAGGGATTTTTAGAGAAACAAATTATAGAAAATGAAATTTCAAGGAATTTCCAGCGATCCTAAAGCAATGATTTCAAAGAATTTGAAGGCATCATAAGGAATTTCACCGGATTTAAAGGATTTTACTGAATCTCTATTTCAAGGGATTTCAAATATGTGTAGAGATTTAAATGGATTTTTTTCTGCTGAGAACTTCAGTTAATAAGTTCAATCTAATTTATGTTCAAGGGGTTTCAAATAATTTTAACGAATTTCTAGAGAACTTTAGGGGACAAATTAAATTTCATTTTAAAAGATTTCTACAGATTTCAACCATTTTAAGGGATATGAAGGAATTAAGATTTGCAAGGATTTTAAAGATTTTAAGTCATTTTAAAAGATTACGAAGAAAATCAAGAGATTTAAAAAATTTCAAGGGATGTCGAAGAATTTTGTAGAATTTCTAAAGCTTTCAAGGAATTTAATAGAAAATCACAAGATTTAAGGGATTTTGTAAGACCTCCAAGTATTTCAAATATTCAAGGGGAAAAATCTCCCCAAAGGAGTAAAGAGATTTCAAGAGATTCCAAAGAATTTTCTTGGATTTCAATGAAATTTCAAGAGATTTTAAATATATCAAGTTTATTTGTGCAGAATCGCTATTTTTGTAAATAGTACTTTCATATGAGATTATGAGTGGTTTAAAATGAATCGCTCCTCTGTAGTTTCTCTTCTTTTTACAATAATTCCTTCAATATTTTTGTATTATTTATTCCAATGCTGATTATTCTATAATAATCGTTTTCCATGTAATGATTTTCCTATGATCCATGGAATCTTTTGCAATCCCATGCAATCTTGCAATCTAGTGTAAGGTGTAGCTATAATAGAACTGATGAATCTCAGTACGACAGTAACCTTTGTTCGAAGTTGACCGTCTACCTGAGCTTCATCGAAATCATGTTGAATGTGAAAGTAGAACAGCGCGTCAACTGTGATACTTGGAAAATCCGCTACAGAAACTTGTTATTTGTTAAAGGAAGTTCATGGTGGTAAGTGTCTATCTCGTGCTCAAGTTTTCGATTGATTTAAAAAATTTAAGGAGGAAAGGGAAGTGATTGAAGACGATCCGCTTCCCGGCCGTCCTCGCACATCGAAAACCGACGGTTACATCGAAAAAGTGATTAAAATCATTCGAACAAACCCCATTGAATGATTTCGTAAATAAAAATTGTTAGAGTATCTCTCCGGTTATTTGGTAGCCGCACCTCGTACACCATAAATCCGAGAAATTAACCCCTCGCAGACGGGTTTGGATGTAGACCTTCGATAGCATCGAGTGTGCCCACATCCATCATTGGCGTCAAACCTCCCGGCCGACAGTAGTTAAGCGCAGTGAAAACACGACTAAGCGAGAATCCCGAACGGTCACCCATCCGAGCGCTAACCGCGCCCGTCCGTGCTTAACATTCGAGATCTCAACGAGTCGAGAATCACCACCCAGCTACTGCCATCGGTCAATGTTTATTTTTTCTTTTTTTTAAATGTTCATTATATTATTTTACTTTGTGTCTTATTTTATTTTACCTGCAAATGACATCGAGTTGAGTAAACCCTTATCGAACATAGTGAGCTTGAGATCACATTCAGCGGAAGGCAATACATAAGATATCGATGTCGAAGAATAAACACTGGCCCATCCTGCTGGCAAAACTGCCAAGAGCAACAAGTAGTTAAATTTTCCATATCCTAAGAACAGAAGAAATATGCTTATTATATGCTTAATAATTTGCACGTGTGCATGGAAGCTTTTAACTTATTTCAATTGAACAATTTCAATTTCAATGCCATTAATCTGCAAGATTTCAAATTTCAAACTTTTATAAATTGAACAGTTCACAGATTTCTTGTTGAAAAATATAAATCCAAGGTATCATTTTCATTGCTTCAAATTAAAATTAATCCTTTCTTTCAACCCACATTAATAAAAATTTTGAAAATAAAAAATGTTTCTCTTCTAATTTAGTTCAAAATTGAAAATAAAGATAAGAAAAATAAAAATGGTCTCTTCCAATTCAGAAAAAAAATTAATAACCAAAGTATCCTCCTTTCCAACTCAAAAATGTGATAAAAATAAAGAATAAGAATATTGAGAATAAAAATAATAAGAATGAATGAGAAGTGTCTCTTGCTGTTTAGAAAAGCTTGAAAAACAAAATTTCCTTCTTCCCAACTCGATAAAATCTTGAGAACAAAAAAATGTCTTTTCCAATTCAGAAAAATTTGGAAAACAAAATTTCATCTCTTCCTACTCAATAAGTACATGAAAAATGAAAAATTAATTCCTTCTAATTCAGAAAAAAGATTAAAAATAAGAAGTTTAATAAGAAGATTAGAAAGAAAGAATGACCTCTTTCAATGCAGAAATAAAAAAATAACCAAAATTTCGTCCTTCCCAAATATATGAAAATCTTAAAAATAACAGAATTTCCCTCTTCCAATTCAAAAAAAATTAAAACCCAAAATTTTTTTTCCAGCTCAATGGAAATATTGAAAATTAAAAATTATCCTCGTCCAATTCAGAAAAAAAATAAATAGCCAAAACTTCTTCGCGGCCAACTCTATAAAAATCTTAAAAATAATAAAATTGTCCTCTTCCAATTCGGAAAACATTGAAAACCAAAATTTCCTCTCTTGCAACCCAATGAAAACATCAAAAATAAAAAATGACCTCTTTCAATTCAGAAAAAAAAAACAAAATTTCCTCCCTTCAAACTCAAGAAGAATCTTAAAAATAGAAAAATATCTTTCTTCTAATTCATAAAATATAAAAAATAAAAATTTCCCCCTTTCCAACTCGATAAAAGTCTTGAAAATATAAAATGTCCCTCTGATAATTCAACAAAATTTAAAAACTAAAATTTCCATCCTTCCAACTCGGTAAAATCTTGAAAACAAAAAAATTTTCCTTGCACAGAAAAAAAACAAAATTTTGTCCCTTCCAAGTCTATGAAAATTTCAAAAATAACAAAATTTCCCTCTACTAATTCAGAAAGAAAATTGAAGACCAAAATTTTCTCTCTTTCAAGTCAACAAAGATGTTGAAAATGAAAAATTACCCTCTTACAATTCAGATAAAAAAATAAATAACCAAAATTTCGTCCCTGCCAACTTTATAAAAATATTAGGAATTAAAAAATTTTCCTCTCCCAATTCAGAAAACATTGAAAATAAAATTTCCATCCTTCCAACTTGATAAAATCTTAAAAACAAAAAATTTCCCTCTTCCAAATTAAAGAAAAAAAATGAATACTAAAATTTCCTCTCTTCCAACTGAATGAAAATGTTAAACATTAGAAATTTCCCTATCCCAATTCAGAAAAAAAAATCAGAAAAATTTCGTCCTTTTCAATTCTATGAAAATCTTTGAAATAACAAAATTTCCCTCTTCCGATTCAGAAAAAATTGATACCCCAAATTTTCTTTTTTTCAGCTCAATAAAAAGATTGAAAATAAAAAATTACCCTCTTTCATTTCAGAAAAAAAAATTTCGTCCCTGCAAACTTTATAAAAATCTTAAAAATAAAAAATGACTTCTTTCAATACGGAAAAAAATAACTAAAATTTCCAATTAAGAAAAAAAGATTAAAAATAAGAAGTTTAATAAGAAGGTTAAAAACAAAAAATGGCCCCTTTCAATGCAGAAATAAAAAAATAACCAAAATTTCGTTCCTTCCAAATCTTTAGAAAATATTAAAAATAGAAAAATTTTCCTCTTCAAATTCAAAAAACAATAAAGCCGAAATTTCCTCCCTTCGAACTCGATAAAAATCTTAAAAATAAAGAACTATCTTTCTTTCAAATCATAAAATATAAAAAAGCAAAATTTCCTCCTTTCCAACTCGATAAGAGTCTTGAAGATATAAAATGTCTCTTTGACAATTCAACACAAATTTAGAACTAAAATTTTTATTCCAAATCAGAAAAAAATAAGAAGCGAAAATTTCTCTCCTTTCAATTCTATGAAAATCTTGAAAATAACAAAATTTTCCTCTAACAATTCAGAAAAATTTGAAGACCAAAATTTTCTCTCTTCAAAGTCTCAAAAAACAATAAAGCCGAAATTCCCTCCCTTCGAACTCGATAAAAATCTTAAAAATAAAGAACTATCTTTCTTTCAAATCATAAAATATAAAAAAAGCAAAATTTCCTCCTTTCCAACTCGATAAGAGTCTTAAAGATATAAAATGTCTCTCTGACAATTCGACAAAAATTTAAAACTAAAATTTTTATTCCAATTCAGAAAAAAATAAGTAACGAAAATTTTTTTCCTTTCAGTTCTATCAAAATCTTGAAAATAACCAAATTTTCCTCTACCAATTCAGAAAAATTTGAAGACCAAAATTTTCTCTCTTCAAAGTCTCAAAAAATGTTAAAAATAAAAAATTACTCTCTTCCGATTCAGAAAAAAAAATTTCGTCCCTGTCAACTCTATAAAAATATTAAAAATAAAAAATTACCCTATTCCAATTCAGAAAAATATTAGTAACGAAAATTTTCTCCCTTTCAATTCCATGAAAATTTTGAAAATAACAAAATGTCCCTCTATAAATTCAGAAAAAAATTAAGACCAAAATTTTCTCTCTTCCAAGTCAATAAAAATGTTAAAAATAAAAAAAATCCTCTACCAATTCAGAGAAAGAAATAAATAACCAAAATTTCGTCCCTGCCAACTCTATAAAAGTATTAAAAATTACCCTATTCCAATTCAGAAAAAAATAAGTAATGAAAATTTAGTGTGTAGATGAATATAGAATGTAGATCTTAAAAATAACAAAATTTCCCTCTACCAATTCAGAAAAAAATTGAAGGCCAAAATTTTCTCCCTTGCATATCGATAAATATGTTAAAAATAATAAATTACCCTATTTCAATTTAGAGAAAACAATAAATAACCAAAATTTCGTCCCTGCCAACTCTATAAAAATATTAAAATACAAAAAATTTCCCTCTTCCAAATCAGATAACATTGAAAACAAAAGTTTCCTCCCTTGCAACCCAATAAAAATATTTTTAAAAACGTCCCCTTTCAGCTAGAAAGAAATTAAAAAATAAAATTTCCATCCATCCAACTCAATAAAAATGTTAAGAATAAGATTCTATCCCAATTCAGAAAAAAAAAATAACCAAAATTTCGTCCCTTCCAAATCTATAAAAATCTTGAAGATAACAAAATAATAAAAATTTTAAAAATAGAAAATGACCTCTTCTAGTTCAGACAAAAATAAATAACCAAAATTTCCTCCATCCCAACTCGATAGAAATCTTAAAAGTAGAAAATGATCCTTCTACCAATATTCATAAAATCTTAAAAACCAAAATTTCCTCCTCTTTATATTCTATCAAAATCTTTAAAATATAAAACATCCCTCTGTCAATTCAACAAAAATTTAAAACTAAAATTTCCTCGTTTCAAGCTCAATTATAGGTTTAAAAAATACAAAATTTGCCTGCCTTTAACTTCATAAAAATGTAAAAAACAAAAAAGTTCCTCTTCCAAATCGGAAAGAGATTAAATACAAAAATTTCTTCCCTCTCTTTTAAAATTAGAATTGTGAAATTCAAATGTTTTTTTATACATGACTCCTTTAAGGGCGAATAATTTTTATTTTAATTCGTTTTAAATTAATAATTGTTCATTTGTTATTTATACATCAAAATTCAACACAAAATTAATAATTGCTTATTCTAAAGGGTCAATCAAATATTGCTCAATATATTTAAGAATTTCTTCTTCTTAATTAAAAAATTTCAAATTGAATGGGTTAAAAATGTAATATTTCAAACTAGAACAATATTTCAATAAGGTTTGAAATTTTTCGAGACAGTTGAATTTTCAACTTTAAAATCTGTAAATTGTTTAATTTTGAACAGATTCAGAATCGTATTGTCAAATCATTTATTGTCCAATTTTTAATATTTGAACTACAGTTCAGTTTTTAAAATTATTAAATAATTTATATTTACAGTTGATCAACTCAAAATGTTTTTTATAAAAAAATTTCAAATTTAAACGCTTTTAATTTTTAATTGTTTAAGTCTTCACAATTGCATTTTGAAATTCTTAAAAGTGAAAATGTACGCTTAGAATTGAAGACCTAAAATAGAAAATATTTTACGCAAAATATTAAAAAATTACGCATTGTAAACTGGATGATTTCATGATTCAAAAAGTTAACCCTGGAAACTTTAATCAACCTATGTTCTTGGTTGATCCGTTTTGTTGATTTTAATAAATATTTTGCCAAATTAACTAAATGTTTCGGTTGAATCCGTCAAATTATTTATATTTGGGTTAATCAACCAAACATGATTTTGGAATTAATAACAAATTTTGCTAATCAAGAATTATTGTTGGGACAACCAAATATTTAGGTGTCCATAAAATAACAATACTCTGTGGTTGAGCCAACAAAAATTTTGTTAATTCAGCCGAACTTTTTTACGAGTGTGAATTTAATATTGTTTTATAATTAATTTCGATTCGAAATAATAAGTAGACGAATTACCTGTTTCTGTGATAGCCCGTTCAAAATCAGCTGGACCTTCAAGGGGGTCAACTTGTTTTACGTCCTCTGTAAAAAAATGCATTTATATTTATACGTCATTTATGGACAAAGGTAAGAGGACACTTCATGAAGAATGAATTGCAATATAAAAATCAAGAAAGGAGATTAAAAAATACAAATTAAAAATTAGAAGCAGAAAAAATCGTTTCATAACACATGCATAATTTCAGCACTTATTAATGCCCACGAAGCGGGGCTAAGGTTCTACTTTTTACTCCCTAGGGAGAAAAAAGTAACGTCAGAGGTGAACAACGACAATTACCAAGCGATCAGTTGACCGCGTTGACAGACTTTTTGACCGATTAGACAAACCCGAAGCAATAAGCTACAATAAATTACTGATAAATTACCATAAATTACCATAAGTTACTATAGATTACCATAATTTACCCTAATTTACCATAAATTACTACAAACAACCGATAATTTCTGAAAATTTTGGAAATTTTTAGCTACTCTGAATTTCGAAAAATTTCTCAAATTTTCAAAATTTCTCAAATTTTTTAATCTTTTCAAAATTTCAAAAAAAATTCAAGTGTTCTAAATTCATATTAAAGTAAAAATAAAGTTTACTAGGGTGTGCAAAATTTAAAAAAAACCCGAATCAAACGGGTCCGGGCGGGTTTCGGGTTCACAACCTGACCCGAAAACGCGAAAACCCGAGCCCGAGGTCCGGAAGTTAAATTTAAAAATTTTCGGTAAATTTGACGGAAATTTGTGGTGACATGCCATGAACTACAGAAAATTAATGGAAATTTTTGAAAATTTTTAAATCGAACTAAAAATTTTCTGTAACTTTGGCGGTAATTTATAGTAACTTACCCGAAAATCACCAGAAATATTCGGAATTTTTCAAATTGAACTTTTAAACAGGTTCGGGCTTGGTTTTCTAAAAAAATCGTTCAAAAAAAGAATTTAAACCTTTTCAAAAATTTTTTCAACATTTTTCGCAGCACCATATTTTCCAAATGTCAGAATTGGGTGACGTTTCATGCGCCATATGATAACCCATTCGTTTAAATATGCAATGAATAATATAAAAGAATATTATTTTTGAGATTTTCAAAAATTGCCAACATGAATAAAATGAAAAATTTTATCTTTATTTTTTTTTAGTAAAAACTCTACGAATTAAAAATATCAGAGACGAATTTGAAATCCAATAGATGCTCGAAATTTCCAGCTTTCTTGAAAAAAGCCATTTATACGACCCAACAAAAATTTTGTTCATAAAATTTTTAAAAAATTGTAACTTCAAAAACATTTTTTTCTTTGATTAATTCTACACTATTCGGTATTCACTTTTACTGAAAGCTCAGTGTGCAAAGCAGTTAACCCTAACACATTTTTCAATTTTCAAAATTTATAATTTTTAAGTTAAGATGAATAAAAGATAATAAACTATTTTCAAATTTTGTTTATTATTATTTATACTCCACTCTCATGAATATATTTTTATGACACATGCATGATTCCAGCCCTTTTTCATGCGTATGAAGCGAGGCTATAGCTCTACTTTTCACTCCCTAGGGAGTAAAAAGTGACGTCAGACATAAATAATGAAAATGATACGTCTATGAGCTCACATTTGTCGATAATCAGGCCACTCACCTTAAAAACTGTGAAGAAATTTTGGGTGCAGATAATAGAATTTTGCAGTAATTTATGGAAGTTACCATATACTACTGATGAAATTACCGTAAATGGTCGTAAATTACGTGAAAATTTCATAAATTTCCGGAAATTAATGTAAATTTTAAAAACTATTTTGGGTAATTTATGGTAACTTACCATAAATTACCTTAAAATTACCATTAAATACTGAAAATTTCCACAGATTTACGGAAATTTATAGAGAATATTAAATTGGATTTTGGGTGATTTATGGCAAGTTACCATAAATGACCTGTAAAATGACCATAAATTACGGAAAATGTCCATAAATTTTCTGAAATCTGCATAAATTTTTTAATTGAATTTTGGGTAATATAGGATAAGGTAACATAATTTGATGGTAAAATTACCCTGAATTATCAAAAGTTTCCATAAATTTCCGGAAATTTTATAGAATTTTCAAACTGAATTTTGAGTAATTTAGAAATATGTTACTATAAATTTCCGGTAAAATTACCGCATGTTACCAAATATTTTTATACGTATCCAGGAATTTTGAAATTAAAGTTTTGGTCCTTCATAGTAAGTTACTGTAAATTACCAGAACTTTGCTCTAAACTCGTCCCCGCTCTTTTGAACTTCTCTGCGATAATGCTTTCTCTATTCAAAATCTAATATGGGCTGAAATCATGCCTGTGTTACGAAAAATGTCTGAAATCATCCATTTGTTATAGAAAATATCGTATTCACTAAATGGGAGAGGGACTTTTTCCGATTCGATTATGTTTTCAATACTCGTCGAAAAAGTACTTCTTCTCTCCCTAGATGCATAATATACTAATTATTCGATACATAAGGTGTAGAAGTAGTTGCAAAATATCCAAATCTATTTCTATCCAGTTTTATTAATACTTATGAGACATGTTGAAAATTTCTATTTTCAATATTGATGAAGATCTAAATCATCCGTTAAATAAAATATATTTTATAACAGATGCATGATTACAGCCTTTTTCAATACCTATGAAACTGGGCTAGAATTCTACTTTTCAGTACCTAGGGAGCGAAGAGTTAAAAGTAGAAGGACTTTTTACTTCCTAGGGAGTAAAATGTGACGCCAGAACTGAATGATGAAAATTTTAGAGCATCCAGTTGATCGCGTTGACAGATTGTTTCACAGATTGGGTTAACCCGAAGCGATAAGTTACACTAAATTACCGATAAATTATCATAGATTACCATGAATTACTGTGAATTACCGAAGATTTCCGAAAATTTTGACAAATTATGAATACTTTGAATTTCGGTAAATTTATCAATTTTTCAAAATTTTCAAAATTTTCAAAATTAAATTTTTTTCAAATGTTCAAATTTCAGCATTTTTTTAAATTTCCGAATTTTTTGAGAATTTTAAAAATTGAAAATTTTTTCAAAAATTTCCGAAATTCATGTTATAATAAATATATAAAGTTTTCCAAAATTTGTGTCTGAAATCATGTATTTGTTATAAAACATATCGTATGTAATAAGGGGGAGGGGACTTTTTACAACTCGTGCATTTTTTCAGTATTCGTCGAAAAAGTCCCTCTTCTCCCCGTGGGTGCATAATATATTATTATTCGATACATGCGGTGTAGGGGTAGTTGCAAAATGTTTAGATAAACCTATTTTCATCCAGTCTTATCAATTCTTATGAAATATGTTGAAAATTTCAATTTTCAATATTGGTGAAGACCTAAATCATCCCTTAAATAAAACATATTTCATAACACATGCATGATTTCAGCCCTTTTCAATACCTATTAAGCGGGGCTAAATTTCTACTTTTTAGTACCTAGGGAGTAAAAATTAAAAAATAAACGTACTTTTTACTCCCTAAGGAGTAAATAGTGGCGTCAGAGATGAATAATAAAAATTCTCAAGCGATGAGTTGATAGCGTTGACAGACTGTTTTACAGATTGGGTTAACCCGAATCGATAAGTTACAATAAATTACCGATTAATTACCATAGTTTACCATAAATTACTATAAATGACTAAATATTTCCGAAAACTTTGAATATTCTGATTCTCGGTAAATTGATCAATTTTTCAAAATTTTCAAAATTAAAAAAAAATTTATGTGTTCAAAATTTTGACATTTTTTTAAATTTCAAAAATTTTTAAGAATTTAAAAAATTTGAAATTTTTTTAAAAATTATATAAATTCATATTGACATAAAAATAAAGTTTTCAAAATTCGCGTCTAAAATCATGCATTTGTTAAAAAAAATATGGTATGCACCAAGGGGGAGAGGGGCTTTTTTCGATTCGTTTATGTTTTCAATACTCGTCGAAAAAGTCCTTCTTCTCTCCCTAGATGCATAATATACTAATTATTTGATACATGATGTGTGGGGGTAGTTGCAAAATGTTTAAATCTATTTTTATCCAGTTTTATTAATTCTTATGAAATATGTTGAAAATTTCAATTTTCAATATTGGTGAAGATCTAAACCATCCATTAAGAAAAATATATTTCATCACATATGCATGATCTCGGCCCTTTTCAGTACCTATTGAGCGGGACTAAAGTTCTACTTTTCAGTACCTAGGGAGTTTAAAGTAAAAAATAAAAGTACTTTTTACTCCCTAGGGAGTGAACAGTGACATTGGAGGTAAATAATGAAAATTTCCAAACAATCAATTGATCGCGTTGACAGATTGTGTCACAGATTGAGTTAACCCGAAGCGATAAGTTACCATAAATTACCGATAAATAACCATAGTTTACCATGAATTACTATGAAATACCAAAAATTTCGGAAAAGTTTGGAAAATGTTGAATACTCTCAAGTTCGGTAAATATATCAAATTTTCAAAATTAAAAAAATTTTTTAAATTAAAATTAAAAAAAAATGTTCACAATTTCAACAATTTTTTAAATTTCAATTTTTTGTAAGAATTTGAAGAATTTAAAAAGTTCATTAAAGTTTCCTCAATTTATATTAAAATAAAAATGAAGTTTTCAAATTTCGTGTCTGAAATCATGCATTTGTTATGAAAAATATTGTATGCACCAAGGGGCAGGGGACTTCTTACGAGTCGTGTATTTTTTCAGTACTCGTCGAAAAAGTCCCTCTTTTCCCCCTAGGTGCATAATATACTATTGTTCGATACATAAGGTGTACGGTTAGCTGCAAAATGTTTAAACCTTTTTTTATCCAGTTTAATTAATTCTTATAAATCATATTGAAATATTCAATTTTCAATATTGGATTAAATGTATTTCATAACAAAAGTTCTACCCTTTAGTACATGGGGAGTAAAAAGTAAAAAGTAAAAGTACTTTTTACTCCTTAGGGAGTAAAAAGTGATATCAGAGGTGAATGATGAAAATTTTCAAGCGATTAGTTGATCGTGTTGACAGATTGTTTCACAGATTGAATTAACCCGAAGCGACAAGTTATCATAAGTTACCATAATTTACCATAAATTACAATGAATTACCAGAAATTGCCGAAAATTTTGAAAAATTTTGAATACTCTAAAATTTGGTAAATTTATAAAATTTTCAAAATTTTCAAAATTAAAAAATTGAAATTTTTTCAAAAATGTTCAAAATTTCTATAATTTCTCAAGTTTGAAAATTTTTCAAGAATTTCAAGAATTTAAAAAAATTTCAAGAATCTCCTCAATTCATATTAAAATAAAAATAAAGTTTCCAAAATTCGTGCCTGGAATCATGGCATTTGTTATAAAATAGTATATTATCCACCTAGGGGACAAAGAGGGACTTTTTCGACGAATACTGAAAAATTACGAAAAATGTCTGAAATCACCCATTTGTTATCAAAAATATCGTATGCACCAAGGGGGGAGGGACATTTTTCGACTCGTTTATGTTTTCAGTACTTGTCGAAAAAGTCCTTCTTCTCTCCCTAGGTGCATAATATACTATTATTATTATTCTACTACTATTATTAACTACTATTATTCGATATATAAGGTGTAGGGGGAGTTGCAAAATGTTTAAATCTATTTTTATCCAGTTTTATTAATTCCTATGAAACATATTGAAAATTTCTATTTTCAGTGTTGGTGAAGATCTAAATCATCCATTAAATAAAATGCATTTCATAACACATGTATTATTTCTGCTTTTTCCAATACCTATGATGCGGGGCTAACGTTCTACTTCTCAGTATCTAGGGAGTAAAAGTAAAAAGTAAAAGTACTTTTACTCCCTAGGGAGTAAAGAGTGACGCCAGAGGTGAATGATGAAAAATTTCAAGCGATCACTTGATCGCGTTGACAGATTGTTTTACAGATTGGGTTAACCCGAGGCGACAAGTGACCATAAATTACCATAGTTTACCATAAATTACTATGAAATACCGAAAATTCTCGAAAATTTTGGAAAACTTTGAATACTCTAAGGTTTGGTGAATTTATCAAATTTTCAAAATTTAAGAAATTAGAGAAAAATTTTCAATGTTTAAAATTTCAACAATTTTTTAAATTTCAAAAATTTTTAAGAATTTTAAGAATTAAATTTTTTTAATTTCCTTAATTCATATTAAAATTTAAAAAAAAGTTTCCAAAATTCGTGTCTAAAATCGTGCATTTGTTATAAAAAATATCGTATGCACCAAGGGAGAGGGGACTTTTTACCACTCGTGTATTTTTTCAGTACTCATCGAAAAATTCTTTCTTTTCCCCCTAGGTGTATTATATACTATTTCATAACACAAGCATGATTTCAGCCCTTTTTAATACCTATGAAGCGGGTCTAAAGTTCTACTTTTCAGTAACTAGGGAGTAAAAATAAGAAGTAGAAGTACTGTTTACTCCCTAGGGTGTAAAAAGTGATGTCAGAGGTGAATGATGAAAATTTTCAAGCGATCAGTTGATCGCGTTGACAGATTGTTTCGCAGATTGGTTTAACGCAAAGGGATAAGTCACCATAAATTACCAATAAATTACCATAGTTTACCATAAATTACTATGAATTACCGAAAATTTCGGAAAATCGGAAATACTCTGAATTTCGGTAAATTTATCAAATTTTTAAAATTTTCAAAATATAAACATTTTAGAAAATGTTTAAAATGTTCAAATTTCAATAATTTTTAATTTTCAAAAATTTTCATGAATTTCAAAAAAAAATTAAAAATTTCTATAAATTCATATTAAAATAAGAATAAAGTTTCCAAAATTCGTGTCGCATTTCCATAAAATACCGATAAATTACCATAATTTACCATAAACTAGTATAAATTACCATAGTTTACCGTAAATTACTATAAATTACCCAAAATATGCAAAAATTTTGAAATTTTTTTAATGCTCTGAGTTATGGTAAATTTATCAAATTTAAACAATTTCAAAAATGTTCACAATTGCAACAATTTTTGAATTTTAAAATTTTTTCAAAATTTAAAAATTTAAAAAAATTCCCCAAAATTCATATTCAAATAAAAATAAAGTTTCCAAAAGTCGTGTTTAAAATCATGCATTTGTTATGAAAAATATCGTATGCACTAAGGAAGAGGGGACTTTTCACTACTCGTGTATTTTAAATTTTTTCAGTACTCGTCGAAAAAGTCCCTCTTTCCCCCCTAGGTGTATTATATACTATTTCATAACACATACATGATTTCAGCCGTTTTTAATACCTATGAAGCGGGGCTAAAGTTCTACTTTTCAGTACCTCGGGAGTAAAAATAAAAAGTAAAAGTACTGTTTACTCCCTAGGGAGTAAAAAGTGATGTCAGTGGTGAATGATGAAAATTTTCAAGCCATCAGTTGATCGCGTTGACAGATTGTTCTGCAGATTAGTTTAACGCAAAGGGATAAGTCACCATAAATTACTGATAAATTACCATAGTTTACCATAAATTATTATGAATTACCGAAAATTTCGGAAAATCGGAAATACTCTGAATTTCGGTAAATTTATCAAATTTTTTAAATTTTCAAATTTCCAAAATTTTGAAATGAAACAAATTTTGTAAAATTTTAAAAATGTTAAAATTTCAACAATTTTTTAAATTTCAAAAATTTTCATGAATTTCAAAAAAAAAATTTAATTTAAAAATTTTTCTATACTCACATTAAAATAAAAATAAAGTTTTCAAAATTCGTGTCGCGTTACCATAAATTACCGATAAATTACCGATAAATTACCGTCTTTTACCATAAATTAATATAAATTACCATATTTCACCGTAAATTATTAGAAGTACCAAAAAAAAAAAAAAAATTTGTAAATTTTTTAATACTCTGAATTACGGTACATTTATTAAATCAAAAAAATTTCAGAAATGTTTAAAATTTCAACAATTTTTTAAATTTCAAAAATTTTTTTAAATTAAAATTTTTTTTAAAATTTCCTAAATTCATATTAAAATAAAAATGAAGTTTTCAAAATTCGTGTTTAAAATCATGCATTTGTTATGAAAAATATCGTATGCACCAAGGGAGAGGGGACTTTTTACGACTCGTGTATTTTTTTTCAGTACTCGTCGAAAAAGTCCCTTTTTTCCCCTTAGGTGTATTATATACTATTTCATAACACACGCATGTTTTCAGTCCTTTTTAATACCTATGAAGCGGGGCTAAAGTTCTACATTTCAGTACCTAAGGAATAAAAATGAAAAGTAAAAGTACTTTTTACTCCCTAGGGAGCAAAAAGTGATGTCAGAGGTGAATGATGAAAATTTTCGAGCGATCAATTGGTTTAACCCAAAGCGATAAGTTACCATAAATAACGGATAAATTACCATAGTTTACCATAAATTACTATGAATTACCGAAAATTTCGGAAAATTTGGAATACTCTGAATTTCGGTAAATTTGTCAAATTTTCAAAATTTTCAAAATATAAAAATTTTAGAAAATTTTTAAAATGTTCAAATTTCAATAATTTTTTAAATTTCAAAATTTTAAAATTTTAATAAATTCTTATCAAAATGAGAATAAAGTTTCCAAAATTCGTGTCGCGTTACCATAATTTACTATAAATTAGTATAAATTACCATAGTTTGCTGTAAATCACAATAAATTACCCAAAATTTTCAAAAAATTTGGAAATTTTTGAATGCTCTAAGTTACGGTAAATTTATCAAATTAAAAAAAAAAATTTATTTCAAAAATGTTCAAAATTTGAAAAATTTAAAAAATTTTTTGAATTGAAAAAATGGAAAAAAATTCCCTAAATCCATATTAAAATAAAAATAAAGTTTCCAAAATTCGTGTTTAAAATTATGCATTTGTTATGAAAAATATCGTA
>JAUMHM010000071.1:29203572-29214672 GCA_032362435.1 Melikaiella ostensackeni | reverse complement strand
AAAATAAAGTTTCCAAAATTCGTGTTTAAAATTATGCATTTGTTATGAAAAATATCGTATTCACCAAGGGGGAGCGCAACTTTTACGACTCGTGTATTTTTTCAGTACTTGTCGAAAAAGTTCCTCTTTTCCCGCTAGGTGTATTATATACTATTTACTCCCTAGGGAGTAAAAAGTGATGTCAGAGGTGAATCATGAAAATTTTCAAGCGATCAGTTGATCGCGATGACAGATTGTTTCGCAGATTGGTTTAATGCAAAGAAATAAGTCACCATAAATTACCGATAAATTACCATAGTTTACCATAAATTACTGTGAATTATCGAAAATTTCAGAAAATTTGGAATACTCTGAATTTCGGTAAATTAATCAAATTATCAAATTCTCAAAATTTTCAAAATATAAAAATTTTAGAAAATTTTATAAATGTTCAAATTTCAACAATTTCTTAAATTTCAAAAATTTTCATGAATTTCAAGAAAATTTTAAATTTTAAAATTTTTTATAATTTCTCATTAAAATAAGAATAAAGTTTCCAAAATTCGTGTCGCGTTACCATAATTCACCGATAAATTACCATAATTTACTATGAATTAGTATAAATTACCATAGTTTACTGTGAATTATAATAAATTTCCCCAAATTTCCCAAAAATTTTGGAAATTTTTGAATGCTCTAAATTACGATAAATTTATTAAATTTTAAAAAAAATTTAACTTTCAAAAATGTTCAAAATTTCAAAAATTTCAAAAATTAAAAAAATGTAAAAAATTCCTTAAATCCATATTAAAATAAAAATAAAGTTTCCAAAATTCGTGTTTAAAATTATGCATTTGTTATGAAAAATATCGTATTCACCAAGAAGGAGCGGAACTTTTACGACTCGTGTATTTTTCCAGTATATGTCGAAAAAGTCCCTTTTCTTCCCCTTGGTGCATAACATGCTATTTTAAATAAAATTTGGGAGACATCTCGTTTATTGAAAATGTTTTAAACTTAAGTATATTTTTCAGCGTCAAAAAATTTTTCAATAATTAGTGACGTTATTTGACAACTGGTCTGCGATAGATCTGCATTGGAAAAATTTGAAAAAAAAAATGGAATTTTTGGCCTTACAAAGGGTCTCTTTCACTAATAAGGGTTGTCTTTCATCTTCTTGAAATGCTTTATTTTTTATATTATTTTTTAACGTCATTTTACGACTTTCCCCCAGAAAACCAAATTTAGTGCAACTTAAGAGAAAATACGATGTTTCATACATTTTAGAATCATTTTAGGTGGGGCCGCCTAAAATAAAAAAAAATTTTATTTGGAACAGTTGTATAATCCCATTATAATACTTTCTATCTAATCACTTTATCGAATTGCATAAAAATATCCGATTCCTAAATATAAATGAATTCTTCATTCAAGACGAAATTCAAATAAAATGGTACTTTTCCCAAAGAAAGAAATAAGTCAAATTACGTAAGAAAAAATAGATCTCTTCATAAAATGGTGATTCTACAATTAATTTTTTTTTACCAACAAACTTTTTTGGTATTCGATAAAGGAAAACAAATCGATTTTTCGGATCACCCAATTGGCACCATCAAAATATTTACAAGTAAAATTTATACGTACGATCTTGCTGAAACAATCTTCGCCACCAATTACAGATGGTCAACATCGGCTTTAAAACATTCTTCCAGGCCCCGTGCATATTTAACAACTTTCACTAAATATTTCCAGTCTCATGTCACCAGAAACAGTTTCTCAAAGAAATGACACAACTTCACAAATTCGCAAATTTATCCTCAAAATCCTTCACTTCCCAACTCTCTATTTTCACCTTCTCTAAAAATCCGCACCTGAAAAAAACTGTTGTACAAAACTTGTGAAGAGCCAACTGACAACTACTGTCGAAAATGATCACAAGGGAAGAATCGGATCCTTGAAGAGCGAAAATTGTCACCACTTTGACAGACGAGACACGTTACTCATTAAGAGAAAAATCACCGTTAGAACGGTATATTTATTAGAGGGGCTTGCGAGCCTATATGTATATAAGATGAAGGTTAATTTTTTGAGAAACTTGGAGAGGGGCCGCTCAACCAATTGCAATCGCGTGGGAGATCAACGGTGGAAACTTACGTCTAATTACTTGACGATATCTTGCACGATAGGGGGGCTTGATTTACAGCGATAAACTCATCCTTTGACAAATTTCCCTTGATAGGTAGGAAATGAAACATTTTCCATTGGTAGGAGTGACGCGACCCGATGGCCGTCGATCAGCAGGTATTATGACGAATGTCGACTACTGTCTCATTCGCGAATTTCGGTCTTCGGACAGCCTCAAACTCTCCAAGAAACTGCCATCGCAAGGGAAATGAAATATTTTGTCAACACGGCGTTTCACCCAGCCATGACGCACCATCACAATTCAAGATATCATCATATGTGTATAAATTGTTTGCATTTAATCACAAACAATTGAAAATTTCAGTCGAGACACGTGCCTTGATTATTATTAGAATTCGGAGCATTTCAGAATTAAAAATATGCCAAGATTGGGGAATAGAAAAAGGCAAAAGCCAGGCGAAGGTTGCGGATAGGAATTCATTCTGAATTACATATTCCGAAAAATGTATCCGAAACAATACGAATCAATCCGAACCAATCCGAATCAATCCGAAAAAATTCCCCATTTCGTTGGAACCAAATCAAATAAAAATTAGTCCGACTCAGTCCGGTTCAATCCGAAGCAAACCGAAGCAATTCAAATGAAATTCTGAATCCGGATAATTTCGAGTCAATCCGAGCTCAGAGTCATAAATTCTGAATTTTCAATACGAATAAATCCGAGTTCGGATTGGATCGCATTCATTCGGATTGAAAATTTGGTTCGGATCAATTCGGACTGGATTGGATTGGATCGGAATAATTTTTAACCAATTTGAATCGAGCGAAATTCCGAACTGTTTTCGGATTGGTTCGGATTGATTGATTTAATAAAGACCCTGGCGAGAGTTTCGGATAGGAATTCATTCTGAATTACATATTCCGAAATATGTATACGAACCAATCCGAATCAATCCAAATCAATCCGAAAAAATTCTCCATTTCGTTGGAACCAAATCGAATGAAAATTAATGCGACTCAGTCCGGTTCAATCCGAACTCCCAATCCGAATCAAACTGGAGCAGTTTGAACGAAATTCTCAATCCGAATAATTCTGAATCAATCCGAACTCAGATTCATAAATTCTGAATTTTCAATCCGAATGAATCCGAATTCGGATTGGATTGGATTCATTCGGATTGAAAATTTGGTTTGCATCGATTCGGACTGGATTGGATTGGATCGGAATAATTTTTAACCAATTTGAATCGAGCGACATTCCGAACTGTTTTCGGGTTGGTTCAATCCGAACTCCCAATCCGAATTAAACTGAAGCAATTCGAACGAAATTCTCAATCAGAATAATTCCTCATCAATCCGAACTCAGATTGATATATCCTGAATTTTCAATTCGAATGAATCCGAATGATTCCGAGTTCTGATTGGGTCGGATTCATTCAGATTGAATATTTGGTTTGGATGAATCGGATTAAATTGGATTGGATCGGATTAATTTTTAATCGATTTAAATCCAGCAAAATTCCGAACTTTTTTCAAATTGGTTCGGATTGATTGATTTAATAAAGACCCTGGAGAAAGTTTCCGATAGGAATTCATTCAGAATCATTCCGAAATATGTATCCGAACCAATCCGAATCAATCCAAACTAATCTGAAAAAAGTTCTCCATTTTGTTGGATCCAAATCAAATAAAAATTAGTCCGACTCAATCCGGTTCAATCCGAATCAAACCGAAGCAATTCAAATGAAATTCTGAATCCGGATAATTTCGAGTCAATCCGGACTCAGATTGATATATCCAAACCAATCCGAACCAATCCGAAAAAAGTTCTCCATTTCGTTGGACTCAAACGGTTGGAAATTAGTCTGACTTATTCCGGTCCAATCCGAATCAATCGGAACCAAATTTCCAATCCGAATGAATTCGAATCAATCCGAACTTGGATTGATGTATACTGAATTTTCTGTCCGACTGAATCCGAGTTCCAATTGAATCGGAATCATTCGGATTGAAAATTTTGTTCGGATTGATTCGGAATAAATTCCAATCCGAAACTTTCGCCAGGGAAAATTGCAGAGGCCCAATTTTTGAGGGAGTCCAAAATTGAAATGCGGAAGATAATGTTTATAAATTCTTAACAAATCCGCATTAACTGAATATTTGTTTTTAGTGATTTTACATTTTGAATCGAGAAAGACCTTAGCGCAAGTTTCGGATAGGGATTCATTCCGAATTATTCCGAAATGTGTATCCGAACTAATCAGAAAAAGTTCTCCATTCCGTTGGATTCAAATCGATAAAAAATTAACCCGACTCAGTCCGGTCCAATCCGAACAAATCTGAACCAAATTTCCAATCCAAATGAATTTGAATCAATCCGAACTCGGATTGATGTATACTGAATTTTCTGTCCGAATGAATCCGAGTTCGTATTGTATCGAATTCATTCGGATTGAAAATTTGTTTCGGATTGATTCAGATTGGAAGTTCAGATTGAATTGGATTGGGTCGGGTTAAACCAGGGAAGGTCGGAGAGTCGTAATTTCTAAGGGGGTCCAAAATTGAAATGCAGAAGATAATGTTTGTAAGTTTTTAACATATCCGCAGTAACTAAATGTTTGTTTTTAATGATTTTACTGCATTTTGAATCCAAGAAGACCCTAGCGAAAGTTTCGGATAGGAATTTATTTCAAACTATTCCAAAATATGTATCCGAAACAATCCGAATCGAACCGAACCAACTAAAAAAAGTTCTCAAATTGTTTCATCTAAATCGGTTAAAAATTAATCCGACTCTATCCGATTTAATCCAAACTTCCAATCCAAATCAATCCGAATAAAATTTTCAATCCGAATCAATCCGATTCAAACCGAACTCGGATTGACATTAACCAATTTTCAATCCGAATGAATCCGAGTTCGGATTGAATCAGTTTCATTCGGATTGGAAGTTCGGATTAAGTCGGACTAAATTGGATTAATGTTTAACCGATTTGGATCGAACGAAATTGAGAACTTTTTTGAATTGGTTCGGTTCGATTCGGACTGGTTCGGACACAGATTTCGAAATAATTCGGAATGACCTACTCAAAAAATGACGACTCCACAGCCTTCCCTGGCGAAAGCTTCGGACAGAAATTCATTCCGAATCATTCCGAACCAATCCGAAAAAATTCTCGATTTCGTTCGATCCAAATCGGTTAGAAATCAATCAAGAATGATTCGGAATGAATTCCTACACGAAACTTTCGCTAGAGTCTTTATTAATTCAAAATGTTGTAATGTCACGGAAATAAAATATTCAGTTACTGTGTATTTTTTAAAAGTCCGAATGAATCCGATTCAGTCCGAACTTGGATTCATTCGGATGAAAAGTTTGGTTCTGATTGATTCAGATCGAGACGGATTGGTTCGGATACATATTTCGGAATAATTTGGAATGATTCAGGATGAATTCCTACCCGAAACTTTCGCTGGGGTCTTTCTCGATTAAATATGTAGTAAAATCACTAAGAACAAATATTTAGTTAAAGCGGGTTTGTTCAAAATTTATAAACATAATCTTCTGTATTTCAATTTTAGACTGTCTAAGAAATTACGACTCTCCAACCTTCCCTGGCGAAAGTTTCGGATAGGAATTAATTTCGAATCATTCCGAATTAATCCGATAAAAGTTCTCGATTTCGCTCGATCTAAATCGGTTAAAGAGTAATCGGACCCAATCCGATTTAATCCGAATCAGTCCGAATCAAATTTCCAATCCGAATGAATCCGATTGAATCTGAACTCGGATTCATGTGTACTGAATTGCCTATCCGAATGAATCCGAGTTCGGATTGAATCGGATTTAAAATTTGGTTCGGATTGATTCAGATTGGAAGTTCAGATTGAATCGAATTGGGTCAGATCAATTTTTAACCGATTTGGATCGAACGAAGTTCAAAACTGTTTTCGGATTGGTTCGGATAGATTCGGAGTGGTTCCGATACAGATTTCGGAATAATTTGGATTGGTTCAGAATGATTCGGAATAAATTCCTATCCGAAACTTTCGCCAGGAAAGGATGGAGAGTCCCAATTTTAAGGGGGTTCAAAATTAAAATGCAAAAGATGTTTGTAAATTTTTCAAAAATCTGCAGTAACTCAATATTTGTTTGTAGTGACATTACTACATTTTAAATCAAGAAAGACTCTAACAAAAGTTTCGGATAGGAATTCGTTCCGAAACATTCCGAATTATTCGAACGAAGTCGAGAACTTTTTTGGACTGATTTGAATTGGTTCGGATGCAAATTTCAGAATAATTCGGATAGGTTTGGAATGATTTGGAAGTTTGGGATAGAAATTCATTCCGAATCATTCCGAACTATTCCAAAATATGTATCCGAACCAAGCCGAAAAAAGTTCTCCATTCCGTTGGATACAATTCGTTAAAAATTAATCCGTCTTAATCCGGTTTAATTCGAACCAAATTTTCAATCCAAATTAATCCAAATTCGGATTGAATAGGATTCGTTCGGATTGAAAATTTGGTTCGGATTGCATCGGATTGGGTCAAATTAATTTTTAACCGATTTGGATCGAAAGAAATTCAGAACTTTCTTCAGATTGTTTAGGATTGGTTCGGATTGATTTGGAATAAATTCCCATCTGAAACTTTCACCAAGGAAGGTTGCAGAGTCCCAATTTTCAAGGGGGTCTAAAATTGAAATGCAGAAGATAATGTTTATAAATTTAAAAAAAAATCCACAGTAACTGAATATTTCTTTTTAGTGATATTACTATATTTTGAATCAAAAAAATTTATTATTTGTAAGATAAATTGTGTCATTTTTCACGGAGAATGTTAAACAATAACCTAAGAAATTTAAATTTCACTTCTCAACTTGCGCAACGACCTTAATTGCTACACGTATTTGAGATCATGGAATTCTTCTAATTCGGAGATTCTGTCAGTGTTTTTGAGACAGGTCATAATCAAAATATATTATGTGAAATTGATAAAAAGAATAAACAGAATATTTGAAAGAAACAATAAACAGGAATTTGGGTTGACAAACTTCCTTGCATCATCCTCAGAAATGTTATGTTTTCCTTCCTCTATTGAAAATTAAGGTGAGGATTTTTAAGAATCCTCAAGTTCAATAAAAAAAGCTAAATGCAAATGTATAACTGAAAAATTTGTTTGCGAAGGAAAGGGTTTCGTACACTATGAAACTCAAAGTAAAAGTTACAAAATCATAATACCCGAAAATATTAGTTGCAAAATCATAATGTCCAAAAATATAAGTTTGAAAATCGTAAGACCCAAGAATAAAACCCCAAATAAGAGACACAAATATCTAAGTGAAAATATAAGGCCCAAAAAAACTTCACAAACACTACATTCCAAAACGTAGATCCCAAGCTGTGAGAGCCAAACTTATAAGACCCACAAACATGTCCTTAAATCATAAGGCACACAAATATAAGTTTTGAAATCATTTGGCCCAAAAATATGTGACTCCACATATAAGGCACAAAAATAACGTCACAAACACTACGTTCAAAAATGCAGATCCCAAGCCGTAAGACCCAAACCCATGACGCCCACAAACATGTCCCAAATTCATAAGGGTAAGAAATATAAGTATCGAAACCACATGGTACAAAAATATGAGCTGTGAATTCATAAGATCCAAAAATACGAAGCTCAAGAATATAAAACTTGAATATCAGACTCAAATATGGGACTCAATATATATGGCGAAAAAATTACGTCACAAGCTCTACGTTCCAAAACGTGGATCCCAAACCGCAAGACTCAAACCCATAAGGCCCACAAATATTTCAAGAAGTCGTCAGACTCAAAAATATATGTTACGAAATCATAAGGCTCAAAAATGTAAGTTTTGAGATCATATGACCTGAAAATATGAGTTTCAAAATCACAAAGTCCAAAGATATATGTTTCAAAATCATGAGGTTAAAAAATTTGAGCCCAAGCATATGAAACCCGAATATAAGACGCAAATATATGACTCAAAATATAAGGCCCAAAAATAACTTTACTATCACTATGTTCCACAACGTAGATACCAAGACGTTAAACCTTAAGTCATAAGGCCCACAAACATGTCCAAAAATCAGAAGACTCAAAGATATATGTTTCATAGCCATATCGCCCGAAAATGTAAGCTTCAAAATCATTAGACCCAAAAATATGAGGCCCAAAAGTTTTCAACTCAAAATATAAATCCCAAAAATAATTTCGCAAACAACTCTTTTCAAAATGTGGATCCAAAACATATCTCAAAATTATAAGATTTGAAAATATCAGTTTAAAATCCATATGGCCTGAAAAAATAAGGTCAAAAAATTATTACACAAACATTACATTCCAAAACGTAGATCCCATGTCATAAAAGCCAAATCCATAAGGCCTACAAACATGTCATAAAATCATAAGACCCAAAAACATAAGTTTTAAAATCATATTGTCCAAAAATTTAAGTTTCAAAATCATGAGGTAAAAAAATTTAAGTCTCAAAAATAGTTTGACAAACATTTCGTTCCAAAACGTAGATCCCAAGTCGTCACACCTAAACACATAAGGCCCACAAATGTTTCCAAAAATCATAAGGCTATAAAATATAAATACGAATTCATTCTGAATTACATATTCCAAAATATGTATACGAACCAATCCGAATCAATCCGGAAAAATTCTCCATTTCGTTGGAACCAAATCGAATGAAAATTAATGCGACTCAGTCCGGTTAAATCCGAACTCCCAATCCGAATCAAACTGAAGCTGTTCGAACGAAATTCTCAAACCGAATAATTCTAAATCAATCCGAACTCAGAGTCATAAATTCTGAATTTTCAATCCGAATAAATCCGAGTTCGGATTGGATCAAAAATATGAGTTTCAAAATCCTAAGACCCAATAATATGAGTTTCAAAATCATACGGCCAGAAAATATGAGTGTTAATATTATGGGGCCCGAAAATATGAGTTTCAAAATCATAAGGTGCAAAAATATTAGTTTTAAAATCGTAAGGTCCAAAAATATACGTTTCAAATTAAAAAAATATAAGTTTCAAAATCATAAGGTCCAAAAATATAAGACTCAAAATATAAAGCCTAAAAATAATTTCACAAACACGACTCAAAAGTAGATCCCAAACATGTCCCAAAATTATAAGGTTCAAATATATAAGTTTAAAAATTATCTGGCCTGAAAATATAAGGAACAAAAATAATTACACAAACAGTACATTTTAAAACGTAGATTCCAAGCCGTAAGAGCTCAACCCATAAGGCCCACAAACATCTCAAAAAATCATAAGGCTCAAATATATAATTCTCAAATTTATTAGGTCCAAAAATATAATTTTTAAAATCATAAGGCCCAAAATATAAGTTTCAAAATCATGAAGCCCAAAATATAAGTTTAATAATCATAAGGCCCAAAAATATATGTTTCAAAATTATAAGGCACTAAAATATAAGTTTTCAATATCATAAGGTCCAAAAATATAAGTTTCAAAATCATGAGGTTCAAAAATATAAGTTTGAAAATCATAAGGCCCAAAATAAAAGTTTCAAAACCATAAAGCCCAAGAATATAGGTTTCAAAATCAGAAGGCCCAAAAATATAAGTTTCAAAATTATAAGGCCCAAAAATATAAGTTACAAAATCATAAGGTCCAAAATATAAGTTTCAAAACACAAGGCCCAAAAATATGAATTTCAAAATGAAAAGTCCCAAAAAATAAGTTTCAAATTCATAAGGTCCATAAATACAAGGCCCAAATATTGCGGACGGACAAATCACTTACTCAGGTCTACTGCAGATGAACTCATCAAATATTCTTAATTTGACAAAAAGAGATCACTTTCAATTTCAAACTTGAGGGTCAAAATTTCATGTGAAAAGTTTGCTGAGAGCAGAAGAAGTGATAACGATGCAATACTCGATTTCTCGATCACTGGATTTCATGCTCGGTAAATTGTCCGTTTTGTATTATAAATAACGTTTAAACCTCTTAAGAGATCATAAATACGAGCAGAGATTAATTGAAAGTGGGAAAAAAACAGGTTGCTGAAATAACAGTTGGTGCGAGAAAAAGGTCAATGTTGATTTATATAATATAAAACAGATATAGTAATACCTATGAGTTACCTTTCATCCATCTATCTTAAAATCAGAATTAAATAATAATGCAAATCACACTCATGTGGAAAAATTATATGCATACTCTATCGGTACTTTGTATATAGACTGAAAAATTATGTATACGGAGAAAAATTTCAACCAAATATCGAACGGATCGTCTCGTAGAAACGAGCATTTCGTTGAATCCATCGAACCGAGCAATAATTTTCAAAAAATTTTAATATGATAATTTAATGAAAGAATCTTGTTATAAATCGCAATAAATTGACAGAATGTTTTTTAATTAACCCGGAAATTTAATTTTCAGACACTAGACAATGAAAAAATTGTTATTAAATTTCGAGGATAAGTGATTTGAGGGATAATATAGATGATTTTTTTACATTTATTTTGTATACACTAGGAATACTTGTTGATATTCATTTCTTTTATTCAATGACATTTTTTAATCAAATATTGGCATTCAATATAAACATTTTTTTACTTCATTACTTTTTGTGAACGAAACAAATTATATATACTTTTATGCGCTAGTATAATACATTTAGGGCTTAAATAAGGATTGTAATTCGCTTGCCAGTGAACAAGTAATCCACGAATTAAGAAACATAAGGTATTTTATGGATTCGTTATTGAGCCGATTTTTGTATTTCCTAATTATTCAGGAACCACGTGAAAAGAGTCGTTCAGCTGCAACGGACGTCGCTTGTATGCTGAACAAATCGCGAACCATTAAAGATAAGTTATTAAATGACATCTTTGCTGGTTTTTTGAAAGACATCGTTTTTTTATTGACCCAAAGTATATAAAATTGT
>JAUMHM010000071.1:29185780-29195783 GCA_032362435.1 Melikaiella ostensackeni | reverse complement strand
ATTGAGCTACCATTTTTTCTTCACTTACTTTTTGAATGTCAAAGGCAGAGGACTCGAATTTTCTCGCCGATAGTAGTTAGGTCCCAGTCTTGTATTTTGGCCAGGCTTTAGTTGGGCCCTGATTAGAATAAAAGAACCCACAAGATTCTAGTCAGGAACTGTTCGGATCTTAGTCAGTGTGGCCCGTTTTTCTAAAAGATTTCCAATTCCCACTAAAACAAGGAAAAATCATGATTTTCATGATGTAAGTATTTAAAAACAGTTAGAAATTAAATTTTAAGAGTTTTTACGGCCTTCAAAGCGTTTAATCTTTGTTCGACTCAACAAGATTCTTAATCCATCCTGGCAAAGTCTAGCTGGACCCTCGCAAGGGCCTACAATAGCTTCCCTTAACAGCAAACAGCGCATGCGTGATTTCTGTCGACGCTGCGGGTGTGCGCAGTCGGTGATTCGCCATATTGCATCAGCTGTTAGTAATGTTACGACACAACCTGACACGACGCATCACTTTTTTCAAATTCCATATATTATTCCTGGCATTTACCAGAATATTGAACAAAAGTGAATAGAGTTCATGACAATAGGTGCAGTGAAATATTATGTTTCAAGTGTGATGTGAATTTAGTCTTCATTAGAGACAAATAAAATTGATTCTTCAAGTTGGAACACAGTTGTGTTCTTCTGAGTGCAACTATTGCCTCGCGAGAACCAACTCGAAATTTCCACAGGGGTTAATTGATTTATTTCAGTGAGCTTTATTTATTTACTTCTCAAACGTTAATCAAATATTAATCGGGCAACAGAAAGGGTTAAGACGGGGCTCTTCCTATTGTCAAGCGATAAAAGGGTACCTCGTTAGGGACTGGTTAGAGGTTTTAACTAGATCCTGACTGAAACAGCTTTACAGAACTAACCCGGCTCTCTCCATTTTTCCCGATCAGCGCGCAAGTAGAAATATGGAAAAATATACAGAGCCCTGATAAATCCCGTCCTCAATTTCTACGGGGGAAGAAACCAGAGTTGGAGCTGTATACGGACCGAATCAAAACTGGAGCTCTCTGCAGTGGAGCCGTCGATATAAAGATTTTAAACCTTCATTGGAAAAGTTAATTATTTTACGATCTGAATTGTTGATATTGAATTGAGAGATAAGAATTGTCTTAGAAAACATTTATTTCACACATAATTTAACCTGTTCACAATAGAAATAATTTGTACTTTGCGGGAAGGGAAATTTATATCAAAATTGGAAACCGTTGAAAATTCTTTACAGGGGAAGACGCGATATAACCAGAGCAGAAAGGTTGTCGCGGATGCAGACGACTTACTTTATTATATGCATATTCGCCAGCGAAAAGAAACTGGCGAATGACGGGTTGAGAGGAGAGGACGCGCGTCATTCAAACGTACCGTTCTATGAAATCAAAGGCCACATTGTCACCGGAATTACCTCCATTCGGAAACGACGTATTCATCGTGCCGCGCACGTGGAATTAACCCTATTTGTTTGCCGCCTTCGAGTTGCGTGTAATGAAGCCACTATTTATTCGTTCGAGGATCCTCGAGTTCGCGCTGCTTCAAAGACTCCACTAACTCTTTCATCTCCGTTCGGGATTCACAAATCGCATTCAATGTGTACTTTTGGGCCCCAAAAAGATGTATTCATGTACGAAATTAGTTCATTGATTATTTCAGGATTCTTTCAGATTATCTTCGCCTTTATATTCAAGTTAAGACTTTAAAACTATTGTTCGACCAGACGTTATAAAATTGTAATTTCTAATGCTTACATGGAATAGATGTTGCACAGTGAGGCCAAGTGTAGTACCCGTGGACAAATTAACTTTTAGCCGAAGCTGTTCGACCGATTTGGAAGTTATTTTATTTTTAAATTCATGAATTTGAAATTTATAACAAAGTTATCGCTGCATATTTTTAAACTAGCTGTGAATTTGATCTTGGGTGTTTCCACTTTGTTTGTATTTATAATTTTATGGTGCTCATTCTTAATGAGCACTTTGCTTCCTCATTATGACAAATTAGCAAATATATTTGCTTCCTCATAGAGGAGGTGAAAATAAAAATATACAAGTAGGTCAATTAATTCGTCTCGAATCAAGGAGTCTTTTCTATTTTTGCATTAACTTTGAACTATGTTGATGAAAAAAATTATACTGTGAAACGGCGATTTTTCAATTACTGTAAATGACCAGAATGACCGCAACTTCCTTACTCTTCAGCAAAATGTATTAATATTGTAGGTCAATCGATTCATCTCGAATCAAGGAGTGTTTTCTATTCTTGCATCAACTTTGAATTATGTTAATGAAAAAAGGTTTACTATACAACTGAATTTTAAAATATTATAAATGATCACAGATTCCTCAATCTTCGATGAAATGTATTAATATCATAGGTCAATTGATTCGTCTCAAGGCAAGGAATCTTTCATATTCCTGCATCAGCTTTGAATTATGTGAATAAAAACAGTCTTACTATAAACAACCAATTTTTAAAATATTATAAAGTGCTAAAAAATTGAAATGATTATTTTTGGATGTCCTCCGCTCAGTTTTTGGATATAAGTGGTGAAAATCAGCCTTCCAAATTTCATCAGTTTATATGCAACCGTCCTCAAATTATCGTGCTCACAATAAAAAGTGACACACACACACACATCCGGACAATTGCTTAGAACATTGTATCAGACATTTTTAAATTGAGAAACGTTTAATTAAACGAATTAAAAATTTTTCGAAATTATAACCATCACAAAGCTTCCTCTATGAGTAAGCAAAAAGTTATTTAAATTTTTTTCATTTAGCAATGAAAATTCATTGAAATTTTTTTTTTCGAAGGTGCAATTTTGTAGAAAGATATTCAATTCAGTCGAAAGTGCACAGAAATAGTGCGAATATTTATCATAAATGACATTCAGCAGTATCAGATACATGAAAAATTCTGTACAATTGTTATAAACAAATGAGTCAACAAAAATTAGATTTTTCAGTAAAAACGATATTCAAGTACTTCAGATGCGTATTTTTGGATAAAAATGGGAAAAAATATTTTGATATTCCTTTTCAAAAATGAAGACCATTTGTTAATTATTTAAAAAATTTCTTTAAACAAATGCATAAATTCGTCATTTTTAAATAGATTTATTGCGTTTTTTTCGAAAGAATCGACAATAAATACCTTTCTTAAGCTTCTTACGCTATTTTTTGATGTCAGACAATAAATGTTATTTGCTTAAACAAACTTAGTAAACCATTGCATAATACTGTCATTTTTCAACACACAGAATTTTTTTGTTTGCAAATTCAACTGCAGATATGTTAACAATATTTCTTGGTTTGACGCTTAGATATTAATCAATTATTTGTATTTGTTTAAGCAAATTTAATAAGTATAGTCATTTTTTAGAAATTTTTCAACATATAGATTTCGTTTTTTTAAAGGCATCAATTCCTAACATTTTTTCAGTAGCACTATGTTGCGATATCTTACTAATAGCTAATAATTTGCATTTGTTGTTAAAAATTTTGATGAACAAATGCATAATTTGGCCATATTTTAGTAGATATATTTCATTTTCCAGCATTTCTTGAAAATATGAAAATGTTTAAGGGATTCTCAGTTCGTTCATTTTTGCCCATTGCATCCAGAAGCTAAGGCACTTCTCCTTTAACCTCAATAGGAAATAATTTCAGTAAATTCAAGTCATTCGAAGCTTATGTCATTGATATGTTCAAGGAAGTTCGTTTGAAAAATGCTAACAATTATTCGACACTAGAGTTTCTTAACGAAAAGATTCATATTGAATTGCGGGTGAATGAATATTTTATAGAAACAGAATTTTATTCGTAGAAACATGAACGAAGTGAGGATTTTCTAAACATTGTTCATAATTTCGAACTATTTTCAAAACGATTGTTAAATTATTGAATATGTCCTGCTCGATAAAAAAGTATCAAAGCAGAGAGACATTGCTTATTAATTTAAGACGTCTTCATGAAAAACAATGAGGTGTTTCCATAAAGTTGTTTATTAAATTTGTTCAAAAAATTATGAGTTGTTATCTAACAGCAAAATAGCACAGGTAAGGCCCATTGTTTATACACTTCCAATTGATTATGCTAAAGAAACAAAATCTATCTATTAAAACATGGCCAAATTATGCATTTGCTTATTAAATTTTTCAACAACAATTACGAATTGTTAGCTATTAGTATAATATAGCAATAGAGTGTTACTGGCAAGATATTACGAAGTGATTCCTTTGAAAAAACGAAATTTATGTGTTATATAATGGCGAAACAATGAATTTGTTGATTAAATTTGCTTAAACAAATACAAATTATTATATAATAACCAAATATCATAGTGAGAGGTAACATTAACATATCTGCAGTTGATTTTGCAAGAAAAAAAAATGAATTCCATGTAGTGAAAATGACAGTAGGATATTTATTGTCGATTCTATTAAGAAACAAAATGATTCTATTCGAAAATGACGCATTTATGCACTTATTTAAATAATTAACAAATGTTCTTCATTTTTCAAAAGTCACATTGAAATTTTTTCCACATCCTGGCCCAAAAATACGCATCTGAAGTAGTTGAATATCGTTTTTACTAAGAAAACTGAGTTTTGTTGACTCATTTGTTGATAACAATCGTAAAGAATTTTTCATGTATCTTATACTGTTGGATGTCATTTATGATAAGTTTTCGAAATAATTCTGTGTACTTTCGACTAAATTGGATAACTTCCTACAAAATGGAACCTTCAAAAAAAAAAAAGAATTTTCATTTTCAAATAAAAAAAAATTTAATAACTTTTTAAATGATATGTCTCAAAAACTTCGTTAGAACTTCCATAATCATCAATTGAAAAAAAATCCAAATCAGTCGAACAATTTTGGCTGAAAGTTAATTTGCCTATGGTTACTACATTCGGCCCCACTGTGTGTTTCTGTAATTAGCGAAACAATAGAATTGAAATCGTTTATTTTAATCTCTCAGAATAGAATTCCAAATTTAAAAACCTTACTTTAAATCGAGAACTGTTGATTGTGATATAAAATTTGTTGTAGTGGATGCTGCTACAGTCTCAAGTAATGTACATAATTAATAATAATAATATTCGAATTAATTCATTAACTTTGGCCACATTGAAGCTTCTTTGTTTCCGCTTGCTCTTCGCGTGTTTTTTATCTTTTAATTTTGTTTCTATCATGTCGATGTGACAGTTTATCAGTATAATACGTCAATTCGAAATCTCATAAAATTCTGTTCCCACTTGAAGTTGTTTCGATTGAATGGAAATTCTTAAGTTTGAATTGTAATATAAAATTCACATCATGTTAGATCGACATAACAATAATTTTCGGCTAACTTGAGGATCATTTAAGGTTAGGTGCAGAAGTTCCTTAAAAATATGTACTAATTACAGCTACAGGTGCTTTGTGAAAATAGTAACTTGTTACATTTCCAATCACTGATTGCAGTAAATTGAAGTTCCTGCAAAGTTTATTTCTTTCATCTACGGAAACATTTGTTACATATGTCAAAAATGATAAGAATTCCCAAAAAATAAATGAACGCTGTCATTCTTAGTGTTCACGGTTAAAGAACTTGCAACTGCAAATTTATAAAATTAAATAATTTTCGATTTTAAGTCTTGAAAACTGATCTAATCCAAGAAAACATTCAAATTTTCATCATTTTCAATTATACACATTAAATATTAAAGAGTGCAAATAGAGGTGCAAAAATTCAAAATTGTAGGATTTTTTCTTTAAAATATTAAAAATTGAACTACATATGCCAAAAAGCATTTAAAATTGCATCATTTTCTATTTTCCACATCAAATTTTGCAGTCTTCAATTGTAAATATTCAGAATTGAAGAATTTCCCATTGTGAATTTCGAAATTGAAACCTAATATAAAAAAAAAAAACGTTCAAAGTTTCATATATTTAAACTGTAAACATTCCAAATTAATGAATCTTTAAGTATTGAAAATCATAAACATTGATGAATTTTAAACTTCAAATCTATAAAATCGAATAAATTTCAATTTTACATTTCCAAAATTGAATCATTTTCAATTCTAAAACTTCAATATTGAACTATTCCAAAAAAAACATTAAAATTTTCATCGTTTAAAAATTTCTTAACATTACAAATTAGTAAATCTTCAATTGTGAATCTTAAAAATTGAAGAGTTTTCAATTGCAAATCTATAACATTGAATGAATTTCAATTCTGTTTTCAAAATTGAACTATTCTAAGAAAGGATTTAAAATTACATTATTTTAAACTATAAGCATTCCAGATGAATGAATCTTTAATTGTAAATCTTGAAAATTGAAGAATTTAAAATTACAAATCTATAAAATTGAATGAATTTCAATTTTGAATCATCAAATTTGAATGATTTTCAATTTCAAATCTTTAGAATTAAAATTAATTCAATTTTAATTCTTCAAAATTGAACTATTAAAAAAACATTCTGAATTACATCATTTTAAACAATAGAAATTCCAAATTAATGCATCTTCAATCTGAAATCAATCGATTATATTATTATTGAACATCTAAGAGTCTTTGAAGATAAAATTCTTCGATGTGCTTCTACTGGTTTTTGAATGATTTGTTTTCAATGTTCGTTTATTACAGAGTGATGAAAAAAATTTTAATTGAAAAATAAAAATTTCCAGAGCAATCGATAGCGCAATGAAGAAGAATAAACGAAAGGCGAAGACGTTTCAATTTAATTTTAATTAATAGAAAATAAAGTATTCCTTCCATTATTTCTAAAGAGAGAAATACTTTGTATTTTAATTTTAGCACTTTTTACATTATTTCAGCTAACTTTTAATGATGCAAAAGTTTGAAATTTTCAAACCAAAAAGACGAATTTTCAAAAAAAGAGTTGAATTTTCAACCAAGAAAGATTTTTGAGTTAAGAAAGGAAAAAAAATGTCAAACAAATTTTTGAATTTTCAAGCCAAAAAGATGAATTTCCTATAAAACAGTTGGATTTTCAACAAAAATGTTAATTGTCAACCCAAACAGACAAATTTTCAACAAAATAGTTTATTCCTCAACTAAGCCAGACTATTTTTTTAATTTACTGTTAGATTTTCTACCAAAGAGGAGAAGTTTCAATTAAAATGATGAATCTTAAAGGAAATTAATCTTCAACAAAAGAGTTCAACATTCAACCAAATAGTTGAATTCTCAACCGAAAAGATGATTATTCAACAAAGAAGATTAAAAAAACAGAGAAGACGAATTATCAACAAAATACATGAATTTTTAACCAAATAGTTGTATTTTCATTTAAAAAAGATCAATTTTCAACCAGGGAGTTGAATTTTCAACCGAAATAGATAAAAATTCTCCCAAAAGATTTAAATTTTCAACTAAGAAAGACTTTTTAGTCAAGAAAGAAAAAAATTTCAAAATAACAAATTTGCTAGAAAAACAGTTCAATTTTTAACCCAAAAATATGAATTTTTAACAAAAATGTTAATTTTTAACCAAATACGCAGTTGAATTTTCAACTAAAAAGATCAATTTTCAACCAGATGGTTCAATTTTCAACGAAAAAGATTAAATTTACACTCGAAGAGTTGAATCTTCATCCGATAAAAATTTATCAGTCAAGAAAGAAGAAAAATTTGAAACGAATTGTTGAATTTTCAAGCTAAAAAAACGAATTTTCTACAAAACACTCAAATGTTTGAACCGAGAATATAAATTTACAACACAAAAGTAAATGCCCTACCAAAGTAGTTGAGTTTCCAACCCGAAAATATGAATTTACAACAAAAATTTTAATTTTTAACGAAATAGTTGAATTTTTAACTATAAAAGTTCATTTTTCAACCGGATGGTTGAATTTTTAACGAGAAAGATTAAATTTATACTAAAACAGTTCAATCTTCAACCAATAAAGATTTTTCTGTCAAGAAAGAAGAATTTTTTTGAACAAATTGTCCAGTTTTCAAGAAAAAAAAACGAATTTTCTACAAATCGCTTAAATTTTAAACCCGAAAATATTAATTTTCAACAAAAATGTCAATTTTCAATCGGTTGGTTGAATTTTCAACGAGAAAGATTAAATTCATACTAAAAGAGTTAAATCTTCAGCCAATAAAGATTTTTCAGTCTGAAAAGAAAAAAAATTTTAAACAAATTGTCCACTTTTCAAGCCAAAAACACCAATTTTTTACAAATCGCTTAAATTTTTACCAAAAAAATATGAATTTTCAACAAAAATGTCAATTTTCAAGCGAATAGTTGAATTTTCAACTAGAAAAGATCAATTTTCAACCGGTTGGTTGAATTTTTAACGAGAAAGATGAAATTCATACTAAAAGAGTTAAATCTTCAGCCAATAAAGATTTTTCAGTTTAGAAAGAAAAAAAATTGTAAGCAAATTGTCCAGTTTTCAAGCCAGAAACACGAATTTTCTACAAATCGCTTAAATTTTTAACCCAAAAATATGAATTTTCAACAAAAATGTCAATTTTCAACCCAATGGTTGAATTTTCAACAAAAATGTCAATTTTCAAGCGAATAGTTGAATTTTTTGATTTTTGATTTTTTTCGAATTTGATTTGATTTGATTCGAATGGATACATAAATAAGGCCAAAGTCTACAATTCCTTTTAAAGCCTCTCCTATGCAATGTGGATAGTGTAGCACGACCGATCTTACAAAATCGTTTTCAATATAATGGGCATTACGGTTGTTCATGGTGCTACAGTTTTGCAGATCACGTAGGATGTTCGATACGCTTCCTTTTAAGAGAAGAAGATCCAGAAATTAGAACTCACGATTCACATACTACCAATCCGAACGCTGTCATTTTGATTGCGCAAGCCCAGGAGGCAAAAGGAATAAAGCAGAAAAAATCAACTAGAAAAGATCAATTTTCAACCGGTTGGTTGAATTTTTAACGAGAAAGATTAAATTCATACTAAAAGAGTTCAATCTTCAACCAATAAAGATTTTTCAGTCAAGAAAGAAAAAAAAATTATAAAGAATGGTTGAATTTTCAAGCCAAAAAAAAGACTTTTCTACAAGACACTTAAATTTTCAGATCGAAAATATGAACTTTTAACAAAAATGTTAATTTTCTAGCAAATAGTTGAATTTTCAACTAGGAAAGATACATGTTTAAGTAAAAATACAAACTTTTAACCAAAAATTGAACAGTTACATTTTCAGTTATTAAAATAAATTGTCGACTAAAAAAATCTAATTTTGAATCAAAAATGATGAAAATTCTATCAAAAGAATTAAATCTTCTACGAATGAAGATTTTTCAGTCAAAATTGAAAACAAATTTCAACCGAGTATATAGAAAGCATATAGAAGTATATAGAAACTTTATCGCACTCAAAATTTACCAAAAACAAATTGAGATATTTTGTCTATTAAAGTAGCCAGGTTGTTTTTACCAGAAGTTTGGTCATTTTAACTAGGATTTTGGATCTTTTAATCAGGATTTTCTGGTAAAAATGTGTTCAAACTGGAAATCCTGGTTGTTTTTGCCAGAATTCTCGTTGAAACAATCCGAATTTCCAGTTAAAACACATTTTTACCAAAACTTTTTTTTGAGTGTATAATTAATATTGATTATTTAGTATTCGATTAACAAAGCACAAAAAATGGCAGGGAAGTGCGAGGCCTGTAATATAATTGGAAAAAAATCTGCCCGCCTCGCGGGCACATTCTCATCGTGCGCTTTGCGCGCAGCTCGCTCCGCTCGCAAGTTTGAGCGCGCCCATGGCGCGCGATTCGGTCGTCGCGCTTCGCGCTCGTTTTTATATCTTTTTTATGTACAAATTACTAAATTTGTTTTTGATTTCAAATAAAAAAGGAAATTTATTTACTTTAGGCTCTATCGGCCTTAAGGAATACATTTTCATCATAATATTCGCGCACGATTTTCTGCGCTCGCCGTATAATATATACAAAT